>WAAF01010879.1:41977-87275 GCA_013400475.1 Tricholaema leucomelas
TTCCCTCCCCTCCCCCCCCCCCCCCTCCCCTCCCCTCCCCTTCCCTTCCCTTCCCTTCCCTTCCCTTCCCTTCCCTTCCCTTCCCTTCCCCTCTCCTCCCCTTTCTTCCCCTCCCCTTCCCAGTACTTCACAGACACAATGCACCAGCAGAAGGTCAGGAAAGAGATAATGGAGTAATGCAAAGCAGAATCACCGAGAGAAGAAGTGAAAAGGAGAAGAAAAAGAATAGCCTATGCAGCAAACTTTATCCTAATCAGCAAGCAAATGGAACGATACAGACTTGTTATTTTTCTTTGGTATCCAATCTCCTATGTTATTTATGTTTTACTATTTTCTATTCAATGTCTCTGAAATTTTCCTCTTCTTGTTTATAATTAAGACACTAAGCTAAGGTATTAGTTTTAAACTACCACGCAGTAGTGATGAATCTGAAATATCTTCTCTTTCTCAGGAGAATATAATGGAAGTTATAAGAAATCAAGAATTTTTACTTCTGCCAGCTGAAGAGCTCCATAAACTTCTTGCTAGCGATGATGTGAATGTTCCTGATGAAGAGACCATTTTCCATGCCTTAATGATGTGGGTGAAGTATGATATGCAGAGGAGATGCAATGACTTAAGCATGCTGCTTGCTTATATCAGATTGCCACTGCTTCCACCTCAGGTATTTGTGAAATTATGATTTTATTGTAATGATGTTAATAATAATGTGAAAGATAATGTGATTGCTATCTGTAACTGCTGAATACTCAGGGTGTTTAAAAGCAAAGCTAGTTGTAAGTAGAAAAACTGAATGACAGCCCTTTATCCAGTGGCATTAATAAACTTGAAGATTTGGCCAACAAATACCCAAAAAGCGCAGAGCTGCGAAACTGAAGAGAAGCAGAATAGTAAATAGTCATAGAATCGTAGATTGAATTGTGTTAGAAAGGACCTTAAGCATCATCTAGTTCCAGTCTGCCTTTCATGGGCAGGAACACTTCCTACTAGACCAGGTTGCTCAAGGCATCACCCAGCCTGGCACTTCCAGAGTTGGAGTCTCTGCAGCTTTTCTGAACTGTATCAATGCTTCACCCCACTCATGGTGAATAATTTCTTACTAATGTCTAATCTAAGTCTAGCTTCTTCCAGTTTGAAGCCATTACTCCTTCCATTGCTACATGCTGGTGTAAAACATCCCTTTTCAGCTATCCTGTAGCCCCCTTCAAATACTGGGAGGCTGCTATAAGGTCTCTCCAAAGCCTTCTCTTCTTCAGGTGAACAACCTCCATTCTCTCAGCCTGTCTTCATAGGAGTGGACCATATTCATATGCTTCTCTGGACCTGCTCTAACAGTTTTGTGACCTTCTTGTGTTGGGGCTCCAGACCTGGACACAGTACTCTAGGTGGGATCTCATGAGAGCAAAGCAGGAGAGAATCATCTCCCTCGACCTGCTAGCCAGACTTCTTTGATGCAGCCCAGGATGTGTTTGGCTTTCTGTGCTGCAAGTGCACACTGTCAGCACTTGCTGAGCTGGCAACACTCCCAGGATAATACCTGGAGATTAGGGCAGTTATTAGACTGAGCATGAGCCAACAGTGAGAATGAGGAAAACTACACACTGATCTACATCAGAAAAAAAAAAAATTACTTCAGGAGGACACATAAAGTTCCCAAAATGCTTGTTGCTGCTTTGTTTCCAGTTTTGCACTGCATGACACAAAAGGCATAGGAAGAAACTGGAGAAGGTCCAGTAATGGTAAGTCACCTAGGCTGAGGAAGCAGACTTGTTAAATCTGATGTAAAGGAGGCTAAGCAATGACCTAATAGCAGTTGAAGACTTCTTGAAGTGAAGATCATATAACCAAATTCTTCTTGAGAGCAGCACAAAATATAAGGGGCAAATGCCCCAAGCTGTAGTCCTCACAGTTCAGATTGGATGTTGGCTTCAAGAGGGGAATGCCTGGAAAAGCAGTGAACCTTTGCAGCAAGTGTTTCAGAGAATAATCTTTTGTCATTGAAGGCTTCCCTGAATTAGCTAGACCAAATGATCACCAAATCCAGTTTTGACATTAGCCCTGATTTGAATGAGAGGTAGAACTAGTTGACCACTGGGGGTCCTTTGGAGCTATGTTCAGGTTAATACTTCTATGATTCAGGCTTCAATTTCCTCTTTTTGTTTTGTTTTGTTTTGTTTTGTTTTTCAGGGTAGTAAATAGTAATAGTAATTTTCTTCTGTTTAGCACCTCCAGAGAGTCATCCTTCTTTCAGCTAGTGTACTGAGTCTGGCTGAGTGCAGTTAACTTTCTTCACCACCTCATGTATGGTGCTGTGTTTTGCACTTTTAGCTGAAACAGTGTTGGTAACACAGCAATGTTGTGCTATTGAATCATAGATTCTGTTTTGAATCATAGAATCAACCAGGTTGGAAGAGACCTCCAAGATCATCCAGTCCAACCTAGCACCCAGCCCTGTCCAATCAACTAGACCGTGGCACTAAGTGCCTCAGCCAGTCTTCTTTTGAACACCTCCAGGGACAGCAACTCCACCACCTCCCTGGGCAGCCCATTCCAACAGCAAATCACTCTCTCTGGGAAGAACTTTTTGAACTATCACTATTGCACTATTTGAACACCTTTTGAACTATTACTATTGCTGTTGCTGAGCAGTGCTTCCATGACATCAAGACCTTTTTTCTTCCTTACCCTGCCTTGTCTCCAAAAGCTAATAGGTCAACAGTGGTAATAGTCTGGGAGGAAACACAGATGGCCTTAAGTGAACAAAGGAATATTTCATACTGTATGACATTATGCTTAGCGATGAAGAGCTCAGGGAAAGCAGTAGGAAGAAGGAGGATGATTGTGGCTAAAATGTTTGTCTTTCACATCAACTATTACATGCACTGAGACCCTGTTTAGCTGGACATTTGCCCAACAATGGGAAGCAGTGAGTTAGTTACTCTTTATTTTGGCTTGTGTTTGTGACATCCTGAGGTTCTTTTATATTGGGTATATGACACTGAAAAATAAAAAGAAAAAATTAGAGAGATCTTGAACACCAGTTCCTCTTACTCATCAGTTGTTAACTTAATCCCTGACCCTGGTTTGAACCACTCCAGTTAGCTTTCTTCAGACAAGTAACCTCCAAATGATTGCAGTCCTAATCCAATTGGCACTACTTAGTTGTTTCTTGTCATGTTTCTTTTACAAGTATAAACACAATCTGTGTGTCTCTGGCATGCTTAAGTAGTTACCCTGTTTCAGCTAATATTTTGAAGAATATTGGAAGAAAGATGAAGATAGGCTAAGAGAGGCATTTCATTGTAGTTTTGGAGGGTTTTTTATGTACAAAACACAGACCCACTCTGAAAGGGATCAAGAAAAGAATTCGAGAAGGAGATGATTAAAACAAGATCTATCATAAATCATGATGCAAAGATTTGCAGTCACTTTGTGTCATACTGAGATACATCCTGATATGAAATATGCAACAAAGGAAATAATCAAATATCACAAATTTAGAGGTTTCCTCATCAGAAGCATGAGCTATTTTTTTTTCTACATCTATGCCAGTTGAGAAGTGAACACACAACATTTTACATTACTGTAGTCCTTAAAGTGTTGTGTTTTTTTTTTAATCATAGAAACAGTCAAGGTTGGAAGGGATCACAAGGATCATCTAGTTCCAACTCCCTTGCCATGGGCAGAGACACCCTACCCTAATCTGCCAAGCATATACAAAGGGTAATAAACTATTTCACACACCAACCTCACCCCTAGCTCTTTTTGTCTAGAAAGAGATCGTGTAATCGTTGTTGGTTACTGGTCTCTGCCTTGGCTTTTAGTAATAATTTCGTTGATAATTATTATCTATGAGCTGTACCACTACAGAGTTAAATGAAACTCTTAACATAAATCAGTGGAAAGGAATACACCTTTTTTTTTGTTGTTGTTGTTTAGTGAATTGTTTAAAATAGTGAAAAATAAAGTGAAGGTAAAAAGGTTGCTTTCCTTTTCAGTAGCCTTATGTAGTATGTCAGGTAGTGTCTGTGTAAGGTATGTAATGGTCTCATTGTTATCTAGATTCCTGAAGGTCTTGGATCTGAAGGTCTTTCAATCATTTCCAACTTGGACTGTTCTTTGATCCTGTGATTCTATGGTATATAAAATCACACAGAATCACAGAATTATTGAGGCTGGAATAGACCTCTGAGATCGTCAAGTCCAGCCTGTGACCTAACACTACCACATTGACTAGACCATGTCACTAAGTGCCACATCCAATCTTTTCTTAAGCACCTCCAGAGATGGTGACTTCGCCACCTACCTGGGCAGTCCATTCCAGTGTCTAATTACCCTTTCCATGAAGAAGTGCTTCCTAACATCCAACCTAAACCTCCCCCAGTGTAGCTTCAGGCTATGCCCTCTTGTCACGAATTGCCTGGGAGAAGAGCCTGAACTCTACCTTACTACAAGTTCCCTTCAGGTAGTTGTAGAGTGTGATAATGCCCCCAGTGAGTCTCCTCTTCTCCTGGCTAAAAATCCCCAGTTTCCTCAGCCTCTCTTTATAAGACTTTCGCTTCAGCCCCTTTAGCAGTTTCATCACTCTGCTCTGGATCTGCTCCAGCACCTCAATATCTTTCTTGAAGTGAGTGGCCCAGAACTGCTCACAGTACTCAAGGTGAGGCCTCACCAGCGCTGAGTACAGGGGCAGAATTACATCTCTAGTCCTGCTGGCCACACTATTCCTGATACAAGCCAAGATGATGTTGGCCTTCTGTGCCACCTGGGCACACTGCTGGCTCGTGTTCAGACAGCAGCTGTAAAAAATGTAGAGGCTATATTTCGGATTACTTTTCTGTATTTTATGTTCAGATTATTTGTATATACTCAGATCAATTGGGATTTCTGGTGGTTTGGGTGTTACCTGCTCCCCCCCAACTTTGGAAACCAGCCAGACTAGACTCAGCTGGCTCTGGAAATTGAATGAAGCTTATTGTTTACAGCTTAGTGCAATATACAAGCAGGTATTTACACTATATACAGTTATATACAGAAATATACAAGGTAAAAGGTAATACAGAAACACAACAGCCCTCCCAGAAACCTGAGTCCCCAGGAGGGGCTCCCAACCACCCTTCCACCTTCTCCCACCCCTCAACCTTACCCCAGGCATTGCCTTGTGCCCAAGTAAGAATGGAGGATTGGCCATGTATTACTCAAAGTTCATATAATTGACATCCACTTACAGTCTTTTAGAACAGATGTGCTAAGCTTAATTCCATTGTTTAGAACATTTCACACAAACCTTCCTGCAGATTCAAGTCCAACTTTCAGAGAGAACATGTTTCTATCTGAGCAGTCAGGAGACAGTTAATAGGGTATATGAAAAAAAGTAGTAAAGAATTATGTAAGAAGTTTCAAAAACAATTATTTTAGAGTGATACAATTCTGGCAAACCTCTTTTTGTTTCTCATCCAATTTAATCTGAAAACTAGCCCTCTTGAACTGCTGCTTGAGTATAATTGAACATTGCATCCGTTTGCTATAATGTTAAAAAAGTATTTCAAACCTGTTTCCACATTAAAATAAATATATAACAGTTTCAGATGTACTTTTTATCACCAAAATGTGATTATTTTTTTCCCCACACTATAGTTTATGTTTTATAAATTGCGTTAAACACTCTATCATTTTCATTGCACTGAAAGCTAAATGAAGAGCTCTTTGGAGGGAAGCCAGGTCAAAATTAAAAGGTAATCACTGGACCTTCGAAGGGGGGGAAAAAAAAAGGTTCCTTGCATTTAAATTCACTAAAAGAGATGAAGTCATAGACTGCAATTATTAACAGATTGGAAATACTGTACTGAGATCCCCTTAAAATGAAGGCTTAAATTTATAGTCTTAGATTTTATGATACCTCATTTCGCTTTCAAGGTGCAGTAATTATATTGGCAATGCAGTTAGACTTGAGTAATAGGATATTAAACAATGTAATTCAAAGTTCAATAGAAGAATTCAGGACAGGCCAATCAGTACTAACATATTAAAGGGAAGTATCATGAATCTGAAAATGAAATAATAGAACCTACAATGCTGCCATAGAACTTTAGTTGAGGTGCTACCTGAAGGGAGGCTGTAGCCAGGTGGGGATCAGTCTCTTCTCCCAGGCAACCAGCAACAGAACAAGGGGACACAGTCTCAAATTCTGCTGGGGGAGGTCTAGGCTGAATGTTAGGAGGAAGTTCTTCACAAAGACAGTGATTGGCATTGGCATGGGCAGCCCAGGGAGATGGTGGAGTCACCATCCCTGGAGGTGTTCAAAAGAAGACTGGCTGAGGCACCTAGTGCCATTGTCTAGTTGATTGGCTAGGGCTGGGTGATAGGTTGGACTGGATGATCTTGGAGGTCTCTCCCAACCTGGTTGATTCTGTGATTGATTCTATTTGCTAAACTAAACCAGTTTGTATTTCTCCAGTCAAGTCAAACTTGAAAGAGTCTCTCACATTACAATAGTTAAGATTTTTTTTTTTTAANAGCCACCCCTCAGGTAGTTGTAGACAGCAATAAGGTCTCCCCTGAGCTTCCTCTTCTCCAGGCTAAACAACCCCAGCTCCCTCAGCCTCTCCTCGTAGGGCTTGTGCTCGCGGCCTCTCACCGGCCTTGTTGCCCTTCTCTGGACACATTCAAGCATCTCAATGTCCCTCTTAAATTGAGGGACCCAGAACTGGACACAGGCCCAGAACTGGACACAATTTAGCTACTACCTGTCAATAGATGTTCCAAATATTTTGTGTTGATATATACAGAAAACATATAGTAATTTTTGTTCATTTTCACTCTTATTCAAGGAAAGTAAAAGTTTGGTGGCAGCCTTAAACCTTTTTAATGCTGAAGTATTTTAGACTATTTACTGGAATTGTTCATTTACAAGCTTAAGTATTTTTGTCAACAGTTTTTAATGACATTCTTTACAGAAAGCAAGTCAAAAAAACAAACAAACAAACAAAAACAAAATTAAGAAATGAACAAAAATATTCTTAAGCTGACATTTTGTCTGTTGTTCAAAAATTCAAAGAAGCTACATTGTGTGCTAAAAGATACCATAATGGTCCTGAGTTTTTGGCAGTATTTTTCAGTTCATGTTGTTTAAGTCAAAAATATTACATTCAAAACAAAGCAAAGCTACTGAAGATGGTTTGTGGATCCATCTATTTTGAGACACATATACAGAATCGCAGAATGGTTGAGCTTGGAAGAGACTTCTGGAGGTCATCTGGTCTAACATGTTCCCTCAAACAGAGACACCTAGAGCCAGTTGCCCAAGACCATGTCCAAATGTCTTTTGGGTACCTCCACTCCAAGAAGTGTGTCAGGGCCCAGTCAAACTCACAGTCTAACGTTGTTTCCTGGCATTCAGACAGAACCTCTGTGTTGCAATTTGTGCTCATTGCTTCTGGTCCTGTCACTGGGCACTGCTGAAGAGAGCCTGGCTCCATTTTCTTTGCACCTTCCCTTCAGATATTTATGCACATAAAGTCAGATTCCTCCTTAGCCTTCTCCAGGCAGAACTGCCCCGGTTCTCCCAGCCTTTTCTGATAGGAGAGGTGTTCCAGTCCTTTCACCATCTTTGTGACCCCCTGTTGAATTCTCTGCAGCATATCCATGTCTGTCCTGCACTAGAACATAGATCTGGACGCAGTACTACAATTTTGGCCTCACTAGTGCTGAGTAGAGAGGGTTGCTTCTCTTGGGCAACTGACAATACTGTATTTCATGCAGCCCAGAATCCCCTTAGTTTTCTTTGCAGCACAGACACAGTACTGCCTCCTGCTCTTCCAAGCTGCATTCCAGCTAGGTGCCCCACAGTTTATGTGCTGCATGAATATCCACATACAAGCCTATAGAGTGTTATTTTATTATTTTATAGTAGACTCTGTGAACCTCTTAGACGTGAAAATCTATGGTCGTGGAAAGATAACCCATTAAGATCTGACTAGAATAGTTGAAGGTGTCCTTAACTAGTTCCTTGATGACTAATGATCACCTTCATGGCATAGTGATTAACTTCCCCACAGGTCAGGGAGCAAAACAGCCCATCTGAAGCCTCACTAATTGTATAGAGGCAGAAGTCTATCCTCATATGCAGCAGAAGGTAAAATGTTAAGTTCTGTCCCTGAAGGCAAACAGTATAGAAAAGTCTTCTTATCTTTCTCTTCTCCTTTCTCAAAACAAAATGCTGTCTTCTGTGCTTGTGTCACCTAATCCTATCAAAGGATTGGACTAGATGATCTTTAAAGCTTCCTTCCAATCCAAACCATTTGATGATTCTCTAACTCGAGCCCTACCTGGAAACATTGAATGCAACTCATCAACATATTTGAACCTCTGTCCAGCCCTGTTTTGTTTAGAAGTGATATAATGGCTTTTATTAAGATTAAAAGCTTGGTTTTACTGATTATCTGTACACACTGTAATTTATCTTTTAAAGTTGAGGCTACAGCATAAGCCAAGAATGTTTGCAGATTCTGTTGGTCCAAACATTATTTTTATGGTGTTTCTTAAGAGTGTAAGAAGTTGTTAATGACAGTTGGGCTGCTGAAGGAATTGACAAGGAAGTCTTAGGAGCTAAGCCACGATACCAAGTGCCTTGACTAGCATGAATAGTAAAGAACAAGGGTGTTGTTTTTTAATGTTTCTCAGCAAACATAATAAAAAGTGCACAAATACTTACCTGCAGAATCATAGAATTATAGTATCAGTCAGGGTTGGAAGGGACCACAAGAATTATCTAGTTCCAAGCCCCCTGCCATGAGCAGGGACACCCTACCCTAGATCGGGCTGGCCACAGCCTCCTCCAGCCTGGCCTTGAACACCTCCAGCAATGGGACCTCAACCACCTCCCTGACCAACCCATTCTAGACTCTTCACCACTCTCATGCTGAACAACTTCCTTCTCACGTCCAGTCTGATTCTCCTCCCTTCCAGCTTTGCTCCGTTTTCCCTAGGCCTGTCACTCCCTGATAGTCTAAAAAGTCCCTCCCCAGATTTCTTGTAGGCCCCCTTCAGATACTGAAAGGCCACAAGAAGGTCACCTTGGAGCCTCCTCTTCTCCAGACTGAGCAGCCCCAACTCTTTCAGTCTGTCCTCATAGGATAGCTGCTCCAGCCCTCTGAGCATCCCAGTGGCCCTTCTCTGGACATGCTCCAGCATCCCCACATCTCTCTTGTAATAGGGGCTCCAGAACTGGATGCGTTACTCAAGGTGAGGTCTCACCAGAGCACAGTAGAGGGGGAGAATCACCTCCCTCGACCTGCTGGCTGCACTTCTGATGCAGCCCAGGCTCTGGTTGGCCATCCAGGCTGAAAATGCACACTCCTGCTTCATGTTGAGCTTCTCATCCAGCAGCTCCCCCAAATCCCTCTCCCCAGGGCTGCTCTCCAGACAGTCACTGCCCAGCCTGGATTTGTGCTTGGGGCTGCCTCGACCCAGATGAGGACCTTGCCCTTTGTCTTGTTCAACCTCATGAGGTTGGCTTGTGCCCACCTCTCCAGCCTCTCCAGGTCCCTCTGTATGGCATCCCTGCCCTCCAGTGTGTCAGCTGCACCACACAGCTTGGTGTCACCAGCAAACCTGCAGAGGGTGCACTCAATGCCTCTGTCCATATCACCGACAAAGATGTTGAACAAGACTGGTCCCAAGACTGATCTCTGAGGGACTCCACTTGTCTCTGGCCTGAACTTGGCCATGGAGCCATTGACAGCCACTCTTTGGGTGCAGCCACCAAGCCAGTTCTTTATCCATCTCGTGGTCCACCCATCAAACCCATGTGTCACCAGCTTGGAGACCAGGATGTGTTGTGGGACAGTGTCAAAGGCCTTGCTCAGGTCTAGGTAAATGATATCAGTTGCTCGCCCCTCATCTATTAATGTTGTGACCTGTTCATAGGAGGCCACCAGGTTTGTCAGGCAGGATTTGCCCATGGTGAAGCCATGCTGATTGTACCAAATCACCTCTTCACTATTCTTCTGTCTCAGTAGTGCCTCTAGAAGGATCTGCTCCATGCTCTTACTGGGCACAGAGGTGAGACTGACTGGCCTGGAGTTCCCTGGTTCCTCCTTCCTACCCTTTTTGAAAATGGGAGTTTTGTTTCCCCTTTTCCAGTCAGTGGGGACTTCACCAGGCTGCCATGACTTTTGGAATAGAATAGAGAGGAGTTTAGCACCCTCCTCCGCCAGCTCTCTCAGTACCTGTGGGTATATCCTGTTGAGTCCCATGGACTTGAACACTTTCAGATTCTTCAGGTGATCATGAATCCAATCTTCACTTATAATGGGCAGTTCTTCCTTCCCGAATGGTCAAGTTAAAGAAAGCTTGTACTTGACCAGTATGTTGTGCTTATAATGGATGGGGTTTTTTTGTAATTGCTTCTAATAGTAGATAATTGGTTAACTATTGTAAGCTAGAAGATGGCATAGTATTAAGTATAGATATTTTTACCTTCCTCTCTACAACTCTTTTAATGATATCACTTTCAGAGCTTGTAAAACACATTAGTAGAATAGTGCATAGTCTTTGAATGTTGAACACAGTGTGACTCAGATCCAGTGAAACTAATAGAGGCATCTAAATTAGTTTTTTTTGTCCAAGGACAGAAACAATCCAATCCTTAAAGAGTGAACTACTTAAATATCCTCTAAGTCACTGGAGAGAGACAGTGAATTGATCTGCCTGAGTTCTGTTCTTGTTCACACAAAGATGTTGTGGGGAACCTGTAGGAAATGCTAAGCCTCTAAATCCTCTCAGAATGCACACACTACATCTGGCTGTACACGATTTTTAAAGTGTATAATAATTTGCATATAATAATTGAGTAGAAACTCTAGCTTGGATAATTGACATTGTGAGGCAAACTTGTAAATTCCTTCCATAGCTCAACTGGCATTTAGCAAAGAGGTATTTTGCTGTGCTTCTAAAAAACCAATTAACCAGGCAGTCGTGAGATTGAGGTTCATTGAGTTCTGACCTTTTCAATATACATTGGGCTAGTTGAAACAATTGAAATAGCCTATGCTTAGCAAAGTGGAGAGTATTACTCTGTGTCAGTCAGCCTCTAACTTTCTCCTTCAGGGTAGTGATTGATAATATGAACAGATAAAGTATTTTCTGTTCTCTGACCACTCAAAAAGTGCACTTGACATGAATTTGCACCTGATTGGAGGTCTAGGTGTTCTAGAGTGTTTCTCCACAGAACAAGGGGACACAGTCTCAAGTTGTGCCAGGAGAGGTCTAGGCTGGACGTTAGGAGGAAGTTGTTGGCAGAGAGAGTGCTTGCCATTGGAATGGGCTGCCCAGGGAGGTGGTGGAGTCACCATCCCTGGAGGTGTTCAAGAAAAGACTGGCTGAGGCACTTAGTGCCATGGTCTACTTGACTGGATAGGGCTGGGTGCTAGGGTGGGCTGGATGATCTTGGAAGTCTCTTCCAACCTGATTGGTTCTATGATTCTATACTGGTCAGGGCTAAATGCCAAGCAGTGTGTGTATTTGGTCATCCTCTACAACAGTTTGTGAATGGTTTCAATAATTTCTCAATGAATTGGATACCAGGAGGTTATAACGTAAACCTGAAAGGACTGAAGGTATGATTCAGTTTCTTATTCAGTCATGTGTGTATAGCATCAGCTAGATTCAAGACCTCCCACTGTGGCAACAAAGATCTAGGGCAGTTTCCAGCACACAGGAACAAACCTGTGTGCTGATTTGAGAGGTGCCATAGATTATCACACTGCCTGAGTCCCAACAGGTTTTCTGGAAGCATTACCTCATCAATCCAGAGGCATATTTAGTAGCCCTGTGTGAATTCCCAGACACCATGTGGCATCTCAGGCAGTGCTAAATGCTTGCTTTATGCAAGTGAATTAAGCAATCACTCCACTTCAATGTTGATCTGTTTGACAATATTTTCAGTGTATTTTTGCATGTTAACTTTAAGGAAATAAAAATAATTACAATAAGAATTAATAATTCTCGGGTTTTAGGAAGTTTCAGGCCAGCTTAGAATCATAAAATCATAGAATCAACCAGGTTGAGGAGGAAGAGACCTCCAAGATCATCCAGTACAACCTAGCACCCAGCCCTATCCAGTCAATTAGATCATGTCACCAAGTGCCTCAGCCAGTCTTTGCTTGAACACTTCCAGGGATGGCAAGTCCACCACCTCACTGGGCAGCCCATTCCAATGCCAATCACTCTCTCTGCCACCAACTTCCTCCTAACATCCAGCCTAGACCTCCACTGGCACAACTTGAGACTGCGTCGCCTTATTCTATTGCTGGTTGCCTGGGAAAAGAGACCAACCCCCACCTGGCTACAACTTCCTTTCAGGTAATTGTAGACAGCAATGAAGTCACCCCTGACCCTCCTGTTCTCCAGGCTAAACAACCCCAGCTCCCTCAGCCTCTCCTCATAGTTTGTGTATCTCAGCATCTCTCTTGAATTGAGAGGCCCAGTGCTGGACACAGGACTCAAGATGTGGCCTGACCAGTGTTGAGTACAGGGGAAGAATAACCTCTCTTGTCCTACTGGCCACACTGTTCCTGATCCAGGCCAGGATGCCATTGGCCCTCTTGGCCACCTGGGCACACTGCTGGCTTATGTTCAGCCTACTATCTACCAGTACTCCCAGGTCCCTTTCTTCCTGGCTGCTCTCCAGCCACCCTGTCCCCAGCTTCTATGATGGTCCCCATGTTTGTCTATTAGGTTGTTAATGAAGGAAAAATATTGTTCTGTAAATGCAGGAGAAGTTTCTGCCTAAAATTTCATTGCTTGGGAAATGGCAGTTACTTGATTATAGCTGGGACAGGATGAATGTGCTGTCATTTTTCTACTTTTCTTCTATAGATCATGCAGTAAAGCTAACATTTTCCTTTATTCATTACAACTTCTCTGGCTGTGGAGGTTTCTTGTCAGCTTGTATTTTATCTGAAGAAAGATGCGATAGTTCAATTCAATTCAATGTGCAGATACAATCCAAAGGGATCTTTTTTCATCTTTTAGCTAATTCTGAAATAGCTCAAGAGTCCTGTCAGTATGGTAAGCATTTTTTTTTGTGCAGATAAGTGACAGTGTGGAAATTATAAACAGTGAAAAAGATTGCCATTCCTAACTCAGTAATGTGTGACATTCATTTCCAAAAACAATTTTCCATCAGTAAAGTTTAGTAAATACCAGTAAACATCAGCCAAGTATCAGTAAATGCTTTGAAGCTGTCATGAGATGCTGTTGAAATAAAACATTGAGGTATTATAAAGCTTTAATAGGGATTTTTTTATCCCACAGACAGGCAATATATCTGACTTTTTATTCAGTGTCTCATGATATACTGAGCATATGTTGAGATAAATCTGTTTAGTCAAACAGTGGATCTTGCCAAGGTAAATCAGTTTTACCTGTGTTCATAAAGCTATTAAGAAATGACAACAATGAATAGAAAATACAAACCTGGTGTCTCTTTTTATTACTTCTGCATTGCCAAGGGTTCATAACAATGTTTTCATAAAAATAGTCTACTGCTGTTGCTCAGTCTATTCAGTTCATTCTAGGTGAAACATTCATTCCATAAATGTCCTTATTATATATGGGGGACACTATATATGTATGGAATGTGTCCATGTGAAAACACATGTTTATTGATACTTTAGATTGCATTTACTATCTAAATCAATTATAAACTATGGTTACATAAATAAAAGCATATCTTTCATTGACTTTCCAAACAGAACCGTTTCCATTGCATGCTTAAGTGTTTAATGGTTTACATCACTTGGGCCACAACAACCCCAAGCAAAGCTACAGGCTTTGAGAAGTGTGGCTGGAAAGCTGTCTGGCAGAAAGGGACCTGGGGGTTGTAATAGACCAACAACTCAATATAAGCAAGCAGTGTGCCCAGGTGGCAAGGAAAGCCAGTGGCATCCTGGCTTGGATTAGAAATGCTGTGTCCAGCAGGTGTAGGGAAGTAATTGTCCCCTTGTACTAGACTCTGGTGAGGCCACACCTCAAGTACTGTGTTCAGTTTTGAGCACCTCATTACAAGAGGGATGTGGAGGTGCTGGAGTGAGTGCAAAGGGGCAATGAAGCTGAGGAAGGGCCTGGAGAATAAATCTTGTGAAGAGTAGTTGTGGAAGTTGGGGCTGTTTAGTTTGAAGAAGAGGAGGCTGAGGGGAGACCTCATCGCTGTCTACAGCTGCCTAAAAGGATGCTGCAGAGAGGTTGGTGCTGGTCTCTTCTCACAGGTAAATAGTGATAGATCAAGAGGGAATGGCCTCAAGCTGCCACTGGATAAGTTTAAACTGGACATTAGGAAAAGGTTTTCATGGAAAGAGTGATCAGGCACTGGAATGAGCTACCAGGGAGGTGGTCAAGTCACCAACTCTGAGTGTGTTTAAGTCTTTTGGATGTAGTGCTTGAGGATATGGTTCAGGCTGATAGGGATATCAGCTTGACTTGATGTGATGATTTGAGTGTTCCCCACCCCCCACACTTTAGAAATCACCCAGACTAGACTCAGTTGGCTCTGGAAAATTTGAATGAAGCTTATATTTACAGCTAGCACAATTTACAAGCAGATATTTACAGTATATACAGATACATATATAGAAATATACAAGGTAAAAAGGTAATACAGACACAACTCCCCTCCCAGAGTCCCCACAACTCCCCTCCCAGAGTCCCCCACAACTCCACTCCTGAGTCCCCAGGAGTGGCTCTCAACCACCCCTCACCTTCTCCCTACCCCTCTCAACCTTACCCCAGTCCCAAGGAAGAATGGAGGTTCGGCCAAGAGGATTTAAGAAGCAAAGGTGAAATCAGCCAAAACAAATGAAGGGTGAGGTTAGAAAGCAAGATGGAGTTCAGCCAGCAGCCGCAGCTCTCCCCAGCAGGCAAAGCAGAAGAGGACAGCCCAGCATGAAGTGCCCAAGCGAAGTGCAGAGCAGAAGTGACTTTTATCTAATGTTTTGCTTTTCCTTTGTACACATCTCAGCAAGACTGTGAGGGAAGTAGACACCATTGTTTTCATTTCTTAGCCTATGATCGAATTCTTCTCACCAAAACATCCCAGCTAGGCTCAAACTAGCACACTTGGTGATCCTGAGGGTCTTTTGCAACTGGAATGTTTCTGTAATTCTGTGAAGTCAAACCAGACCATCGGGTTAACCTATCTGCTTTCCCAACACAGAAGTGTGGAAAAAGTAACACACAAAATCTTGAAACTTAAACCAAAAAAAATGAGATAATGATAGAGTTTACTGAGCAAAATCAGATAAGCATAGTACAAAATGCATAATTACCTTACTCTATTAGCAGAAAAAGCACAGTGCAAAGCAGTGGCAGGCAGAAGTGAGCGAGCCAAAAGCCCAAGCCAGAAAACTACTACCCCATCTCTCCTTGTCCCACCACCATCCCAGAAGAAAAGCCCATCACCCAAGAATCTGGAACCCAGAAGCAGCAACCAAAACAGGAAGCCTCCCATGTTGCAATCTGAACTTCAAGCCCCATAATACTTAACTCCAGCCAGTACTTTCATTTTTGAAGCTGGCATGACTGCAGCATGGTATGAATAACAGCAGCAGGCTCAACTCAACCCAAGACATACAGTTTTGCAAAAAATAAAGTCTTTCATTTTGAGTTATTTTGTCTTTTTAAACGTATACAAGGTTGATTTTGTGGTGTTTATCTTGTGGTAGTGGCCTCTACTGTAATTAACAAGGACAGAAAGATGTATCGATTCGATAGAGAAGTTTTATTGTAGGAGGAAGTCTTCTGCAGATCTCATGTTTTTGTTGAGATCTTGTGACGGTTTGGGAGTTACCTGTCCCCCCCCTAAACTTAAGAAAACCACCCAGATGAGACTCAGATGACTGGAAGTTAAGGAATGAAGCTATATTTACAGCTTAGCACAATATACAGGCATATATACACAGATATATACAGTTAGATACAAATTTAAAGTAACACAGAAACACAATACCCCTCCCAGAAACAATCAGAGTCCCCAGGAGGGCTCCTGTCCCAAACCCCTTTCCCCTTTCCTCTTTCCCTCTCTACAGAAATAACCAGATCAACCCACGTATATCTCATGTGATAAATCTGGAGATCTGAGATGTCAAACAAAAAAGACTACACTGAGGTTAGAGGAAAAAAAGTTTGGGTGGATTAGAGAGTTAAAGGCAGAGTCAGCCACAGTGAACAGATCACCAGAAAGAAAGCAAAGCCCGAAGTGAGAGCTGAGCAGTGTGTGAGAAGTGCCTGTCTTAGCTATAGTTTGACTAGCTGCATGTCTCATCAGAAAATTGAGGGATATAAATTACTGTTGGCTTTCTTCCTTTCTTCCTTCCTTTCTTCCTTCCCTCCTTTCTTCTTTCTTTCTTTCTTTCTTTCTTTCTTTCTTTCTTTCTTTCTTTCTTTCTTTCTTTCTTTCTTTCTTTCTTTCTTTCCTTCTTTCTTTCTTTCTTTCTTTCTTTCTTGTTTGTTTCAGTTTGTGCCCATTGCTTCTGGTCCTGTTGCTGGTCACCACTGAGAAGAGCCACAATTGTAAGATCCCTCTCTTCTCTACTATGGACTGTCGCAGCTCTCGGCCTTTCCTCATAGTAGTGGGATGGTCCAATCCCTTAGCCGTCTAAGCAGTCCTCTGGACTTTCTAGCCTCCCTTATTTCCTTTATCTCCTTACACTCCATCTAAGCAGTCCTCTGGACTTTCTAGCCTCCCTTATTTCCTTTATCTCCTTACACTCCATCTAAGCAGTCCTCTGGACTTTCTAGCCTCCCTTATTTCCTTTATCGCCTTACACTGGAGAGCTCAGAACTGGACACTGCGCTCCAGGTGTATGTAGCCCCATCAGTACTGAATAGAAGGGAGGGTTTATCTCCCTCTGTCTGCTGACAATACATCACCACATGACACTGTTACCCTTCTTTGTGACCTGGGTACACTGTCTCCTTTTCAACTTAGTGTTCACCGAGACTCCAGGTCCTTTTCTGCCAAGCTGCGTTCCATCTGAGTAGCTTCCAGTACATACTGGTATTTGAGGTTGTTCCTTCCTGTGTGCAGGATTTTTCACTTTTCTTTGTTGAACTTCATGAGGTTCCTGTTACTCCCTTTCTCCAGCTTGGCGAGGCTGCTCTCCACAACCCTTCTAGCCACTGTCAGCCACTCCTCCCAGTTTGGTGTCATCAGCAAACTTTCTGAGGGGACGCTCTGCTTCCATCATCCAGAACAGTAATGATTTCCACAGTGTAGTGCAGAGGTAGCTAAGCTAGCTATCTCTAGCCAGATAGCTAGTTGGGATAGTTTTTCTATCTCTAGCCAGATAGTTTGTCAGGACATCTAGCCAGATATCCTGACAAACCAGACTGACTGGTTTGTCAGAATAGTGACAGAGTGAGTTGAACCTAGCAAATATTGACCTACCCTTCTATATGGCAAATTTTGCTGCTAATTGTTGGCATTGCATGGATCATGGCTCCAGATGTTATGCAAATATAACTCATCCAAAGCAGAGAAGGCAAAGATCAATCACTACTCTCAGCAGTTGTTGATGAGTAGTTTTAAAAGCACAAACCTTTTTTTAACTGTTGAAATAATTTGAACTATGTCATTTTCAACTCAAGATGGAAGAAAAGAGGTATTGCAGATGGTTAAATAGCACAGTGGAGTGTCTTGAATGGTTTCCTGGAAAAAGGGTAGTGAAAGGTTCAAGATGTCAGTTGGCCCTCCCTTCCCTAATTCTATGTCCCTGTTGTTGCAATGCAGTGCTGGTTTTTGCATCCTTTTTTTCTCCCTTAAATTGATTCTGCACAATAGTAAAATACATAATCAGAAAAGAAAATCTCTAGTGTTAGTTGAGCCATCAACATTTCAAAGATTATCTATATGCTAGAAGAATTCTTCATGTTAGACATTCGTACCCTTTATTCTGGAAATAAACTTTTTATACAAGGTTTTCTTATTCATCCTTTTTGCCTGTTTCTATGACCTGAAAATTGTATTTGAAACAGGAGAATGTTATTTAGGAGAAAGAGCCTTATTTCATATACATTTTTCTTTGTATTTATTCTCTTATAGGAGTTTTATGAAAATTGCATCAATTTTAGTAGCTTATTAATTTTCAGGTGTAGGCTGTTAACTGCTACTGACTGAATAACATTTGTGTTCCATTTGTTGTTGTGTGTCATGCTTTTACCTAGTCTTCTATTGGATTTATCACGTTCAGAAGGAAAACCCTAATCTGATTCACAGGGCTTCAAATCATAGAATCATAGGATCAACCAGGTTGGAAGAGACCTCCAAGATCATCCAGTCCAACCTAGTACCCAGCCCTATTCAATCAACTAGACCATGGCACCAAGTGCCTCAGATAGGCTTTGCTTGAACACCTCCAGGGACAGTGAATCCTCCACCTCCCTGGGCAGCCCATTCCAATGGCAAATCACTCTCTGGCAAGAACTTCCTCCTAACATCCAACCTCCCCTGGCAGAATTTTAGACTGTGTCCCCTTCTTCTGTTGCTGGTTGCCTGGCAGAAGGCACCAACCCCCACCTAGCTACAGCCTCCCTTCAGGTAGTTGTAGACAGTAATCAGGTCACCCCTGAGCCTTCTCTTCTCCAGGCTGACCCCCAGCTCTTCAGCCTCTCCTCACAGGGCTGTGTTCCAGGCCCCTCACCAGCTTCGTCGCTTTTCTCTGCACACCTTCCAGTACCTCAACATCTCTCTTGAATTGAGTAGCCCAGAACTGGACACAGGACTCAATAACACACTGATACTTTAGCTGCTAAGTAGCAGTTATCCTAAATTAAGGGATTTTCAGTTCCAATGCTCTGCCAGTAAGTAGGTGTACAAGAAGGAGGGAGCATGGTCAGGACAGCTGACACAAACAGCCAAAGGATTATTCCATACCACAGGATGTCATATCCAGTATATAAAATAGTGGGAGTTGGCTGCAGGAGGGAAGCAGTCACTGCCTGGGGACTTGTTAGTCATTAATCAGTGAATAGTGAGCAATTCCATTGTATATCACTTGTTGGGAACTCTCCTCCCTATCCAGCTGTGGCAGTGATGGAAGAGTGAGCAAACATCTATATGGTGCTTAATTGTCAGCTGGAGTTAAACCTACAATTTCATAGAATCATAGTACCATTCAGGTTGGAAAAGACCCTTGGGATCACCAAGTCCAACTGATATCCCTACTCAACAAGGTTCAGCCTAAACCATATCCCCAGGCACCATGTCCAAATGACTTTTAAACACATCCAGAGCTGGTGACTCAACCACCTCTCTAGGCAGTCTCTTCCAATGTCTGACTACTCTCTGAAAATATTTTTTCTGATGTCTAGTCTGTTCTTTATGTTGAACTCTACAAGGTTCTTTCCTGAACGTTGTGTTGCCAGATAAATATAACATAGATAGACAGATAGAAAAGTAGACATAGATGTAGATATAGATATAGATTTATATTTCTTAGGAATTGAAACAGTTCCTTTCATTTCACTTTATGCACTGTGTGAATCAAACTGAAAATCATACTTTCTTTGCCGTTTATCAAACATATATCTAATGAGAAAATGTTGGAATGCATTAAAATGATTATTTTCACAATGGATAAAATAGGGCTCCTGATGTCCAGTCAAAACCGACCCTGTTGCAGTCTGAGGCAGTTTCCTCTTGTTCTGTCACTAATTATCTGTGAGAGGACACTGGCACCAACCTCTGCAATATCCTTACAGGTAGCTGTAGACAGGGATGAGGTCTCATCTCAGCCTCCTCTTCTTCAAACTAACCATCCCCACATCCCTCAGTTTCTCTTCATATGATTTATTCTCCAGGCCCTTCCTCTGCTCTCACTCCACCACCTCCACATCCCTCTTGTAATGAGATGTCCAAAACTGAGCACAATACTCATGGTGTGGCCTCACCAAAGCCAAGCACAAGGGGACAATCACTTCCCTACTCCTACTGGACACAGCATTTCTAATACGAGCCAGGACGCCATTGGCTTTCTTTGCCACCTGGGCACATTGTTTGTTTGTCTTTTACAACCCCCAGGTCCCTTTTTGCCAGACAGTTTTCCAGCCACACTTCCCCAAGCCTGTAGTTTTGCTTGGGGTTGTTGTGGTCTAAGTGCAAGTCCTGGCATTGGCCTTGTTGAAGCTCATGCCATTAACAATGATCCATTGATCCAATCTATCCAAGTCCCTCTGTAGAGCCTCCCTAACCTCATGCAGAGCAACACTGTCACCTGACTTGGTCTTATCTGTAAACTTACTGATGACACACTTGATGTCCTTAGCAAGATCATCAATAAAGATGTGAAACAAAAGTGGTCCCAATACTGAGCCCTGAGGAACTCGTGACCGACCACCAGCTGTGTTTAACTACACAGACAACCACTTTTTGGTCCCTTCTGTCCAGCCACTGTTTTATCCAGCAAATGGTATGTTCATCTAAGCCATAAGCAGCTAATTTTCCTATGAGAATTCTGCGAGAAACAGTGTCAAATGCTTTTCAAAAGTCTAGGTAGGCAATATCCACTACCTTTCCCTCATCCAATATTCAGGTCATCTTGTCACAGGAGGAGATCAGGTTTGTCAGGCAGGACCCATAAACCCATGCTGACTGGCCCTGATCCCCTGGTTGTCCTCTATATGGCATGTAATGGTGCTTGAGATGACCTACTTCATGACCTTCCCTGGTACTGAGGTCAGACTGACAGGTCTGTAGTTTCCCAGATCCTGCTTTCTGCCTTTCCTATAGACAGGTATCACATTTGCTACCCTCCAGTCCATTGGGACCTCTCCAGTTAGCGAGGACTTCAGGTGAATAATGTAGAGTGGCTTGGCAAACACATCTGCCAGCTCTGTCAGAACCCTTGGGTGTAAGCCATCTGGCCCCACAGACTTGTGTGGGTCTAAGTGGCATGGCAGATCTCTGACCACGTCCTCTTTTATTGTGATGACCTCATTCTTCCCCTCCCTGTCTGCTGCCTATAAGGCTGGGTGTCCACGGAACTGCTGGATCCAGTGCTACTAAAGACTGAGGTGAAGCAGGCGTTGAGCACTTCAATCTTTTCCTTATCCGTAGTTTCCCTCTGTATCCAGTAAAGGATGGAGGTTTTCCCTAGTCCTCCTTTTGTTGTTAATTTATAGAAAGGCTCCTGTGCCTCTCAGTTTTCCCTCCTGAAGTGTGTCTAGCCTTCCTGGACTCCCATACCCTTCAGGGCAGCCTCCCAAGAGACTCCGTCAGCCAGTCTCCTGAACAGACCAAAGATTGCCCCCTGGAAATCCAGAGTGACAGTTTTACTTCTTATGTAGTATTTTAAAGCTGTTTCAAAATAGGCATGGGCTGCAGAGTTACCATATTGCTCTTTTCCTCCAGGTTTAGAGAAGAAAAAATACAAGATACTCCAAAAAGTTCCTAACTTTAGATATCTAGAAAGTAAATGTCTGACATATGGGATAGATATTTACTTTAAGGGATTTATCGTGAAACAGACTTTTTTCTTCATTTACAGGAGAGAGAACCTAGCATAATGAGGTTAAATGTAGGTTCATGCATCAGTATAATTGTATGTAGAGACTTTACATCTTAGATTTTGCACTCCTTATTTCACCCTGTATGTAAAATACATGGATAAATACATGAAAACAATACACTATAAGTAGAAGCTGAGGGAACAGGGGAGAAAAGAAAAAATACTGTTTTGCTAAACAGAATAACATTTCAGTCAGTTACACTTCAAAGTTATAAGGAAACTGGTTAAATTAGTTTCATAGACCCTTGTAATACTAGTAGTATTATGAAGATCAGTGTGTGTGCTCAAAAGGCATGGGCATGTTTATTAACTAAGGTAAAATTAAAGTTTGAACAGTGTGATAATAGACAGCAGGGGACCACTTAGAGAAAATAATACTGAAGATTCTAATAAACATAGTCATTAAATCATAAGCTTGGGAAAATTCTTCTGTTATGAAAGTGGTTACAACACCACAGTTTAAATACTTACCACAGATGCTACTAATGAGTATTCCAATCCTATAATTTATTTATTTAAGAGAGTGGGGGATAAAAGAAATTTCTTCACTTTTATATCAACTAAATGCAGATGGCACCAAGCTAGGAGCAGGTGTGGATCTCTTGGAGGGTAGGAGATCCCTGCAGAGGGACCCTGACAGGCTGGATGAGTGGGCAGAATCCATTGGGATGAGATTTCACAAGACCAAGTGCAGGGGTCTGCACTTTGGCCACAACAACAACCAGTGGCACTACAAGCTAGGGACAGGGTGGCTGAGAGCAGCCAGGCAGACAGGGACCTGGGGGTACTGGTAGATAGTAGCTGAACATAAGCCAGCAGTGTGCACAGGTGAGCATCCTGGCCTGTATCAGGAACAGTGTGGCCAGTAGGACAAAGGAGGTTATTCTACCCCTGTACTCAACACTGGTCAGGCCACACCTTGAGTCCTGTGTCCAGTTCTGGGCTCCTCAATTCAAGAGAGATGNATAGAGAGAGTGATTGGCATTGGAATGGGCTGCCCAGGGAGGTGGTGGAGTCACCGTCCCTGGAGGTGCTCAAGAAAAGCCTGGTTGAGGCAGTTAGTGCCATGGTCTAGTTGATTGGCCAGGGCTGAGTGCTAGGTTGGACTGGATGATCTTGGAGGTCTCTTCCAACCTGATTGATTCTATGATCCTATGATTCTAAATGTGGAGCCTCAGAGAATGTGTCCATATGTGATTGATTATCTAATATAATAACAGGTTAAGGAAAGCAAACTTCAATTACACACTCTGTTCTTTTTGAGTTTTGTACCCTGGTGCAGGGGAGGAATAAGGAGGACTCATGAAGGGTAGAAAGTAATTTAAAGAAAAATCTTCTGAATATGAAATTATTTTTAATATGTGTGGATACATTTGCAGTGAAACATTATTTGCATATTGAGCACATTTCCTCTTCTAGTGATTGGATCACCAAAAATGCCAATGTAGCAGATGTCAGAATTTGGTTGCAAGACAACCCAATTAGATTTCTTTCCAAAGTTATGGTGCAAGGCCGTTCACTGTTATTGCTGTTATTGATCTCTGCATTATCACCTACAGGCATACCCAGATCACAGACTTACAGACAAAGTAATGGAAGACATTTGTGTCTAAGTAGTAAATCTTAATGTTGGTTATTTTTAATACTTAGCTGTATGTTTCAAGAGAGAAATGGTCTAGAGCGTCCTGGTTGTTGTGCTTTTTAAAGATAGTGACAGAAATTAAACTCTCAAATGAAATTGGAGAAAAAATACAGAATTCTATTTGGACAGAGATACAGAGATCATAGAATTATAGAATCATAGAATGGTTTAGGTTGGAAGGGACCTCAAGGGTCGTCCAGCTCCAACCCCCCGCCATAGGCAGGGACACCTCCCACTAGAGCAGGCTGCTCAAGGCCTCATCCAGCCTGGCTTTAAACACCTCCAGGGGGGAAGCATCCACAACCTCCCTGGGCAACCTGTGCCAGTGTCTTACCACCCTCACTGTAAAGAACTTCCTCCTAACATCCAGTCTAAATCTCCCCTCTTCCAGCTTAAACCCATTCCCCCTCATCCTGACATTACTAGACCTTGTAAATAGTCCCTCCCCAGCCTTCCTGTAGGCTCCCTTCAGATACTGGAAAGCCACTCTAAGGTCTCCTCGAAGCCTTCTCTTCTCCAGGCTGCAGAGCCCCAACTCTCTCAGCCTGTCCTCATAGCAGAGCTGCTCCAGCCCTCTGATCATCTTCGTGGCTCTCCTCTGGACCCGCTCCAGCAGTTCCATGTCCTTCTTGTGTTGGGGGCTCCAGAACTGCACACAGTACTCCAGGTGGGGTCTGACAAGAGCAAAGGGGGAGAATCCCCTCCCTCACCCTGCTGGCCACACTTCTCTTGATGCAGCCCAGCACACGGTTGGCTGTCTGGGCTGCATGTGCACACTGCCGGCTCATGCTGAGCCTTTCGTCGACCCAGACCCCCAGGTCCTTTTCCTCAGGGCTGCTGTCAGCCATTCACCACCCAGCCTGTGTCTGTGCCTGGGATTGTGCCAACCCAGATGCAGGACCTCAGATAGACATTGCAAAGCAATTACCACATACCTGGCACCTGGCAAACCCAATTTTCCCCCATCCCAAAAAACTAAATCTAACACTCCCCAATGCTCCAATCCTCTCCTCCCCCACCCCCCCTCACAATGCCTCTGCCATCCAAAGAGGCCTATACGAGCATCTGGAGGCCTACTGCTTATATGTTCCTCCCAATAAAGTGGCTCCCGCCACACACACAGGGCAGGAGGAGGAGGAAAGGAGAACAAACTGACCCTGTTGTGAGTTTATAAAGAGACTGCAGAATGATGGGATTGAATAACAATCTTCTAGTCCCCAGAAGATTTTTTAACCCCATAGTCTCAAGCTGAGACACTGGTTCATTTTTTGGAAATTAATAATTATTATTATGAATTATGACTATTATTTTTTGTGTGAATATTACTTTTTATTATTAATATTTAAAAATCAGGAGAGTTTCCTGAGGTTATTTGGATTTTTGGTTGACAGGAAGCAATTGCACAGACTTAAATAGTTTAAACAATCAGAACTCTGCTATGGAGCACCTCTCCTGTGAGCACAGGCTACGAGAGTTGGGGCTCTTCAGTCTGGAGAAGAGAAGAATTCGAGGAGACCTTATAGTGGCCTTCCAGTATCTGAAGGTGGCCTACAGGAAGGCTGGGTAGGGACTATTTACAAGGCCTTGTAATGACAGAACAAGGATAATGGGTTTAAAGTAGCAGAGGGGAGATTTAGACTGGATGTTAGGAGGAAGTTCTTTCCAGTGAGGGTGGTAAGGCACTGGAACAGGTTGCCCAGGGAGGTTGTGGATGCTTCCTCCCTGGAGGCGTTTAGGGCCAGGCTGGATGAGGCCTTGAGCAACCTGCTCTAGTGGGAGGTGTCCCTGCCTATGGCAGGGGGTTGGAGCTGGATGATCCTTGAGGTCTGTTCCAACTTAGACCATTCTATGATTCTATTCTAACTTGGAAAATAGGAATGCAAGAACAGGAAGAATTCGAACTATGCTCATGGGGTCTTGGCATTCACTCCAGCAAATTTACCCACAATGCTTTTGGTCCCTGAGTAAGTCTCCTGTCTCAAAGACACTTTTAAACTCACAATGATGATCCCAGGGTAAAATACAAAATCTTTCAGGCAGAGGGGAGAGATGCTGCTAAGCTGGCAAGTGTGAGCTGCATACACTTGGCTGCCTTATACGACCTGCGAACAAGGAGAGTCAGGAAGGCTCCATGCAGACAAAGGCTGATATCGAAAGGCTGATGCAGAAAGGCACAATTTTCTAAATCATCCCCCTTAAACACTTCAGTTTGAAAAATCAAACTGTCCAATAGGCACTAGCACCATGGACAGGCTGAGAGAGTTGGGGCTCTTCAGCATGGAGAAGAGAAGGCTTCGAGGAGACCTTAGAGTGGCTTTCCAGTATCTGAAGGGAGCCTANTGGTGGGGGCAACACAAGACACCTGACACATGGTGCTAAGCCCCCTGGCCCTCAAGGCTTTGCTGGAGCCCTACCCTATTGTTTCCTCATCTGACTCACTCCCGGACGCACAACAGGAGGAGGACAGCAAGGGTTAAACCTGCCTGTCAGGATTTATACCATACCCTACCAGGACATCTGTTCATAATAATTAGCTGTATGTTTCAAGAAAGAAGTGGTCTAGAGCTTCTTGGTCTATTCCTAATAATTAGCTGTATGTTTCAAGAAAGAAATGGTCTGGAGCTTCCTGATCTATTCATAATAATTAACTGTATGTTTCAAGAAAGAAATGGTCTGGAGCTTCCTGATCTATTCATAATAATTAGATGTATCTTTCAAGAGAAAAATGGTCTAGTGCTTCCTGGGCTATTGAAAATAATTAGCTGTATGTTTCAAGAAAGAAATGGTCTAGAGTTCCTTAAAGATCTTGATGTCCTCTGTATCTTATTGCTGAGGAGAATATAACTGTTCTCCAAAAATACAGAAATCAGAGAGATTTAGTAGTCTCTTTCTCTGTGAGTTGGTTGAGCAGCTGGCTTGTCTAACTCACACATTATGAATAATTTAGTCCACAAGCAACATAAATATTGAATTTCATGTACTGAATGTTTGTGTTGCTGCAAAAAAAAAAAAAAAATCCCTGTAAATAATCTCTGAGATAAAACAGGTTTACTGAAATAATTAAACATGATTGAGAAAGGATTCCAAACAGCATGTTTGGTGAGCTGAAAGGAAATAGAAAACAAAACAAAGACATGCTAAATTGGAGAAATTAATAATTTTCAAATATATTGTATTTCTAAGATATTATGTTGCAATGGTTGCTTTAAAGGAAATGAAGAACCCAAAAAGGTAAATTAGATATATCTAAGCTTTTTTAACAAATTCAATATAATGCCCCTAATTACAAAACAGTCAAGTGAGTAAAGCAGGTTATTATATTGGATTCAGCTCAATTCATTCAATAACTAGGAAAACAAAAAAGACATTTAAGCAATATTGCAGTTGGATAAAATGGGATTTAGAAAGGCAGTTTAAAGTTCAGCTCCATACATGATCAATTTGTGACCTTGTTATCTCTACCTTTAGAAGTCAAGGAAAAAGTAATTTTTGTATTTCTTAAAAACCTTAGAGAAGAGAACAAGGAAACATTTAACTGATTTAGTCTACTTTAGTTAAAATCTGTTTGCAAGTCAGGATCTGGATAACGAATGACACTGGTGGTAATACCAGAGCACAATATCAGAGTGCAAAAATTGATGGAAAGTAGCTTTGTGACTGCAATAAATTTTCATTTTCCTTTTAACACACAGCAATTTAAAAATATGAGTTTAAAAAAAGTGGAAAATATGTTTTTAGTAGATTCATTATTATATGATTCCTACATTTAGGATGAGGCAATTCCAAGCACAAATAAAGGCTGGGCAGTGACTAGCTGGAGAGCAGCCCTGATAAGAGGGACTTGGAGGTGCTGGTGGATGAGAAGCTCAACATGAAGTAGCAGTGTGCACTTGCAGCCCAGAAAGCCAACCAGATAGAATAGAATAGAATAGAATAGAATAGAATAGAATAGAATAGAATAGAATAGAATAGGAGTCGAATCAACCAGGTTGGAAGAGACCTCCAAGATCATCCAGTCCAACCTATCACCCAGCCCTATCCAGTCAACTAGACCATGGCACTAAGTGCCTCGTCCAGTCTTTTCCTGAACACCCCCAGGGACAGTGACTCCACCACCTCCCTGGGCAGCCCATTCAAATGGCAAATCACTCTCTCTGTGAAGAACTTCCTCCTAACATCCAGCCTATACTTCCCCCGGCACAACTTGAGACTGTGTCCCCTTGTCCTGGTGCTGGTTGCCTGGGAGAAGAGACCAACCCCCACCTGGCTACAACCTCCCAGTCCTGGGCTGCATCAGGAGAAGAGTGGCCAGCAGGGGAAGGGAGGTGATTCTCCCCCTCTACTGTGCTCTGGAGAACTTTGAGAAGCAGCAACTCTGAGTTTCCACCTGTTACAAAGCCCAGAAATCTTAAATTAATGTTAGATAGAGCTGCCTCTTAGTGAAGCATGTCAGAGCTTTAGAAGCATGATGACACAGATGCTGGCTAGTCAGAGAAGTTCTAGCAATGCTAGAAGATAGAACAAGGGGACACAGTCTCAAGTTGTGCCGGGGGGAGCTCTAGGCTGGATGTTAGGAGGAAGTTCTTGCCAGAGAGAGTGATTGGCATTGGAATGGGCTGCCCAAGTGGGTGGTGGAGTCGCCGTCCCTGAAGGTGTTCAGGCAAAGCCTGGCTGAGGCACTTAGTGCCGTGGTCTAGTTGATTGGTCAGGGCTGGGTGCTAGGTTGGACTGGATGACCTTGGAGGTTTCTTCCAAAGTGATTGATTCTAAGTAAGTGCTGAAGTAATGCTGATGTAGAACTTTGAGAAGCAGCAACTCTGAGTTTCCACTTGTTACAAACCCCAGAGATCTTAAATTAATGTTAATTGTCTCTTAGTGAAGCATGTCATAGCCATTTATGACCAAGCCAAATATAATATGGTTTCCAGGGGAACATTTGTATTAACTGAATTTCCTGATCAATTGTATCCTGATTTAATAAAAAATAAATGTATTATTTTGATGTAATAAGGAAAGGTAACTACAAAGAAGTAAAAAAGTGGAGCAGATAATTGAAATTTAAACAACTTTTTTTTTTTGTTCTCATTTAACTTAATTTACATACAAGGTGTATTTGAAAAGAGTGATCTCACAGCATTCCTGAATCATACTGCCCTTCTGTCAAACACAGTTCTTCTATTTCATCTGATGCTTCTGAGCATACAGTTCAAAAATAAAGTGTGTTTATTTTCTGATAATTGAAATTGAAACAACAGATGTGAGTTTTGATTTCTAAACAGCATCTTGAAGTTCAGCCTTTTTTCCCTTTTCTGTTTCACTTCACAGGGTTTAGCAGTCAGGGCATTCAGATATACAGTGTTTATCACAAGTC
Source organism: Tricholaema leucomelas (assembly GCA_013400475.1). Lineage (NCBI taxonomy): Eukaryota > Metazoa > Chordata > Aves > Piciformes > Lybiidae > Tricholaema lacrymosa > Tricholaema leucomelas. The sequence goes on from WAAF01010879.1 coordinate 70,554, forward strand.
AGCCCACATGTTCAAAAGTGGGTAGGAAGAAGGAGTTAGTAGCTTTCTCAGAATTATTTTTCCCATATCTTCACAGATGAGAAAAGAGTTTGAAGTAGTATGTTTTACTCTGATTGTCTTTTTTTTTTTCCCCACTGTTTTATTTTTTTTTTTAGTCACTTAATTGGATGCTTTCCAAAATAGATATTTATGATTTGGCTGTTGGGTAAATTATTGTTTTATTTTTGGTTGCTTTTTTTTTTTTGAGGCTTTTTTTTTAAGGGAAGCAAACACAGCTTTGTATATGCATTTAAAGTTGTATTCTTTTATTTCTAGAATAAATTTCTAATAGTAAAGGAAATGAAATAGTGAGAAATAGTAAAGGAAAGAGATAGTAGGAAATAGTAAAGGAAAAGAGATAGTAAGAAATAGTAAAGGAGAAGCCTTTATTTGTGTTTGGTGCATGGAATGGGATGAGATTTAACAAGGCTAAGTGCAGGGTTCTGCTCTTTGGCCACAGCAACCCCAAGCAGTGCTACAGGCTGGGGACAGAGTGGCTGGAGAGCAACCAGGAAGAAAGGGACCTGGGGGTGCTGGTAGATAGTAGCTGAACATGAGCCAGCAGTGTGCCCAGGTGGCCAAGAGAGCCAATGGCATCCTGGCCTGGATCAGGAACAGTGCAGCCAGGGGGATAAGGGAGGTTATTCTTTCCCTGTACTCAACACTGGCCAGGCCACACCTTGAGTCCTGTGTCCAGTTCTGGGCTCCTCGATTCAAGAGAGAAGTTGAGATGCTGGAACGTGTTCAGGGAAGGGCAACAAAGCTGGTGAGAGGCCTGGAACACAAACCATATGAGGAGAAGCTGAGAGAGCTGGGATTGTTTAGCCTGGAGAAGAGGAGGCTCAGGGATGACATCATTGTTGTCTACAACTACCTGAAGGGAGACTGTAGCCAGGTGGGGCTTGGTCTCTTCTGCCAGGCAACCAGCACCAGGACAAGGGGACACAGTCTCAAGTTGTGCTGGCAAAGGTCTAGGCTGGATGTTAGGAGGAAGTTCTTCATAGAGAGTGTGATTGGCATTGGAATGGGCTGCCCTGGGAGGTGGTGGAGTTGCTGTCCCTGGAGACCCTCTTCTTCCCTGTTCAAGAAGAGCCTGTCTGAAGCACTTCGTGCCAGGTTCAAGTTGATTGAATAGGGCTGAGTGCTAGGTTGGACTGGATGATCTTGGAGGTCTCTTCCAACCTGGTTGATGCTATGATCCTATTCTATGAATTTGACAATTTTGGGGCAGGAGAGCATTTGTGAATTATTATTTCTTTGAAACACCTGCTAACTCAGTTGGAAGGTCTCATGGAGATAAATATTTGCTTTAAAAGCCTAGTCACAGACTGGAACACCAGAATAATCACAGAATCACAGAACTTTAGGTATTGGAAGGGACCTCTAGAGATCATGTGAGTCCAACACCTCTGCCAAGGCAGGATCACCTGGAGTAGTATGCATGGGAATGCATCCAGGCAGGTTTTGAAAGTCTCCAGAGAAGAAGACTCCACAACCTCTCTGGACAGCCTGTTCCAGTGCTCTGTCACCCTCACTGTAAAGAAATTTCTCCTCATGTTGAGGTGAAACCTATGTTCTAATTTGTAGCCATGGCTCCTTGCCTTCTTGTTGCGGACCACCAAAAACCAAACTCCAACTGCACACCCCTGCTAGCTTCTTGGTTTTCAGCACTGTGTGCCTTTGAGAGTATGAGAAATACTCACAGAAACTAAAGCATGAAATAAAGCAGACCATAGCAGGAACATCTAAAATGAGTAATGTAGTTAGTTGTTTTGGAAAAGGGGAGTCAGTTGTTGCGGTCCTCCAGGCTGTTGGTGAGAGGGACTCCAGGAATGACAGCAGTCATTGACCAGCAGGGGTGGGGTCAGCTGCTTCAAAGGAGAACACATGCAAAGATACCATGAAAATCTCATCTTTGATAGCGACCCAAAGATGAGAAGTGCTGACCTGGGAGTGCCAATTTCCATTACTGCAAAGTGACCTCAGATTTAGGTGCTACATCTGGTCAAGATGAACCTCACTTCTTCACAACAAAGCACTGCCTCAAGGCACTCATACTGCTCAGTGAAGTCCCATAATAATAATAAGGAAGTGTCTGTCTCATAGGAAGCCACCAAACACAATTGTTTGCTTTGGATCCTTACTTATATGATAAACTTGCTATAAAAAACCTTGTCATCAATTCCATTACGTATTAAGAAGTATATATAATGTAATATATTGCCTCAAATTTGTTGAGAGGAAGCGGATAATTTAATTTCTCAGCTTTCTTATGCCTGTATTCTTTTAAATTAGTTGTTGACAGAGTACAATGTTTGGTTCAGTAGTCTTAAATCATATGTTACATCAATCTGCAAAAGAAGACATCATCCTCCCTAAGCTCTGAACATTATTTGTCTTCAGATCTTTGATTTTAGTCTACTAAGTAGTGTGCTGAGCACTTTAAAGGGAAACAAAATCATTAAAAGGATACGTTAAAAATCTTAATCATATGAAAGATGAACCTTAGGTTATTAAATACACTTAATATCACTGTTTAATAGCACACTTTATTACTATTATTTAGTAATAATAACATCCTTTCTTCAGCTACAACATGTAGAATTTCTGTTAGAACAGAGTGTAATGCAGCACTTAATCTTCTGCTGCAGCGTGTAGTCTTCTGCACGTAGAGAGTTTGCTCTGCAATTTGATAATAAAGTCAAACTTTCCAGATACAATTTTTACCAACTTGCCCATGGATTTACAAGTACACAAATTATAGGCTGATGACAGATGAAGTCCTCCTTCATTCTTAACAGTGCATGATTATTACTACTGTGATGGTTTGGGTGTTGCTCACCTCTCCACACTTAAGAAAATCACCCAGACTAGACTCAGCTAAGCTGGAAATTAAAGAGTGAAGCTTTATATTTACAGCTTAGCACAATATCCAAGCAGGTATTTACAATAGATACAGCTATAGACAGACCTATACAAGTTAAAAAGTAATACAGAAACACAACAGCCCTCCCAGAAACCAGAGTGCCCAGGAGGGGGTCCCAAGCACCCTTCCACTTCCTTTCCACCCCTCTACCTTACCCCAGACTTTGCCTTATATTCAAGGTGAGTTTGGGGAATCAGCCAGGGGGGTCAGGAAGCAGATGGATTAGTTACACAGACAGCAGGTTAGGAAGAGAAGGGAGACAGCCAGAGCCAGAGAGCAACTGTGTTATCTATGTTTGTGTTCTTGTTTTTATACATCTCAGCTAGCCTATGAGTGCAGCAGACATCACCACTGTTTCCTTTTCACAGCCTATCATCTAATTCCTGTCACTAAAATATCCCAGCTAGGCTCAGACTAGCACAACTAGCACGAATCTCCCTACTCTGATATTGATCTTTCTGCACTGCCACATGGGTGTTGTGTGTATATTAGTGTAGGTGAATCTCTCTATTTGCTTCTTTTAATACCTATTTTAATGACCTATTGTCTCTTAGGTCATCAGTGATACTAACTGAGAGTTTTGGGTCACCATTTGAGATACTGCAATATGCTGTGCCTATCTTTGTGCCCAAATAGGTTAATTTCATGACTGACAAATAGGAGTCTACTGTCTACATGTACAACCTATTAATATTTTAGATGTCACAGAATACATATGATTTCTGCAAAGTTAAAGAGCCACAGAATGGAAGGGGTTGAAAGGGACATCTGGAGATCATCTACTGCAAGCCCCTTGTTAAAACAGATTCACCTAGAGCAGGTTACACAGAATCATATCCAGGTTGGTTTTGAGTGTCTTAAGTGAAGATTCTACAACTGCCCCAGGCAACCTTTTCCAGCACTCTGTCATCCTCAAAGTAAAGAAGTTTTTCCTTATGTTCAGATGAAAGAAAAAGATTGACAGACTGACAAAACATCTATGCATTCTTCAGCAACCGTTGAAGTCCAGGTGAAATAGCTTGGAATCTAGCTATCACTGATTAGGCAACTGCAAAGTATATATGTGTCTGTAAGGGAGGTAAATCCTTAGAGATTCTGGGAATTCTCCTTCCTCCTGGCCTTCAGCTGCCTCTCTGAAAATTATTTGGTCTCACAGATGTTCAATCAGATTTAGGGATCAGATTCTACACATGTGCTGCCAAATGCATTTGAAACCTGCTATGATTTGATAGTCAGAAGAATATAGGGATCAACATCTAGAGTTAATATTTGATTGCCTAAACACATACATTGAGACCTTACAGTATCTGAGCTGTCTATACAGGCCTGGCAGATACAGCCTAAAATCTGCATAAGCATTGTACTCCTCCAGCCTGACATCAGTGACATCACAGAATCATTCAGGTAGGAGGACACCACAGGAAATCTCTACTCCAGCCTCCTGCTCAGGGGTAGGTCAGCTATGAAGTTAGACCAGGATGCTTACTCCAATGACATCTTGAAAATTTTCAGGGTGATTTACAACATCATATGCAAGTACAACAAAGTGAATCAAATAGTTAATATTCACAAACTGTAGCCTTCTGCTCTGGAAAGATAATAGAATGTTATTTCAGCTGTAATCACTAAGCTTCTGATTTTGTAAATATATATTAGAATAGAATAGAATAGAATCAACCAGGCTGGAAGAGACCTCCAATATCATCCAGCCCAACCCAGCCCTGTCCAGTCAACTAGATCATGGCACTAATTGCCTCAACCAGGCTTTTCTTGAGCACCTCCAGGGGCGGTGACTCCACCACCTCCCTGGGCAGCCCATCCCAATGCCAATCACTCTCTCTGCAAAGAACTTCCTCCTGACATCCAGCCTATGCCTTCCCCAGCACAACTTGAGACTGTTCCCCTTGTTCTGTTACTGGTTGCCTGGCAGAAGAGACCAACCCCACCTGGCTACAACCTCCTTTCAGGTAGTTATAGACAGCAATGAGGTCACCCCTGAGCTCCTCTCCTCACAGGTCTGTGTTCTAGGCCCCTCACCAGCTTCGTTGCCCTTCTCTGGACATGTTCCAGTATCTCAGCATCTCTCTTGAATTGAGAAGCCCAGAACTGGACACAGCACTCAAGGTGTGGCCTGACTGGTGCTGAGTACAGGGGAAGAACAACCTTCCTTGTCCTACTGGCCACACTGTTCCTGATCCCGGCCAGGATCCATTGGCTCTCCTGGCCACCTGGGCACACTGCTGATTCATGTTCAGCTACTATCTACCAGCACCCTCAGGTCCCTTTCTTCCTGGCTGTTCTCCAGCCACTCTGTCCCCAGCCTGTAGCACTGCTTTTGATAACTACTGATTATGGGTTTTTATGCCAATTGCAAAGAGAGTTATATTATCTGGATTATTAATCCTAAATTTTGCCAACAATAGATTCGTAACTTGTACAAGCTTTTTGTTGTATTTTTGTATTTGCTTTGGTTTAGTTTTGTGTTTGTTATTTTGCTGTTGTTAGGGTTTTGCTTAGGTTTAGGTGTGAGATATTCTAGGGAAACATTGTATGAAATACTATAGAATGTTATATGAGTGCACATTCAAGATGCTTGCAAAGTGATACCTTGTGGATCCCTTCAGTGTGATGCTGGAAATGATTAAAAATGTTAGATTATAGCCTACAAGAGAATACTTCATTTTCTTCAGTATCTTCAGTAGCAGTAAGTTTGTATTCTTAAAAGATGATAAAGCAATGATCAAAAAAAACCCAGCTAAACATTTACTTTCCTGTCCCTTATCTAAGAGGGGACATAAATATAAATAAAATTAATTAAAAAAATAAATTAAATAAATAAAAAAATAATAAATAGCTCTGCAATCCCCTCTATTGTACAGTGACTTGACAGGTGTATGACATCTGTTTTCTGCTGTTTTCTCCTTGTATGGTATTGCCTTTCTAGGAATTTCTAGCGTTTTTTAATTCATGATCTCATGTCATTCACAGATACTGGCTGACCTAGAAAACCATGCGCTTTTTAAGGATGACCTAGAATGCCAGAAGCTTATTCTGGAAGCCATGAAATACCATCTTTTACCAGAGAGAAGAACTCTCATGCAAAGTCCACGAACTAAGCCTAGAAAATCTACAGTTGGGACACTTTATGCTGTTGGAGGAATGGATAACAACAAAGGTATTAAAGGATATTTGTTGGTTTATAGAAGTTATATTTTTGTATTTGCTTTATTAGAAAATACTGAAATCATTTTAAATTCCAAGACTGGGGTGAAGGTGTCTAAATCAGTCAAAAAATGTTGTCGAGACTGTTGGCTCCATAAAAGTGTAATGCTGTTAGAGGAAATAAACTGAATTTTAAGTTTATTCTTTGCTCCAGATTATTACAATTTTTAGAAAGTGTTTTAACAAGTGTAGAGTGATAACAATTTACTTTATTTCTAGCTTTCTAGAAACCATTTTGTTTATAATTAAGTCAATTGGAAAAAAAATGTTTGCTATGCAGTTGTCTGAAATCTAATGATTAAGGATGCTGGGATGAAGTTGGACTGGATGATCGTCAGCAAGTTTGCTGACACCAAGCTGGGAGGCTTGGCATCCAGAGGCATCCAGAGAGACCTGGACAGACTGCAGAGCTAGGCACAGAGGAACCGGATGAAGTTCAACACGGACAAGTGCAGAGTCCTGCACCTGGGGAGGAATAATAAATTCCAGCAGTACAGGCTGGGAGATGACTGCTGGAAAGCAGTCCTGTGGAGAGGGACCTGGGGGTCCTGGTGGATAACAAGTTAACCGTGGCACAGCAATGTGCTCTTGTGGCCAAGAGGGCAAATGGGACCCTGGGATGTATTAGGAAGAGTGTGTTCAGCAGACCAAGGGAGGTTCTCCTTCCCCTCTACTCTGCCCTGGTGAGACCCCATCTTGCATACTGTGTGAGTTTGGGGCTCCCCACTTTAAGAGGGACAGGGATCTGCTGGAGAGCTATGGGGATGATTAGGGGACTGGAGGGCAAGGCTTATGAGGAGAGGCTGAGAGACTTGGGATGTTTTAGTCTGGAATGGAGAAGACTTAGAGGAGATTTGATAAATGTTTATAAATATCTGAGGGCTGGCCAGGAATGGGGGGCCAGGCTCTGCTCACTTGCTTCCTGGGATAGGACAAGGAGAAATGGGTGTAAGTTGCAACACAAGGGAGAACTTGTTTACTGTAAGGGTGGTCCTTTCCAAGCATAGTGATTCATAGTGATTAGATGTTGTGCTGAGGAATTTGGTTTAGTCAAGAACTTGTCAGTGTGAAACTAATGATTGGACTTGATCTTGAAGGTCTTTTCCAATCTAAGACATTCTGTGAAATTCTGTGAAATATTATGGATGATTCTTCTGATGTAGAAGAAAGGCTAGGCAACTTTAGCCTTAGACTAGCTTGCTACTTTGTCAACAGCAAAGTGAAGGTGAAATTGTCCCGATCTTACTGTGGAAAAATAAAAAAATGTAGGAAGCAGTATAAAATTTATTGAAGTATTTCGTTGTTATTTGTTTGGAAGAAGAATTATAATGATGTGGTTTTAGTTCTGGTAAGAAATCTAATTTACTGATTTCTTAAATGGAACAACATAAAACTAACTGTGTTACAAGCCTGGGTAATACTCAGGAAGGTTTTTAATGTTACTTCTACTTTAAATTCTCCAACAATTCCATGGTAACTTACATTTTCCTACTCAGAATGAATGATGTATCTTTAGAACATTAGTTCTAATATAAAATACATGGGACAAATGAAAGTGTAACATAAACTTATCTCTTCAGGGTTTTGCAACTGTTTCTAGGTGTAATTACTGCAGTTAGTTGACTGAATAAGTGTGGCAGTCATCTGCAAAAAAAGCATTGCATGTTTTTCCTATAAAGTTACACTAGTGAGAAAAATGGAAGACATTCGTGCTTGTGTGAAATGTTGAGAGAATGGGAAAATACTGAGGAAAGAGGCACTATCTATGTCTACCTGTTTAGATGTTGGTAATTTCCAATGGCATCCTGGCCTGCATCAGGAATGGTGTGGCCAGCAGGAGCAGGAAGGTCATTCTGCCCCTGTACTCTGCACTGGTTAGACCACACCTCGAGTACTGTGTTCAGTTCTGGGCCCCCCCCGGTTTAGAAGGGACATTGAAATCCTTGAGCGTGTCCAGAGAAGGGCGACGAGGCTGGTGAGAGGCCTCGAGCACAAGCCCTACGAGGAGAGGCTGAGGGAGCTGGGGTTGTTTAGCCTGGAGAAGAGGAGGCTCAGGGGTGACCTTATTGCTGTCTACAACTACCTCAGGGGTTGTTGTGGCCAGGGGGAGGTTGCTCTCTTCTCTCAGGTGGCCAGCGCCAGAATGAGAGGACACAGCCTCAGGCTGCGCCAGGGGAAGTTTAGGCTCGAGGTGAGGAGAAAGTTCTTCACTGAGAGAGTCATTGGACACTGGAATGGGCTGCCCAGGGAGGTGGTGGAGTCGCCGTCCCTGGAGCTGTTCAAGGCAAGATTGGATGTGGCACTTGGTGCCATGGTCTAGCCTTGGGCTCTGTGGTGAAGGGTTGGACTTGATGATCTGTGAGGTCCCTTCCAACCCTGATGATACTATGATACTATGATGATAATTTCTGTCCTTTTTGCATTTTTAAATGCTTTTGTAGCTAAACGTCAAGCACAGATTTGAACAAAACTTCGCCTTCCATCGTAAGATACCTGAAATAGAAATTTCCTCAAACTTAGGAGAAATTATGGCAAACCTTAAGTATTCAAGTAGTGGAAATTACTGTAAACCAAATTAAGACACAGCTGCATTTGTTCTAGCTTCCTTATACACATCTCTCAGCATTTAGTATAACAAATCAAAATATAGGAATATTTAGGAGGACTGCACAGAGCATAGCACCACTTCAGCATCAGCACACAGCCTATTTTGCAAATTCAGGTCAAGCAAAAGCAGTTTATTTCTGCAGCAACAGGAGAGGATGCAGCGTGATAGCAAATCTGCCCATTGTACATAAAAGTGACTGAAAGCAAAAGTAGCAGGTCTGTGTGCATTTACAGCAGACTAAACTTCTTTGAGAGGGGACTTGGTATGGCAAAGCAGCATTTGTGTAATAGGAGCTTTCGTTACAGTCAGTGTAACCTGTTTTCTTGATAATTCAGGATCTCCAGCCTTGCCACCTCTACTTATTTCTGCTCAGCCCATCCCTCTTCTGGTGCTCCTGGATCATTGACTAGCATTTATACCTGGTGGTTCTTGCTTCCATATGTCAGTTCAGGAGATATGACTGCTGGTTGTACGCTTTGAAGAGTCACAGTGCTCGTAAAGCATACCTCAATATTTGGACTGTTAGATGAGGGAGCTGGGGGTGTGCATCCTGAAGAAGAGGAGGCTTAGGGGTGACCTGATTGCTGTCTACAACTACCTGAAGGGAGGCTGTAGCCAGGTGGGGGTTGGTCTCTTGCCAAGCAACCAGCAACAGAACAAGGGGACACAGTCTCAAGTTGTGCTGGCAGAGGTCTAGGCTGGATGTTAGGAGGAAGCTCTTCCCAGAGGGAGTGATTGGCATTGGAATGGGCTGCCCAGGGTGGCGGTGGAGTTGCCGTCCCTGGAGGTGTTCAAAAGAAGACTGGCTGAGGCACTTAGTGCCATGGTCTAGTTGATTGGAGAGGGCTGGGTGATAGATTGGAGTGGATGATCTTGGAGGTCTCTTCCAACCTGGTTGATTCTATGATGCTGGTACTGTATCATCTCAACACAATAATTAACCTGTTTTTTTTTTCCTCCACAACTTTCTAAACTAAAATGCAGACATGGATGATTGTGATTCACAAGGACGTTTTTGTCATGCCTCCAGGTGTTTACTACCAAAAATGAAAGAGTTACACATAAGAACTAGATGAACTAAGCAGATTAGCAATTTATTAACTAGCATATTAAACAGTGGGTAAGTGCTAGTATTATGGAAGTATTTAAAGGTTGTGTAGCTTGTCACATAAAAAGTAGCCTCACATGCTGATTTTTTTTTTTTAATCTGTCCATAAAAAGGGGCTCTTTAGCTTGGAGAAGAGCAGACTGAGGGGTGACCTCATCAATGTTTATAAATATGTAAAAGATGAGTTCCTGGAGGACGGAGCCTGACTCTGCTTGGTGATGCCTGATGACAGAACAAGGGGCAATGTGTGGGAGCTGAAGCATAGGAAGTTTCATTTAAACATGAGGAGGAATTTTTTCACTGTGAGGGTGACAGAACACTGGGGCAGGCTGCCCAGTGGGGCTTTGGAGTCTCCCTGTCTGGAGATATTCAAAACCTGCCTGGATGTGTTCCTGTGTGAATCCAGTATAAATGATCCGGCTCTGCTAAGGGGAGTTGGACTGGATTAACTTTCAAGGTCCCTTCCAGACCCTGACATTCTGTGATAATAATTAAACTCCAGCAGGCATTGACTGGAATTGTGCAAAGTTGATATAGCATAGCACTAACTGGATACCATTGAAAGGAACGAAGCTGTAGGAAATGGAGAGCCACATAACAGCAAAGACACAACAGTTAGTAACCACAGGAGCAACAGAGAACAGTAAGGTAGGAATTAGAAGTTTTCCCTGCAAAAAGGTGGTGGGACCATTAGATTAATTGAAGTTTACATTAATGCATACAGCATGGGAGCTGACAGCCATTGTGCATCAGGAAAACTAGGATAAAGTGAACATCACAGAAATGCGCTGGGAGGTCTCACAAAATTAGAATGCTGCAATCAGTGGCTACGGAGAGATGGTAGGGTGGCTGTGTATGTCAGGCAGTGCTTTGAATTGTTTTGAGGTTCATGGTGGTGATGGCAAGGTTGAATGTTGGCTACCATTAGCACCAGCATAGCTCTTTTTCTCATGTCACTCACAGTGATCCACCACAGTGAACTGGGTTTTCAGACACAGCCCTAGTGGCTGGAGTTTAAATACACACTGGAGTGTGGCTGGAGTTTGGCACCACACACTAGGGACTTCCATAGATCCAGTCTGATTCCAGAGGCAGCCTCTGTGAAGAAGGAGCATAAATGTGCTGTTATTATTCATGAAAGAAGCAGGTATTCACAACAGATGAACTGAAAAGTGACAAGCGGACTGTTTCTTTTGCAACCCTACTCTTTTTGTTGATAGCATCATATATCTGTCCTCATCAGTCATCTGCATGTGTTTCTTCTGCCTTTAGTGATAGTTTGTTTTCACCTGTATGTTTTCCATGAGGGCATTTGTTGTGTTAAATTAGACTGATGTAGTCATACTGTTAAAATATCTCAGGAGGATAATAAACCAAAGTAAACTATTCTTTGGGTAGAGATATTTAATTACATATTTGGAGAAGTATTTATGTATATCACATATGCTTCCACCAAAAGGAAGATTCACCAATTCCAGCCAACATTCTTGCCCCTGAGCTGTGTTTGTGTGACAGAAGCTGCAAGCTATGCAGCTTCTCAGATAGCTCGGGTGAATTGAAAATACAAAGGTAATTCAGCCACTGGAGGTGGAAGAATGATGACCTTCCCATGGATCCCTGTGTACTGGTATATTAAGTGTACAGATTTGAGCATTGCCAAGTAGATGACTCTGCCTGAGCAGAGAGCTTGGACAAGATAACCTCCAGGTGCCCTTACCAACATAAACTGTTCTGTGATTCCTGTGGGTCATGGTGGACAGCAAGTTAACAGGAGCCAGCAGTGTGCCCTTGCCACAAAGAAGACAAATAGCATCGTGAGCTGCATTATGCATAGTATTGTAAATAGGTTGAGGGAGGTGATCCTCTCACTCTGCTCAGTGCTCATGAGAGCATACCTGGAGTGGTGTGTGTAGATCTGCAATCCCCAGTATGAGATAAAGAACTGCTAGACTCTACAGTGAAGAGCTGCAAAGATGATGGCTGGAACAAAGAAAGGCTGAGAGAGCTGGAACTGTTCATCCCCGAGAAGAGAAGACTCAGTGTATCTGTATCTGAAAGCAGTGTCTATAAACCTGGAAGGCTGGTGCACAGGAAACAGAAACAGGTTCTCAGTGATGTCCACTGACAGGATCAGAGACAGTGGGGATAAATTGAAATATAAGGTTTTCTCTCTGAACTTCTGAAAACCCCTTTGCACTGTGAAGGTGACTGAGCCTGAAGCCTTGCCCAGGGACATTGTGGATTCACTGTCATTGAAGAGATTAAAACACTCTCAAGACAAGATCCAATGCAATTGACTGAACGTGGCCCGATTTGAGGAGGGGAGTTGGACCAGATGACCTTCAGAGGTCACTTATAACCTCAAAAACTGCTGGATTTGAGCCACCAGTGTGTCCAGATGGCCAAGAAAGCCAATGGCATCCTGGCTTGTATTAGAAATGCTATGTCCAGTAGGAGTAGGGAAGTGATTTTCCCCTTGTACTCATCATCAGTGAGGCCACACCTTGACTATTGTGTCCAGTTTTGGGCACCTCAGCACAAGAGATCCCAAGGTTCTGGATTGAGTGCAGAGGAGAGCAAAGAAGCTGATGAAGGGCCTGGAGAATAAAACTTTAAAAGAGCAATTGAAGGAGCTGGGTCTGTTTAGTTTTTAGAAGAGGAAGCTAGGGGCAGACCTCAATGTTCTCTACAACTTCCTGAAAGGACATTGTGTAGAGGTTGGTGCTGGTCTCTCCTCACAGATAATTAGCAATAGAACAAGAGGGAACAGCCTCAAGGCACAACAGGGTAGGTTTAGACTGGACATTAGGATTTTTTTTTTTCACAAAGGATAGACAGACATTGGAAGAGGCTGCCCAAGGAGATTATAGAATTGTAGAATTGTAGAATGGTTTAGGTTGGAAGGGACCTCAAAGATCATCTACTTCCAAGCCCCTGCTATAGGCAGAGTCACCTCCCACTAGAGCAGGTTGCTCAAGGCCTTATCCAGCTGTGTTGGTTTGAGGCTAATTGGAATATTTTTACTGAGAGAAATTAAATCCCAAACCATCACATCAACCTAGCTTTGAACACCTCCAGGGAGGGAGCATCCACACCCTCCCTGGGCAACCTCCGCCAGTGTTTCACTACCCTCACTGTAAAGAACTTCTTTTAAAAAAAAACCTCTAAAACAAGATTAAATCTCCTCTCTGCCACTTTAAACCCATTACCCCTCATCCTGTCATTACAAGACCTTGTAAATAGCTCCTCCACAGCCTTACTGTAGGCTCCCTTCAGATACTGGAAGGCTACTATAAGGTCTCCTTGAAGCCTTCTCTAGGCTGAAGAACCCCAACTCTCATAGCTTGTCCTCATAGCAGAGGTGCTCCTCTGATCATCTTTGTGGCCCTCCTCTGGACTCACTGCAACAGTTCAATGTCCTTCCTTTTTTGGGGGCTCCAGAACTGCACACAGTACTCCGGATGGGATCTGATTAGAGCAGAGTAAAAGGGGAGAATCAACTCCCTTGCCCTGTTGGCAGCGCAGGTTGAATCACCAGCCCTGAATGTGTTTAAAGCTCATTTGGATATGGTGTTTGGAGATATAGTTTAGGTTGAACCTTGAACAATAGGGTTATCAGTTGGACTTGATAATTCTAAGGGTCTTTTCCAACCTGAATGTTTCTGTGGTTTTGTGAAATGTGATTCCATAACTTGATAAGGTAATTGTAGATTAAAGGTGGAGCTTGGTTAATTTATTCACCAGGAGAATATGTAATACACTAATGACTAGTAAGATAATTAACTATATACATCACACTATAATGCTTTTCTCATCCAGTTTGTCTAAGTATTAACATTATTATTTGCTTCTTTTTACTCCTGTGAATTTCAATATGTCGCAGAACATTCAGCCTTGTAGACCAGTTTGCCATTATAGTACTTTGATTTACCTGTGCACTCATGAATAGGAAAAAAATCCAGATTGTGACACCATCTGGTAGTATTTCAGTACTTTTACATCACTGGCATTTTTTCAGTGTAGTTAACTTCTGAAATTGCTGATTCACTTACAGTTTGAAAAAATTAGAAGCACCTGAAATTACCTGTTCTGAAGCTTGTATGGCTTCAAATATAAGGGAAAAGATAAAGCTATCACAGAAGACAAATTTAATCATCCCAGAAACTCCCCAACTTTCCAATCTGTTGCCCTAGTATTCACACTGGTTGATGGAATCTGTGCAGTCAAACAAATGGGCCAAGAGGCTCCTGCCTTCATAAGAATGTGTGAGGGGTTATTCTCCTTAGAATACCTCTGTGTCCCTGCTTATTACTTCCCTGCTATGTACTCTGTTCTCTGATAGTGCAAATATTGTATCACTGATTGAAGAATACAGGGAGAAAAAGTAAAAACTTTTCCTATGTTCTAGAGAATCATAGAATCAACCAGGTTGGAAGAGACCTCCAATATCATCCAGTCCAACCTAGTACCCAGCCCTGGCCAATCAACTAGACGATGGCACTAAGTGCCTCAGACAGGCTTTTCTTGAACATCTCCAGAGACGGTGACTCCACCACCTCCCTGAGCAGCCCATTTCAATGCCAATCACTCTCTCTAGCAAGAACTTCCTCCTAACATCCATTCAAACTCCACTTGGCTACAGCCTCCCTTCAGGTAGTTGTAGACAGCAATCAGGTCACCCCTGAGCCTCCTCCACTCCAGGCTAAACACCTCCAGCTCCCTCAGCTTCTCCTCACAGTGCTGTGTTCCAGGCCTCTCACCAGCTTCATTGCCCTTTTCTGGACACTTTCCAGTATCTCAATATCTCTCTTGAATTGAGGAGCCCAGAACTGAACACAGGACTCAAGGTGTGGCCTGACCAGTGTTGAGTACAGGGGAAGAATAATCTCCCTTGTCCTACTGACCACACTGTTCCTGATCCAGACCAGGATGCCAGAATGTATCAGAACATGCATGCATTGCAGCTGGACAATTTAGAGAATGTCTGTTCTGTTAAAAACGTTAGCTTTTTCCATATGCTAACTAATTTATGTTCCCCGATCACTTAAGTTTCCTTAAATGTTGTTACTACTGGAGTTGGCTTTGGAGCAAGGCAAATAGTTTCTTCCAACATAAATCTTGGATGTTGTTCTGGAGACAGTGCACTGCTGGAATGAGCCTCAACAGCCAGTGTGGATAAGACTTTAAAAGTGTCGGCACCTGTGACGATTTGGATGTTATCCACCCCCCACACTTCAGAAAGTCACCCAGACTAAACTCAGCTGAGCTGGAAATTGAATGGAGCTTTATATATACAGCTTAGCACAATATACAAGCAGGTATTTACAATAGATACAGCTATGGACAGAAATAGACAAATTAAAAGGTTATACAGAAACACAACAGCCCTCCCAGAAACCAGGGTCCCCAGGAGGGGCTCCCAGCCACCCTTCCACCTCCTTTCCACCCCTCTACCTTATCCGAGATTTTGCCTTGCATTCAAAGTGAGTTTAGAAAATTGGCCAGGGGGATTAGAAAACAGAGGGATTAGTCACACTGACAGCAAGTTAGAGAGAGAAGGGAGACAGCAAAATCCAGAGAGCTACTGTGTGTTATCTATATTTCTGGTCTTGTTTTTATATATCTCAGCAAGCCTATGAGTGCAGTAGACATCACCATTGTTTCCTTTTCACAGCCTATCATCTAATTCTTCTCACCAAAAATATCCCAGCTAGCTTCAAACTAGCATGGCATCTCTATCCTGTGCCTTTGGCTATTTCATAAGTCTTTGTACCAAATCTTCACACCCAAAAAGCTGTAGTTTCAGGTGTAAGAATGTCCAAGTAAGCTTCAGTAGAGCTTTTATCTTATTTTTAATGCTATAAGATGAAAAAACAAATAATATAATGCGTTTATCTCTGTAGACTAGAGAAGGCCCAATGGATACTGGGCATTACCTGGCTCCTATCCATGCATGTTAAGGATAACATCCTTCGTAATAGGTTTACCTTAGAGGGAGGTAATTTCAGCAAAACAGAATCACCCAGGAACAGAGCCAGCAACTCAGAAGAGTGAATGAACATCTGTACAGCTATGATGATAAATTATAAAAGGCCAATAGTAATGGGAGATTGGTGCTGTTACAGTGCCAAATTAATCAGTTTGCATCTTGTAAACTAAATCATGATCAAAGTAGCTTATTAAAATACTTGTGATACGTAATTAACTTATAATCAGATGAACTATGTGTTTTGGATCAGTATAGGTCACGTGATAGATAAACTGTAATTGAAGAAACTTAACAAATATGAAATGACTTCTTCAAACTGCTGAATATTCTTCTTGAGCAAATCTCCAAACCTTCTAGTTGCAAGCACAGGTGCACACACACACACAATCACAAATACATGCATCCTCTATATCACAGTTTGTGCAAATCTTAACTTGGAGAAGAGGAGGCTCAGGGGTGACCTCATTGCTGTCTATGGCTACCTGAAAGGAGGCTGTAGCCGGGTGGGGGTTGGTCTCTTCTGCCAGGCAACCAGCAACAGAACAAGGAGACACAGTCTCAAGTTGTGCCGAGGGAGCTCTAGGCTGGATGTTAGGAAGACGTTCTTCCCAGAGAGAGTCGCTGGCATTGAAATGAGCTGCCCAGGGAGGTGGTGGTGTCGATGTCCCTGGAGGTGTTCAAAAAAAGACTATCAAGGCACTTAGTGCCATGGTCTAGCAGATTGGCCAAGCATGACTATAAATTTGCAAACAAATGCTGAAAATAAAAAGGACCTATATCTTGTCTGTTTATTGTTTGTTTTGTTTCTACAAACACTTTTTAGGAGGCGA
>WAAF01010880.1:0-10177 GCA_013400475.1 Tricholaema leucomelas
CTTCCAACCCTGACTGATTCTATGATCTAGACACATATGACCTGTGAGATTAGGATTGGATAGGCTGAAAAGTTTTCCTAACAGAGTTGGGGTGTGTTTTGCAAGCACAGTATACCCACGACCTTTGTGACAAAATGAGGAGAAAGAGATGGAACAGGCCACATTTGAAGGATCCAGAGGTACTGTCTGACATCTGTTATCATTAAGTCCATTTGAACATAGGTAACATATTCTTTTAGTTAGGTCAGGAACTTATAAATGACAACAAAGCATTCCTGCAGAAGGACTCATAAGGGCTGCCCAGAGAGTGGAATCTGCATCATAAAGAATAAAGAACATTAATCATTTTCCATACTCTATTCTGCCCTTTGGAGAAGAATGTTGACAGTGGCAGTGGACCACAGCAGAATGATAGTTTGAATGAAGCTACATGGAAGTTTCTTGGAGCAAATAGTTGTGGTGGTTTGGGTGTCCCCTGCCCCCCCACACTTTAGAAATCACCCAGACTAGACTCAGCCAGCTCTGGAAATTGAATGAAGCTTATATTTACAGCTGGCACAATGTACAAGCAGATATTTACAGTATATACAGTTATAGACAGAAATAGACAAGGTAAAAGGTAATACAGAAGCACAACAGCCCTCCCAGAAACCTGAGTCCCCAGGAGGGGCTCCCAACCACCCTCTCACCTTCCCCCTACCCCTCTCAACCTTACCCCAGTCCCAAGGAAGAAATGGAGGTTTGGCCAGGAGGATTAAGAAGCAAGGTGGAACAGCCAAAAGAAAATGGAGGGTGAGGTTAGGAGAGAGAGATGCAGTTCATCCAGCAGCCCCGAGCTCCCCAGGAGGTTAAGAGCCAAGAGCAAAGCCCAGAGCAAAGTGACTTTATCTCTGTTTTGCTTTCTATTCTAATACATCTCAGCGAGACTGTGAGGGAATTAGACCTCACCATTGTTTTCATTTCACAGCCTATGATCTAGTCCTTCTCACCAAAACATTCTAGCTAGCTTCAAACTAGCACANTATGTTCATATTCATCAGATACTGACCTCATTTGTGATTTCAAGGCTAAAACAATCCCCCCAGAGTTTAAGAATGCAAAATGAGCTCAAAACTGGTACTGACATTTCATGCTAAACTAAAATGTTTGCAAATACAAATTCATCCAGGCCTAAGATGGGCATGCAGAGTTACTCAAACGAACATAACATTTGATTCTAGGATCTGTCAGAGAAGTATACAGGACATTGAGTGCACACTGGCATTTCTTAAGGGCAACTGGTACTCTGATTCCCATCTTCCAGCACTCTCATGGAAATTGTATCATTATCTCATTCCCAAGAAATTACTGTGAAGCCTTTTCTGTTCTTGATTCTGTTTCTAAGACTGGGGTGGTTGCATTAACAGAATTTCTATTCCTTAGCACCTGTGAATTACAGAATCACAGAATTTCTTAGATTGGAAAAGCCCTTCAAGATCGTTGAGTCCAATCATTAGTTTCACACTGACAAGTCCTTGACTAAACCAAATCCCTCAGCACAACATCTCATCACTAGGAAAGGACCACCAGAATCATCCACTCCAACCTTCATCCCAACATCCTTCATCACCAGATGATAGCCTCAAGCACCACATCCACTCTCCTTTTAAACACCTCCAGGGATGGTGACTCCACCACCTCCCTGGGCAGCCTGTTCCAGTGCCTGAGCACCTGCTCAGGAAAGAACTTCCTCCCAACAGCCAACCTAAACCTGCCCTGATGCAACTTGAGGCCATTTCCTCTTGTCCTAGCATTAGTAATTGGGGAGAAGAGACCAGCTCCAGCCTCACTACAACCTCCTTTTAGGTATCTGTAGAGGGCAATAAGGTCCCCTCTCAGCCTCCTCCTCTTCTCCAGACTAAACCCCAGCTCCCTCAGCTGCTCCTTATTAGGAAGTGTATATGCAGAAAACCTACCAGGGTTTGTATTTTGGCACACCTGAGAACAAAAGAGTGTGAAGGGATTTTAGATGATAAATAGATCTCCAGCATCTGCTAACATATTCATAACAGTCACCTTGTTCTCTTACACTTTGGCTATGCAGGTTTTGCTCCCAGTGGGATCAATCTCCAGGAATCAACATGCTGTGTCAGTATAGAGCAGCTGACCCCAAAGTTTTGGTTAAGCTGTCCAGCCATTGAATTTCTTATCTATGGAAGAGAAATCAGAAGAAATAATTCAACACAGTTACTTGCCCCTCTAAACTCTACTTCTTGAAGCAAAATTGTTGTATTACAGTCTTTCCTCTAATCTTTTTTTTTTTAGTTAAAGTTCTGACTGAAATTTTACATTGAATTGTAAAAAAAAAAAAAATCAATAAACATCAACAACAACAAAAAAAAAACTCAATCAAAGAAACTATAACCCCAAACAAAGAAAAACCAAACCCAACAAACAACAAAAAACAACTGCACGCAATTCTAGAGCCCCCATTACAAGAGGGATGTGGAGATGCTGGAGTGTGTCCAGAGAAGGGCCAGGAGGATGCTCAGAGGGCTGCAGCAGCTCTGCTGTGAGGACAGACTGAGAGAGTTGGGGCTGTTGAGTCTGGAGAAGAGGAGGCTCCCAGGTGACCTTCTTGTGGCCTTCCAGTATCTGAAGGGTGCCTATAAAAAAGCTGGGGAGGGACTTTTTAGGCTCTAAGGGAGTGACAGGACTGGGGGGAATGGAGCAAAGCTGGAGGTGGGGAGATTCAGAGTGGAGGTGAGGAGGAAGTTGCTGAGCATGAGAGTAGTGAGAGCCTGGAATGGGTTGCCCAGGGAGGTGGTTGAGGCCCCATGCCTGGAGGTGTTAAGGGCCAGGCTGGCTGAGGCTGTGGCCAGCATACTTTAGGGTAGAGTGTCCTTGGGCATGGCAGGGGGGTTGGAACTGGCTGATCCTTGTGGTCCCTTCCAACCCTAACTGATTCTATCATTCTATGACAATGAAAAGTGATGGCCTGAAATGTAGTGAATTAAATGCAGGCATTATGGCAGGCAAACAAGCCAAACAAGCTGGTCTACTGTAACCCAACTGGACACCCCCAGTAATTTTCTGTACAGAGCTCTGCAGATCTCATTTTGTCCATATCAGCAAAGAGTGAGCATTCTGATAGTTTAAATTTTCATAGCTGTAATAATGTTCTTATGTTTTGTTTTTTTTTCCTTCACTCATTTCTACTGGTTAAAAAAAAAAGATGTATCAGAAGCTGTATCAAATCCTGGCTCCTTTTCTTTGGGCTACCAGAAGAAAATCAATCTCTGAGTCTCAGAATAGATAGTTATAGGGCTGTAGTAACAAAGTCATAGAATGGTTTAGATTGGAAAGGACTTCAAAACTCATCCAGTTCCAACCCCCTGCCATAAGCAGGGACACCTCCCACTAGAACAGGCCACTCAAGGCCTCATCCAACCTGGCCTTCAACACCTCCAGGGAGGGAGCAGCCACAGCTTCCCTGGGCAACCTGTGCCAGTGTCTCACTCACTGTAAAGAACCCTTTTCTAACAACTAGTTTGAATCTCCTCTCTGCCAGTTTAAACCCAAGTCCTTGATTTTTGGTCACATCTGTGAAATAGATTGATGAAGGACGATATGACAACTGGGAAGCAAATCTGCTCTCTACTTATTAGTTTAACCACAGTTTCATTATGAGGTTGACAGCAAGAATGGATTAAGGGAAAAATACCACTGCATTTCATTCCTCCATATTATGTCACATTGCAGCATGAACAGTGGCATGTCTGTATGGTTGTCTTAAGCAACAGACAAGTAGAAACACAGGGAGAAACTGAAACATTTTGGCTCTGAAAACATGAGTGGAGAACGTGACTGCACACTTGACCCTTTGAGAAACTGCAAGAACCTCACAGTAAATTAAAATATGTCTGAGATTAGTCACATCCTAGAAAATACTGAATGCTAATGTTTTCACTGCAATCTGTTCCTCCAAAAGTTCTCTCCTTCACACAGAGCAAATGCTTAGCTTTTTAGGAAGTGCTATACCCTGCATTTTTAATTAAGCATTTGCTTCTCATGTCCTGCCACTACACCTTCTTCCCTGTTATAAACAATTGTGAAGTGGGATTTTCCCCCATTTTTGTGTTGGCACTAGCAGAATGCCTGCAGCTTTACAGAGACTTGTCAGAAATACCAGATAATATTGGTTTACTTAAAATTAATTACTCTAAATCCTTGACATATCAAGCAGTGTAAAAGTAGATTAGAGAATGAAATTTTGTATACATGACAAGAGTGCTTCCCTAAAATCCTTACAATCAAGGACTAAGTTACCATTACCTTAGCAGTGTGCTGCAGAAAACACTGGCAACATTGCAGAAGACTGTACTTTGGAACAATGTTAAATCACAGAATCAACCAGGTTGGAAGAGACCTCCAAGATCAGCCCATCCAACCTAGCACCCAGCCCTAGCCAATCAACCAGACCATGGCACTAAGTGCCTCATCCAGGCTTTTGTCAAACACCTCCAGGGACAGCAACTCCACCACCTCCCTGGGCAGCCCATTCCAATGCCAATCACTCTCTCTGCCAACAACTTCCTCCTAACATCCAGCCTAGACCTCCCCCCAGCAGAACTTGAGACTGTGTCCCCTTCTTCTGTTGTTGCTTGCCTGGCAGAAGAGACCAACCTCCACCTGGCTACAGCCTCCCTTCAGGTAGTCGTAGATGGCAATGAAGTCACCTCTGAGCCTTCTCTTCTCCAGGCTAAACAACCCCAGCTCCCTCAGCCTCTCCTCACAGGGCATATTACAAAATCTATTATTACTACAGAAACACAGAACTGACCAGGTTAGAAAAGACCTCTAAGATCATTGAGTCCAGCCTATGACTTAATCCTTCTAATTAACTAAACCATGGCACTAAGTGCCTCATCCAGCCTCCTCTTAAATACCTTCAGGGATAGTGACTCCACCACCTCCCTGGGTAGCGCATTCCAATAGCCAGTCACTCTTTCTGTGAAGAACTTCCTCCTAACCTCCAGCCTGAAGTCCAAAAAGTAAAATTAACAAAGCTAATTGATAATGTAGTTGGTTCAAATGACTTCTCATAATTAAAATTTATGAACAAAACTAATTGATAATGTAGTGGGTTCAAATGACTTCTCATCACGTGCAAAAGTCGCTGTGACAATGTCGTCTTAAATCTTTCAAGTATGTTTTTTGCTTTATAAAAGCTGTTACCATACAGTTTAAACCTGGAAAACGAATACTGCACTCCTGTCATAAACATTATTGGACAGGCATTGCAGTTGCACATTAGCCCTTCCTTCCAGTTTAAAGCAGAGGCAGTATGTAGAAGCTTCTAGAAGTTCACTGATGCTCCCAGAGTTTGCTTACCTAGGTTTTGTTAGGAGTCTTTCAAGTGAACAACTTAAGCTTGTTGGTCAATTATGCACATTCCCTACTTGATGATGTTGTGCCTGTTTGTTAACTTGTGGCCACAAGCAGAACAGTCCAACGCAACTGCAAGGGTGCTGCTTGCATCCGCGATCTCTTTGCTCACCATACAGAACACCTGGGGGTAGCCATTCACATTACATTTCTTTCTAAGGCCATTGCTCTTTGGGGTGCAAAACCCAGTGAGGGTTCAGTCTGTCAGTGCTCCCCTGAGATACCTGAACACGGTGAGTGCTGGTAGCTTCTTCTGTGCTACTAACAGCTGGGAGCAAAGCACCAGGAGCAGCTCCTCTGAAGCTTTGCTTCTTCACAGTATCACAGTCTCACAGTATCACCAAGGTTGGAAGAGACCTCACAGATCATCAAGTCCAAGCCGTTACCACAGAGCTCAAGGCTGGACCATGGCACCAAGTGCCACATCCAATCCTGCCTTGAACAGCTCCAGGGACGGCGACTCCACCACCTCCCTGGGCAGCCCATTCCAGTAGCCAATGACTCTCTCACTGAAGAACTTTCTCCTCACCTCAAGCCTAAATTTCCCCTGGTGTAGCTTGAGGCTGTGTCCTCTTGTTCTGGTGCTGGCTGCCTGAGAGAAGGGAGCAACCTCCTCCTGGCTACAACCACCCCTTTCTTGTCTTCAGAAAGATGCACTTTCTTCCTCCAGATGTAAAAAAAGGCATTTAGGATGAGGAGCAGGACTTCAAAATCATACAAACCAAAAAGGACAGGAAAATTGCCAGTGGGCACACATTGGAAGAAGTACACACATCTGGAATTTATTCTTTGCTTCAATGAGTTGTCCTTTATTGGATATCCTAGTGGAAATAGAACGAGTTTGCTATGGGAACGTGGTGCTTTTGTTTACCTGTATTTTTTTCTTGTTTTGGTTTGTTGGTTTGTTGTTTTTTTTTTCCCTGTAGGATGCTACTAAAAAAACCAAACCCACAGGTTGCTATTCTAAATACGAAACGATGCTGCTGTCAACATTCACCACACCTCTCTGAACTGACTCACAAAGCTCATTATTCACATTTGAAAAGCCTTTCTCACTAAGGAAGTCAGTACCCGAGAGGGGTGGGTGTGTGTGTATGGTCGGGCGAAGCACACTGGTCAGACTGACTCAGATTGCACTGTCAACTCCCGGGATCTGGAGCACTTTCCGAGGCTTTACAGTAGATCCCCTGTAAAACCATGAAAAACCCGAGTATCTGAATCAAGAGTTAGGGTGTTTTCCAACAGGGCTCTCAGCTCTCTGTGACTTCGGGGTGCGGTCGTTAGAGGATTTTACTGTTAGGATTTCAGAGGTGAGCCTGAGGTCCCCGATAATAAAGGGACAGCCGCTTTTGGCAAGGGTGAGCGCCCTCCTCTCCTGCTCCTGACGCGGCTCGGGCCCGTAACTAAAATTTATAACAGGCAGCAGCTGCCGAGGGTTTTCGCTCGCCCGCTCCTGCTTACCCCAGTTACCAGGTCGGTGTCCCTGGCTTGTGCGGCCGCGTTCCTCCAGCCCGGAGCAGGTTTCCCGCTGGATGCGGCCCGTGGGCGGGCTCGGCCCCGGCGCGGCGTGAGCCGCTAAGGCTGCCCCCCTCGGCTCGGCTCGGCTCGGCTCTGCTCCTTCGGGCGGGCGCAGGCTGAGGCCAGCGCCGTGGCTCTGCTGCCGGAGGGGCCGGTCGCGCCCCGTCGCGCCCCTGGCAGCAGAAGCGACAGCCGCGGGCAGCCTTAGTCGGGCGCAGTGCGTCGCCTCCAGCTGGCATCGGTTGCCATTCTGTGAGGAAATTCACCCGCTTAACGCCCTTTCCGTGGCTTCAGCGGCTCTCTCCTAATGTGTGCTGAATGAAAGTTTAGGTGGCAGGGTGTATGTATTTACTTAGGTGAACTCGGTCTGAAGTAGGCCTGGTTTTGCGGGTAGGTACGTGAGCGTACAGAGAGGCTGGGCCCCCGGAGCAGCTGCTATAGAGCCGGCTGCCGATTTCGGCCGTGACGCGGACTTTGACGCCGCTCAGCCCGAGCCGGCGGCCGTTTTTACCCCAAAGACTGGGAATGCTCTAGCAGATTAGCTGCTCCTGTAATCCGAGGGCGCTAGGTGCCGGCCCAGTCTAAGGTCAAAGAGAGGCCTGAGTGCGGCTGGGGGGAGGGGGTCACCCAACCCTTTCGCCCCGCCCCGAGCAGGGCCAGGGGAGCCGGGCGCCGCCGCCCCCGCTGACGCCTCTGCCTTTCCTTTCTGCAGCAGGGCCCGGGGAGCCGCGGCGCCCACCCGGGCGGCCCGGAGCCGCCGCCGCCGCCCGCCGCCCCGCAGCCGCGGGAGCCCTTCGCGCCCAGCCACGGCAGCGCCTTCCACCTGCCCGAGCCCCAGCACGCCGCCGCGCTCTACTACGCCAGCTCCACGCTGCCGGCGCAGCGGGTGAGCTCCCCGTTGCCCGCACAGCCCGGCGGCTCCCCCACCAAGCTGCCGCGGGCCGGCTCCGCCGCCGAGGGCGCCGCCTACGCCACCGCGCAGCGCCTCTCCTCCCCGAAGCAGTCCCCCAGCCGCCTGGCCAAGTCCTACAGCACCAGCTCGCCCATCAACATCGTCGTTTCCTCGGCGGGACTGTCGCCGTCCCCCATCCGAGTGACCTCCCCGCCCACCGTCCAGTCTAACATTTCCTCCTCTCCTATCCACCAGTTAAGCTCCACCATTGGCACTTACGCCACCCTGTCGCCTACCAAGCGGCTGGTTCACGCTGCCGATCAGTACAGCAAGCACTCCCAGGAGCTGTACGCCACCGCCACCCTGCAGAGACCCGGCTCCCTTGCAGGTAAATCGCGGCCGGCGGTGCTCTGGGTCCGCGGCTGCGGGGGAGGGGTGGCGGGTGGAGGTGGTGGAGGAGGAGGAGGAGGAGGAGGGGGGGGTGAGGAGTGGTGAGAAGGGGAGATGCGCGATGCCGCCGCGTCCGCGGAAGGGAGCGGGGGGTGAGGGGCGAGGCAGGGGGATAGGCCGCCTCGCCGGCACCGGGTCAGAGTAACACGGCCGAGGAGGGAAAGGAGTGGGGTGGATTTGACAGAAAAAGCTTTTTGGGGGAGCTGTGGTTTTCGTTCCGGCAGCGGCAAGTGGGGAGAGGTAGCCCTCTGCCTGCCCGCTGCTTTAAGAAAGTACCTTTCTTCTGCCACCTCCTCCCATCTCCCGCTGCCGGGCAGGTGTGCTTAGTGTCAGGAGGGTGCGGGGCCCGGAGCGCTGGGCGCCGAGCTCCCTGCTCTTTCCCACGGTGCGGGTAGGGAGTATGTTACTATGGTGAATTCATCTCTGCCGCGATCAAAAACTGGGAGCGTTTTGCAGAGTCGCTCTTTCCCAGATTTACAAGCGGCTTTGGGGTATTTGACAAGTTTGGGGCTACTTAACAGGATCTCCCAGCGTACCAACTTGTGTCAAGGAATAGGCAGCGGTTATTTGGCACCGAGTGTTCTGCAGGGAATAGGTTGTTACAGCTGATTTAATGTCTCTGTAACCGCAGATTTTGAGCAGCTCCTACAAATGAGGTACTGGTGCACTGTTCTCTCAGCTAAACTGAGCATCCTTCAGGGGTGGCTTGCTTTTTTTTTTGTGTTCTCAAAATTTCCAGTTTCATTGCTATAGTAACAGCTGCTATGCTCATATGTTCTCTTGTGTGACATAAATAGATTTGAAGATAAATAGGATACATAAAGAGGTTTGGCTCTGTTTAGCAGGCAGGTACACAAGTTTTTTTTTCCTGGAGTTAAAAAGCTCTTCCCCCCTTTTCTCCTCTCACCCATCACCTCTCCCCCACTACAAGTTGTTGACATCCTGCACAGTTGCAGTAGGTCTAAAGATACAGATTAAATTGAGTGATAATAACATCCTGTACTAAGGTATTGTTTTGTAAGAACTATTTGATTTTTTTTTTTCCCTAAAGAGTGGTGTTTTAAAGACTTGTTTCTGTAACGCTATTTTTGAAGTTCAAAATGTGTAGAGATGACATCACTAAGTGATGCCAAAATCGAAGTCTCACCACACTTATGTTAATCATGTTGTCAGATACTCGGTCTCAGATTACAAAGCAGCTTATTTAGCAGCTACATTAGTATAACTTCTCCCCAGTGTAGTCCAACATTGTTTGCCACAGTCTTTGTAAAGTGGAAGTGTATGATACCCACAGATTTACTATTTTAGAGAGCTTTGAAACTTTGTCCTGTGGCAAGATCTGTGTGACTCTACGCAGGTATGGAAGGATCTCTCAGCATCAAAGGAGCAGGATAATTCAGTTTAAAACTTCTGGGTATGAGCTGCCAATATTCCCTCGATTTATCTTTGTTATGTGCTAGAAGTCTTTGTTTTAGGAAGTTTCTAACAGATGCAGTCCCTGTTTCTTTCTGTACTTTTAGCATTAGAATTTGTATTGGTTTCGTTTTTGAAGAAACCTTTGATGAAAGCTTAGTCAGTGATTGTTCTGTACACACAACTCTTAAGTGATAGAATGTTACGAGAAGCTGTTCCTCCCATGCTAGACTCAGGTTGGAAGACAGATTTAAATCATAGGATCAAGCAGGTAGATTTTTTTTTTGCTTTTTGAAAGGCCAGTAGCAATTGTACAAGCATTCCTAATGAGGGATGCAACTTTGATTGGACAAGTTAGGCATCAGGCATTCATTTTCCTGGATTAGTTCTAAGTAAAAACTTTTCATAGAATCATAGAATCAACCAGGTTGGAAGAGACCTCTGTGATGGTTTGGGTGTCCCCCGCCCCCCCCCCCC
>WAAF01010880.1:10197-29313 GCA_013400475.1 Tricholaema leucomelas
GGAGGGTGAGGTTAGAAAGCAAGATGGAGTCCAGCCAGCAGCCTCAGCTTCTCCCCAGCAGGCAAAGCTCCCCAGCGAAGAGAAGGAGCAAGTGAAGTAATCTTTGTTTTGCCTTTCTTCTTTACACATCCCAGCAAGACTGTGAGGGAAGTAGACCTCACCATTGTTTTCATTTTACAGCCTATCATCTAGTTCTTCTCACCAAAACATCCCAGCTAGGCTCAAACTAGCACAACCTCCAACATCATCCAGTCCAGCCTATCAGCCCTATCCAATCACCTAGACCATGGCACTAAGTGCCTCATCCAGGCTTTTCTTGAACACCTCCAGGGACTTCCTCTGCATCTTGCATAATGTAGATACTTCCCTCCTTGCCTCTTTTTAGGACCCAGTGCAAAGAGTAGTTTATCACTGATTTATGGCTCGGGTGAGCAAAAAGCTTATATATGCATGCTTTAGGAAGTGGCTGGTGGATTTTAGTATGGGAGGGGAATAATAATCGATCATTTGTTGGGGTTGGTCTCTTTTCCCAGGCAACCAGCAACAGAACAAGGGGACACAGTCTCAGGTTGTACCGGGGGAGGTTCAGGCTGGATGTTAGGAGGAAGTTGTTGGCAGAGAGAGTGATTGGCATTGGAATGGGCTGCCCAGGGAGGTGGTGGAGTCGTTGTCCCTGGAGGTGTTGAAGCAAAGCCTGGATGAGGCACTTAGTGCCATGGTCTAGTTGAATGGCTAGGGCTGGGTGCTAGGTTGGACTGGCTGATCTTGGAGGTGTCTTCCAACCTGGTTGATTCTGTGATTCTATAACAGCACTTAACAGGAACTTTCTAGCTAATTAAATCTACAGAAAACTACTTAGGTTAAAATTAATGAAACCATTCTGTTTAATAAATAAATATATATATATATATATAAAAAGTGTAAATATATTTATACACACTCATGAATTCCATAAGAATAAACAAACAAACAAAAAGGTCAAATACCTCCTGAATGTCCTTTTTGTTACAATCAGTCATATCAACAGCCCAAGTGTCACAGTCTCACAGTATCACCAAGGTTGGAAGAGACCTCATAGATCATCAAGTCCAAGCTGTTACCACAGAGCTCAAGGCTAGACCATGGCACCAAGTGCCACGTTCAATCCTGCCTTGAACAGCTCCAGGGATGGCGACTCCACCACCTCCCTGGGCAGCCCATTCCAGAGCCAAGTCTCATAGCATCTCTTAAAGCTCAAATACCCAAATGCCTCCTTCGTTAGCTGTCCTGGGTAAGGCAGGCCTTGTGCTAGTCAGGACAAATGCGGCGGTCTTTGGAGTTACTGTAGGTGTTTGCAAATAAACCCCTGATCTTAGGTGACTTATTTTATAACAAATAGGAAGTCTGTACCTGGCATTAGTATTAGGTGATGGATATGCAGAGGAAGGAAAATAATAAAACTTGGAAAAGCCATAAGAAAGAAGGACCTAAGTGGAAGCAACAGTATGTTGGTAAATAACCTTTCTCTTTCTTTCTTCAGGGGGGTGACCTGCTTTTCAAGTAGTCCTTGAAAGGAGCTCTATCACATGACCCATTCTTGTGCAAAAGTTTTCTCTTGTATGCTTCCACCCCATTCCCATTCTGTAGTTGTTCCTCAGGGCCTCCTGCCATCCCCCAGCTACACGTTTGCTAGCAGAGTTGAGTGCCTGACTAATCTTCTAGACTTTCACTGGATTACTGAAGTCAGTGGACTACAGAGGCTTAAAACTGGTGTGTGCCTTCGGAGTTAGGCGTCATCAGATCTTAGGGATCTTATCAATCTTTGTTTTATTTCCCTGTGTAAAGGGTTAACCTTCCTGGGGGAGTGATTTTGACCCTGACCCCAGGTCCTCCTGACCCCTCCGTGGGGGTGGGTCTGAACTCTACCAGGTGTGGTGGTTAGTCCACTCCCTGTCTCGACTCCTATAAAAAACAGAGGAGCTTCCTATTTCTTTCTCTCTCTTGCCCTGCCTCCCTTCTTGCCAGCATCACCATCCTGTTTCCTGCTACTCTTTGTTTTACCACATGGCCATAATCTACGAGGTGGACAAAACCGTTGCCATCAATCTGGTTGTATTTCAAATCATAGAATCGGTTTAGAAGAGATCACAAGGATCATCTATTTCCAACCCCCCTGCCATGGGCAGGGACACCCTAGCTTTGATCAGGCTGGCCACAGCCCCATGCAGCCAGGCCTTAAACACCTCCAGGGATGAAGCCTCAACCACCTCCCTGAGCAACCCATTCCAGGCTCTCACTACTCCCATGCTGAACAACTTCCTTCTCACTTCCAGTCTGAACCTACCCACCTCCAACTTTGCTCCATTCCCCCCAGTCCTGTCACTCCCTGAGAGCCTAAAAAGACCCTCCCCAGCTTTCTTGTAGGACCCCTTCAGATACTGGAAGGCCTTGTTTTTCCCTTCCCTATACTTTTTGTAACTCCCCTACCTTAAATCCCTTGTTACTTGTTCTATTAACTTTATTTGAGTCTCTGGGAAATTTGAACTAGAACTGAGACAACATGTAAGCATTTTTGCTCAGAACAGGTTTAATCTTTGAACTCTTAAGTATATCATCTTGCAAGAGTTTTCATGGTATTACCAAGGTTGGAAGAGACCTCACAGATCATCAAATCCAAGCCATTACCACAGACCTCAAGGCTAAACCATGGCACCAAGTGCCACGTCCAATCCTGCCTTGAACAGCTCCAGGGACGGTGACTCCACCACCTCCCTGGGCAGCCCATTCCAGTAGCCAATGACTCTCTCAGTGAAGAACTTTCTCCTCACCTCAAGCCTAAATTTCCCCTGGTGTAGCTTGAGGCTGTGTCCTCTCGTTCTTGTGCTGGCTGCCTGAGAGAAGAGAGCAACCTCCTCCTGGCTACAACCACCCCTCAGGTAGTTGTAGACAGCAATAAGGTCTGCCCTGAGCCTCCTCTTCTCCAGGCTAAACAATCCCAGCTCCCTCAGCCTCTCCTCGTAGGGCTGTGCTCGAGGCCTCTCACCAGCCTCGTTGCCCTTCTCTGGACACATTCAAGCATCTCAATGTCCCTCTTAAACTGGGGGGCCCAGAACTGGACACAGTACTCAAGGTGTGGTCTAACCAGTGCAGAGTACAGGGGCAGAATGACCTCCCTGCTCCTGCTGACCACACCGTTCCTGATGCAGGCCAGGATGCCGTTGGCCCGTTTGTTGTGTTAGAAATCATACCCACTGAAGAGCAGAGAGCAATTCTGTGTTGAAAAAATAAATGTTCAGTAAAGCAGAATTTTGCTTCTCGTTTACAACATCCAAACATGAGTTGTTGTTTTGTGTTTGTTTTTCTTTGAGAGAGAGGAGGAGGCGGGGTGGAGAATGGTTGTCACATTGCACTGATTGATAGCTTGCCTCCTATGGTACTTAGCAGGGACACAAGGAATGCAAATAATGCATGTGTGTTCAAGCATCATGCACAAGAAGGATATGAAACTGCTGGAACGGGTCCAGAGGAGAGCCATGAAAATGATCAGAGGGCTGCAGCAGCTCTGCTATGAGGACAGGCTGAGGGAGTTGGGGCTCTTCAGCCTGGAGAAGAGAAGGCTTTGAGGAGACCTTAGAGTGGCTTTCCAGTATCTGAAGGGAGCCTACAGGAAGGCTGGGGAGGGACTATTGACAAGGTCTGGTAATGTCAGGACGAGGGCAATGGGTTTGAACTGGCAGAGGGGAGATTTAGACTGGATGTTAGGAGGAAGTTCTTTCCAGTGAGGGTGGTGAGACACTGGCACAGGATGCCCAGGGAGGTTGTGGATGCTTCCTCCCTGGAGGTGTTTAAGGCCAGGCTGGATGAGGCCTTGAGCAACCTGCTCTAGTGGGAGGTGTCCCTGCCTATGGCAGGGGGTTGGAGCTGGATGATCCTTGAGGTCCCTTCCAACCTAAACCATTCTGTGATTCTATGAAAAATTAAATGAACGCTACTGGATCTGGACAAACCACACAATATCAGTACCAGGCTTGGATGTTTAAAAGAGAAAAACCTTCAGATACAATCAATTCTTCTTTCTTTTTTTTAAAGATTGTTACTGAAAAGAAGATTGTGTACATCACAAACATAGGTTGTTTAAACCTGAATCTCTGTGAGATTGAATCCCGAAGAGATGTCGTTATTTATGCTGATTTCCTACAAACTCCATTATGAAACAACTTCAAATTACCAAAATGGCAATTCTTAGACTGCAGCCTGAATTTAAAATAAGACGTGCAACAGCATGCAATGACTCAGTTTTAACCAAGTAACCTTAGAAACGTCTTCAGAAATGCTTTTTAGTCGAGTTACACTTGAACTGTTAGCAGTGCCAAGCATGCACATGTATGGGTATGTGTGTACATCATCTGTATATGGAGTGGTTTATGAGGACAGGCTGAAAGAGTTGGGGCTGTTCAGTCTGGAGAAGAGGAGGCTGTGAGATGACCTTCTTGTGGCCTTCCAGTATCTGAAGGGAGCCTACAAAAAAGCTGAGGAGGGACTTTTTAGGCTCTAAGGGAGTGACAGGACTGGGGGGAATGGAGCAAAGCTGGAGGTGGGGAGATTCAGAGTGGAGGTGAGGAGGAAGTTGCTGAGCATGAGAGTAGTGAGAGCCTGGAATGGGTTGCCCAGGGAGGTGGTTGAGGCCCCATGCCTGGAGGTGTTAAGGGCCAGGCTGGCTGAGGCTGTGGCCAGCGTACTTTAGGGTAGAGTGTCCTTGGGCATGGCAGGGGGGTTGGAACTGGCTGATCCTTGTGGTCCCTTCCAACCCTGACTGATTCTATCATTCTGTGACAATGAAAAGTGATGGCCTGAAATGTAGTGAATTAAATGCAGGCATTATGGCAGGCAAACAAGCCAAACAAGCTGGTCTACTGTAACCCAACTGGACACCCCCAGTAATTTTCTGTACAGAGCTCTGCAGATCTCATTTTGTCCATATCAGCAAAGAGTGAGCATTCTGATAGTTTAAATTTTCATAGCTGTAATAATGTTCTTATGTTTTGTTTTTTTTTTCTTCACTCATTTCTACTGGTTAAAAAAAAAAGATGTATCAGAAGCTGTATCAAATCCTGGCTCCTTTTCTTTGGGCTACCAGAAGAAAATCAATCTCTGAGTCTCAGAATAGATAGTTATAGGGCTGTAGTAACAAAGTCATAGAATGGTTTAGATTGGAAAGGACTTCAAAACTCATCCAGTTCCAACCCCCTGCCATAAGCAGGGACTGATTCTATTATTCTTGTGAGCCTGCACTTGCAGGTTTTATTCTTAGTCTAGTTGCCTGATTGCTATGATCTGCAATTAAGGTTTTGGAAGTTTTTTCTGCTGCTCCAAAATGTATTTGACTGTTCAAGCAACAGTCTGAATCCCAAAAGCACAGTTTGTAAATACCTGCTTGCAGCTTCCACACATGGGCTGAGCTGCAGAGTGCTGCTGAGAGCCAGACTCAACAAAGCAGCCCATTTTGCTGGGAAGGAGTGTGTCTAGAAGACCAAGCAGCAGAAACATGGGAAAAACCCTTTCAAGAGGCAGATCATTTCAGTGTGCCCACTCTGTGTAGCTCTCTGAAGTGCTAGTTTGTGCTAGCCTACTGTGTGCTAGTTTGAAGCTAGCTGGAATATTTTGGTGAGAAGAATTAGATGATAGGCTGTGAAAAGGAACAGTGGTGATGGCTGTTGCACTCATAGGCTTGCTGAGATGGTTAAGGACAACATAAGTATAGATTAATGAGTTGTGTTCTCTGGCTCTGGCTGCCTCCCTTTTCTCCCTAACCTGCTGTCTAAATAATCCTTTTGATTTCTAACCCTCCTGGCCAATTCTCCAAACTCACCTTGAGCATAAGGCAAAGTCTGGGATAAGATAGAGGGATGAAAATGAGGTGGAAGGGTGGTTGGGAGCCCCTCCTGGGGACTCTGGTTTCTGGGAGGGCTGTTGTGCTTCTGTATTACTTTTTAAACTTATATATATATAGCTGTACATGTTGTAAATGCCTACTTAGATATTGTGCTAAGCTGTAAAGATAAAGCTGTGTAAATATAAAGTGTCCAGTCACTCCTCAGGAAGCAGGGCTTCAATATGCATAGCAGTTGCTCTGGAGGACAAACACCATTAATAGATCCCCTCACACTTCCTTCTTTGTTTTAGCTTTTATGTCTGAGCTCATGTCTTGTGGTATGGAATACCTTTATGGTCAGTTTGCATCAGCTGGCCCAGCCACGTCTCCTCCCAAGATCTTGCCCACCCTTCAGCCTACTGCTGGCAAAGAATGTTGGAAGAGTACAGCCTTTATCTTCAGCAGTAGCCAAAACACTGGTGTTTTATCACAGTCCTTTCCAGCCACCACTGCAAAAGGTGCTGTGGGGAGAGCTCACTCCACCTCAGCCAAACCAAATAGGCTGTGCTTAGGGCAACGAGGCTGGTGAGAGGTCTGGCAAACATGACCTGTGAGGAGCGGCTGAGGGAGCTGGGGTTTAGTCTGGAGAAGAGGAGGAGGCTGAGAGGGGACCTTGATGCCCTCTACAACTACCTAAAAAGAGATTGTAGTGAGGCTGGAGCTGGTCTCTTCTCCCCACTTACTAATGCTAGGACAAGAGGAAATGGCCTCAAGTTGTGTCAGAGGAGGTTTAGGTTGGCTGTTGGGAGGAAGTTCTTTCCTGAGCAGGCGCTCAGGCACTGGAACAGGCTGCCCAGGGAGGTGGTGGAGGCACCATCCCTGGAGGTGTTTAAAAGGAGAGTGGATGTGGTGCTTGAGGCTGTGGTGTAGTGATGAAGGGTGCTGGGATGAAGGTTGGACTGGCTGATCCTGGTGGTCCTTTCCAAGCATAGCAATTCCTAGTGATGAGATGCTGTGCTGAGGGGTTTGGTTTAGTCAAGGACTTGTCAGTGTGAAACTAATGATTGGACTCAATGATCTTGAAGGTCTTTTCCAATCTAAGAAATTCTGTGTTTCTGTAAGAAATAGCTCTGAGCAGAGTTAGACAGTATTAAATAAATGTTAGTGATAACAAGTAAAGTAAGCCTCTTTGTGGGTTTTAAGCTGTATGCAAGTAAAAGACTCTTTTGAGACTGCATCAGACCCAAATTCCCACCAACTTTTGGAAAGGCAGACAAGACTTCACCACATGCATCACTATCCAGCTTTTGGCCAGGACATTATATATATAAAGAAGGTAAAAGCATAGCATTAACCCACAGCCAAGGTGGATGTAAATTATCCCAGAATTAGAAGCTCTCTGTGCCTTAGAATCTCCACCTGAGACACAGGACTGAACTGATAAAATGGTCAAGGTGTGATGTGCAGTTATACTTCTGTGGACAGCTAATGAAGGAAAGTGTTTGGGTATTTTAGCTTTAAGATATGCTGTGAGGCTTGGGCTGTTGGTATGATTGATGATAACTAAAAGGACATTCAAGAATCACACAGAATCACAGAATGTCAAGGGCTGGAAGTGACCTCAAAAGATCATCTGGTCCAGTCCCCCTGCTAGAGCAGGATCACCTAGAGCAGATCACACTGGAACGTGTCCAGGTGGGTTTTGAATGTATCCAGAGAGGGAGACTCTACAACCTCCTTGGGCAGCCTGTTCCAGTGTTCTGTCACCCTCACAGTGAAAAAAAAAATTCCTTGGGTTCACATGGACCCTCCTATGCCTCAACTTCCACCCATTGCCCCTTGTCCTGGGGCATCACTGAGAAGAGGCTGGCTCCATCCTCCTGGCACTCACCCCTTATATATTTATAAACATTAATGAGGTCACCCCTTAGTCTTCTCCTTTCCAAGCTAAAAAGCCTCAGCTCCCTCAGGCTTTCCTCATAAGGAAGATTCTCAACTTCCTTAATCATTTTTGTGGCTCTGCACTGGACTCTCTCAAGCAGCTCCCTGTCTTCTTGAACTGAGGGGTCCAGAACTTGACACAATACTCCAGATGAGGCCCTACCAGGGCAGAGTAGAGGGGAAGGAGAATCTCCCTCAACCTACTCACCACAGCCCTTCTAATACACCCTGGAATGGCATTGGCCCTCCTGGCTACAAAAGCACACTGCTGGCTCACGGCCATCCTTCCATCCACCAGGACTCCCAAGTCCTTCTCCCCTCCACTGCTCTCCCACAGGTCAGTCCCCAACCTATACTGATCCATGGGATTGTTCTTTCCCAGGTGTTTAACCTTTTTACTTGTTTATTTTTATGGAATCTATGAATGTGTATAAATAGGTATGCCTTTTATATGTGTTTAATAGGGAAAACAGAATGGTTACATGAATTCTAACCAAAGTAGTTTTGTGTAGATTTAATTAGCTAGAATGTTAGCTAACCTTTTGGGCACCCAAGGAGATCATCGAGTTCAGCCCCCCCTGCCAGAGCAGGACCACACAATCTAGTACAAAGGAATGCATCCAGACAGGCCTTGAAAGTCTCTAGAGAAGGAGACCCCCCCAGCCTCTCTGGGGAGCCTGTTCCACTGCTCTGGGACTCTTACAGTAGAGGAGTTCCCCTTTGTGTTGAGGTGGAACCTCCTCTGCTGCAAGCTACACCCATTGCTCCTTGTCCTATCGCAGGGAGCAAGTGAGCAGAGCCTGTCCTGCCCCACGACCAGCCCTCAGATGCTTATAAACATTTATCAAGTCCCCTCTGAGTCTTCTCTTCTCCAGACTAAACAGCCCCAAGTCCCTCAGCCTCTCCTCATGAGGCAGTGTCCTCCAGTCCCCTCATCATCCTCGTAGCCCTCTGCTGGACTCTTTCCAGCAGATCCCTGTCCTTCTTAAACTGGGGAGCCCAAAACTGAACACAGTATTCAAGATGAGGTCTCAGCAGGGCAGAGTAGAGGGGAGGAGAACCTCCCTTGATCTGCTGGACACACTCCAGTTCCTGTAGTTGTGCCTTGCTATGTAGGTTTGTGGTACGTTTAGTATGTGAGATTACAGAATGCATCTGGAACCTCATGAACTTCACATGCCCAGAATTTTGGGTGGTGAGGGCATGCTAGTGAGGCTGTCTTGTCTGTGCTGGTTACCATCCCTTTTGTTCTCAGATCTGAATGGTGTCCTCATGTACCTGTTTTGCTCTTTAGTTGCCAGGAGCCTGATGCTGTGTCGTCCCAAACATCTTCAGCCTTGAACTCACTTAGCAGAAGAGAGCACTGGGATAGGGAGGCGGAACAGAGTGTATGGGATAGGGAGCATTAAGCAAGGGGAAGATTCCTTTCAACTCAAATTTCTGATGCTAGGACTTCTGTGGCATCAGTGAAACAATTTGCTTGTGTTGTGCAGTCTAAACTGGCATCACTGTGTCTTGCTTGTGTCCTGGCTAAAGGCACTCATGGAAGCTGGAGCTTCCTCAGGGTCTGAAAGTCCGATGCAAGGCCTTGTCCAATAGCCTATAAATGTTTGTCACTGAAGTCTCAATACATAGTGACAGAAATCTTTAATCCCTCATGGCCAGGAGAGTGGAGACATGCTCTGCTCACTGGTCCCTGGGATAGGACAAGGAGCAATGGGTGTAAGGTGCAGCACAGGAGGTTATACCTCAACATAAGGGGGAACTTCTTTACTGTAAGGGTCACAGAGCACTGGAACAGGCTGCCCAGAGAGGTTGTGGAGTCTCCTTCTCTGGAGCCTTTCAAGGCCTGTCTGGATGTGTTCCTCTAAGATCTGTGCTAGATTGCGTGGTCCTGCTGTGGCAGGAGGGTTGGAATTGATGATCTCCTTGGGTCCCTTCCAATCCCTAACATCCTGTGAGCCTGTGATCTTCAGGTTAAGAGATCCCTTTCTTTTTTCTGTGGTAGGGAACTTCCTCAAGTTGCTGTGGCATGCAAAGGGTTTGCAGTAGCTGAAATGTGTGACGTTAGTACACAGCTCATCAGTAACAAGCATTCATTTATTGGGGTATCTAATAGCGTTTTGCTTGTCGTGTGCACACACCAACCTCACAGCAGTGCAGGTGCCTCTGATCAGAAGACAAGTGATTAGCTATGGCAGGAGGAAGATTGCTCTGTTGTTTTTTTTTAAAGCCAAAACTTGTGAGATGAGGGAAGGTGCACATGGCTGCCTGTGCTGAGACACAAAGTGCTCACAGGTGTAACACATTAGCCATCAGTGGTGGCTGTCAGAAACTACGTGAGACTGAGTTTGCTCCATGAGAAATCATAGCAGATGGAGGCAATTTTTCTGCCAGTGTAAGGTCAAACTTGAAAACCACCCAGTGGAGACAGAATACATTTGGGGGTTATGAAAGTGGTATTATGGAGGGCAGCGAGTTACTGTCCAACAGTAATAGAATCATGGAGCTGTATATTATTGTCAGTGGGTAGAAGCAAAAGTCAGAATTCAGTATGCCCAGAGAGTGGTGGTGAATGGTGCCCCCTCCAGTTGGCAGCTGTCACTAGTGGTGTGCCCCAAGGATCAGTGCTGGGCCCAGTCCTGATCAATATCTTTATTGATGATCTAGACCAGGGGATTGAGTCCAGCATCAGTAAGTTTGCTGATGACACCAAGTTAGAAGGTGTGGAGCTGTTGGAGAGTAGGAGAGCCCTTCAGAGGGACCTTGAAAGGCTGGATGGGTGGGCAGAGGCCAGTGGGATGAGATTGAAGGAGGCGAAGTGTAGGGTTCTGCACTTTGGCCACAACAACCCCAAGCAGCAGTACAGGCTGGGGACAGAGTGGCTGAGAGCAGCCAGGAGGAAAGGAATCTGTGGGTGCTGCTAGGTAGGAGGTGAAGATGAGGCAGAAGTGTGCCCAGATGGGCAGGAGAGCCAATGGCATCCTGTCCTGGCCAGGATCAGGAACAGTGTGGCCAGTAGGATAAAGGAGGTTATTGTTCCCCTGTACTCAGCACTGGTCAGGCCACACCTTGAGTGCTGTGTCCAGTTCTGGGCCCCTCAATTCAAGAGAGATGTTGAGATACTGGATTGTGTCCTGAGAAGGGCAACAAAGCTGGTGAGAGGCCTGGAGCACAGCCCTGTGAGGAGAGGCTGAGGGAGCTGGGGGTGTGCAGCCGGGAGAAGAGGAGGCTCAGGGCAGACCTCATTGCTGTCTGCAGCTACCTGAAGGGAGGCTGTAGCCAGGTGGGGGTTGGTCTCTTCTGCCNAAAAGGACCAGTTGATGAGTAAATGTGCAGTCTTTTGGCATGGTGCCAGCAGAGGCAGTTGGCTGGCATAGTACATTGAGTTGCGAATTGTAGCCTTCAAGGGAAGAATGGAGAAGTGCCACATGAGTTTCAGTAGCTGTGGTCTTAAATCTCAGGCTACCCTCACTCTTCTGAAGGAAGTTTTGTATGTGCTTTTGTGTGTTTATCTCTTCCCTGGTGTTTGTCTATATACTGCCTTGAGGCCACTTACCCTTCTCTTCAAACTCAGGTGTGAAGCATCCCTTTTATCAGATAGCCAGCTGTGATTCCCTGGGGCAGTAAAACCTTTTGATCGTGGGACTAAAGCCTCCCTGGATTTAAAAGTTTTTGCTGGGAGGGAAGCAAGGGTGAAGAAGGAGCTGTGGCCCTCTGATATTGGAGCGTATTTCCTGTGTGTGGGGAGCAAAAGGACTCTTCCCTGTGGGCTGCTTCCCCCATCTACACCTCCCTGAGCATTCTGCTCTGCGGGGCTGCAATCGCGCTTAGGTATGCTCACCAAAAGGTGCCACAAGCTCTTCAAAGGCTTTGTATCAAAGTCCTGGGAACAGGACTTGCAAAGGAGGGCGACTCGGAGTCTTTGGGATAGTTGTGGGGATGGGGGAAAGGTGGGGGGAGTCAGACAATAGCCCCTGTGTGTTTGGACTAATATGCCCTGAAGAAAAGGAGGACCCAGCAAAAGGCAAATTGCTGACTGGCTAAGCAGTGCTTTGTTGGACCTTATTAGAGGAATGAGTAGAAGATGGACAATGGGATAATTGGCAACCAAAGCAACTGCTTACTGATATTTTAGCTCATGTCTGATGTCTTTCTGTTTCCTACTGTGGCTCTGAGCAGGCATTTTCTCTAGTGCCACTTGGCAACTGTTTAGTTAAGGTAGAGAAGATGAATATTCTTGCAGGAGAGTAGTTGAGAAAGGACCTGGGCAAAGAAGCGTTGTCAGTTTGTCATTTTGATAATCAAACCAGTGGAAAGGATGCCACTAATGAAGTCCCACAAGTATAACTCTTTAGGCCACTTGAAATACACTTTCTCCTTTTGCTATCTAGTCATAGAAACCTGAAATATGCCAAGGTAAGTTTTTGATAGGAGAATATTAGGAGGCATTTTTGGAAGAGAAGAGGATAAATCCTACCTAGAAACTGAATTTTGCAGGTGAGAAGGAAAGAGTAGAATTTGAGCCAAGCTAATAATGCACCTAATTGTGACCTTTCAGTATCATAAGGGGGGCTACAAGAAAGCTGGGGAGGGACTTCTTAGGCTGTCAAGGTGGTGATAGGACTAGGGGGAATGGAACAAAGCTAGAAATGGGGAGATTCGGACTGGATGTTAGGAAGTTCTTCACCATGAGGGTGGTAAGAGTCTGCAATGGGTTGCCCAGGGAGGTGGTGGAAGCGTCATCCCTGTAGGTGTTTAAGGCCAGGATGGATGAGGCTCTAGACAGCCTGACCTAGTGAGAAGTGTCCCTGCCCATGTCAGGAGGATTAGGATTAGATAGTCCTAGAGGTCCTTTCCAAGCCTGACTGATGCTATGATTCTAATAACTAGTTACAAATAGGGATATTTGATTAAAAAGAAGAATAGCAAAATACCTGAGTGACCTCCTTGGCTACAGCATGTCTCAGCCACCCATACTAGCAACATAACAGAACATTGCATGGTCTAATAAAATCATAGAATGGTCTGTGTTGGAAGGGACCTCCAAAGGTCATCTAGTCCAACCCCTCTGCAGTAAGCAGGGGCACCCTCAACTAGATCAGGTTGCTCAGAGCCATTCTGATCTATTGCAACATCATCATCATCATCTCAGGCAGAAGCAAGTGACTTAGTATTTCAAAGCCAGTAATAGAGGCAGGAACTTAGTGCTGGCTTGGAGTTTAACTACATCACCGTGTTCCTTTGTCCAAGATGAAGCAGCTCACAAGTAGTGCTACAGGCTGGTGACAGAGTGGGCAGAAAGGGACCTGGGGGTGCTGGTAGATAGTAGCTGAACATGAGCCAGCAGTGTGCCCAAGTGGGCAGGAGAACCAATGGCATCCTGGCCTGTATCAGGAACATTGCAGCCAGCAGGACAAGGGAGGTGATTCTGCCCCTGGGCTCAGCACTGGTCAGGCCACACCTTGAGTGCTGTGTCCGGTTCTGGGCTCCTCAATTCAAGAGAGATGTTGAGGTGCTGGAAGGTGTCCAGAGAAGGCCAAGAAAGGTGGTGAGGGGCCTGGAGCACAGCCCTGTGAGGAGAGGCTGAGGAAGCTGGGGGTGTACGGCCTGGAGAAGAGGAGGCTCAGGGCAGAGCTCATTGCTGTCTACAACTACCTAAAGGGAGGCTGTAGCCAGGTGGGGTTGGTCTCTTCTGCCAGGCAACCAGCAATAGAACAAGACACAGTCTCAATTTGTGCCAGGGAGGTCTAGGCTGGATGTTAGGAGGAAGTTGTTGCCAGAGAGAGTGATTGGCATTGGAATGGGCTGCCCAGGGAGGTGGTGGAGTCACCATCCCTGGAGGTGTTCAGGAAAAGACTGGATGAAGCACTTAGTGCCATGGTCTGGTTGATTGGCCAGGGCTGGGTGCTAGGTTGGACTGGCTGATCTTGGAGGTCTCTTCCAACCTGGTTGACTTTATGATTCTATGAAAAAGGAAAACTGGGTGTGTTACCATAGAAAGCATCTGGTTAGACCTCCAAGATCATCCATTCTAAACTTTGACCCAGTACTGAAGGGGCAACGTTAAAGCATGTCCCTAAGCATCAGGTCCACACAACATTTGAACGGTTGACTATTAAGCAGTACTCTCAGATCCCTCTCCAAGTTGCAGCTTTCCAACCACACATCCCCAAATCTGTAGCTTACCACAGGATTGTTGTGACTCAGGTGAAGGACCTGGCAGATGAACTGGGGGTGCACTCAATCCCCTCATCCAGCTCATTAGTGAAGGTATTAGAGAGCACAGAGCCAAGTACCGAGCCCTCGGGGACACCACTAGTGTCTGGGCCATCCTTCACTCCATTCAGCACCACTCTTTGGGCCCAGCCATCCAGACAGTTTCTACCCAGTGCAGAGTGCACTTAGTCAAGCCTTGTGCCATGAGTT
Organism: Tricholaema leucomelas; assembly: GCA_013400475.1. NCBI lineage: Eukaryota > Metazoa > Chordata > Aves > Piciformes > Lybiidae > Tricholaema lacrymosa > Tricholaema leucomelas. The sequence goes on from WAAF01010880.1 coordinate 24,419, forward strand.
TCTGCAGGACAATCTGTGGGAGACAAAGTCTTTAGTAAAGTCCAGGTAGACAACATCCACAGCTTTCCCTCATCCACTAGGCAGGTCACCCTGTTGTAGAAGGAGATCAGATCAGTCAGACAGGACCTGCCTTGCATACACCCGTGCTGACTGGGCCTGATCACCTACTTGTCTTCTAAATGCTGTCTGATGGCACTCAGGATGTCCTGCTCCATGACCTCTCCTGGCACCGAGGTCAGACCCAGAGGCCTGTAGTTCCCTCGATCATCCTTTTGGCCTTTCTTCTGGATGAGTGTCACATTTTCCAGCCTCCAGTCACCTGGGACCTCCCTGGCTAGCCAGGACTGTTGACAATGAATGGTGAGTGGCCTGGTGAGCACTTCTGCCAGCTCCTCAAGTACCCCTGGGTGGATCCCATCTGGTCCTGTAGACTTGTGCACATCTAAGTAGCACAGTAGGTCATCACAGGATGTTAGGGGTTGGAAACGACCTAAAGAGATCATCCAGTCCAACCCCCCTGCCAGAGCAGGACCACACAATCTAGCACAGATCACAGAGGAACACATCCAGACAGGCCTTGAAAGGCTCCACAGAAGGAGACGCCACAAACTCTCTAGGGAGCCTGTTCCAGTGCTCTGTGACCCTTACAGGACACTGGAATAGGCTTCCCAGAGATCATTGATCATTTCCTCCTGGATTGTAAGGGCTCCTTTCTGTCTTCCATCCCTGCCTTCTGGTCCCAGAGACTGAACCCTCAAGGAGCTGTTGTCACTGACAAATACTGAGGCAAAGTAGCTGTTGAGCAGCTCAGCCTTTTGCTTGTCTTTGGTCACCAGGTTCTCTCCTTTATCCAGTAGTGTGTAGAGGTTCTCCCTGGGTGTTTTTTTTACCATTAAGATACTTATAAAAGCATTTTTTATTATCTTTCATGGCACTGGCCAGACTGAGTTATAGTTGAACTTTGTCCCTTCCATTTTTCTTCATGTTTAACTTTGCAAGGGTTTTGTGCTCTTCTGAGTTGCCTGCTCCTCCTTCCATGTCAGCAAACTTTCCTTCCTGAGTTCTGTCCAAAGCTCTCTGCTTAGCCAAGCCAGTTGTATATGGTTAGGACATCCTATCACAGAATCATCTAGTTCCACCCCCCCTGCCATGCCCAGGGACACCCTACCCTAAATCAGGCTGGCCACAGCCTCATCCAGCCTGGCCTTAAACACCTCCAGCCATGGGACCTCAACCACTTCCCTGGACAACCCATTCCAGCTTCTCACCACTCTCATGCTCAACAACTTCCTCCTCACCTCCACTCTGAATCTCCCCACCTCCAGCTTTGCTCCATTCCCCCCAGTCCTGTCACTCTTGGGTATCCTAAGAAATCCATCCCCAGCTTTTTTGTAGGCTCCCTTCAGATCCTGGAAGGCCACAAGAAGGTCACCTGGGAGCTTCTTCATCTCCAGACTCAACAGCCCCAACTCTTTCAGTCTGTGCTCACAGCAGAGCTGCTGCAGCCCTCTGAGCATCCTCCTGGCCCTTCTCTGGACACACTCCCGCATCTCCACAGCCCTCTTGTTCTGGGGGCTCCAGAACTGGATGCAGTACTCCAGGTGGGGTCTCAGCAGAGTGCAGTAGAGGGGGAGAATCACCTTTTTCCACCGTTTGGCCACACTTCTGATGTAGCCCAGGCTCTGGTTGGCTTTCTGGGCTGCAAGTGCACACTGCTGGCTCCTGTTGAGCTTCTCATCCACCAGCACCCCCAGGTCCCTCTCCTCAGGGCTGCTCTCCAGCCACTCACTGCCCAGCCTGGATTTGTGCTTGGCATTGCCTCCACGCAGATGCAGGACCTTGCACTTGGTCTTGCTGAACCTCCTGAGGTTGGCTTGTGCCCACCTCTGCAGCCTGTCCAGGTCCCTCTGGATGGATCCCTGCCCTCCAGCCTGTCTGCTGCACCACACAGCTTGGTGTCATCAGCAAACTTGCTGAGGCTTCACTCAATGCCTCTGTCCATGGCACCCACAAAGATGTTGAACAAGACTGGTCCCAGGACTGGTCCCTGAGGGACTCCACTTGTCACTGGCCTCTACATGGCCATGGAGCCATTGACAGCCACTCTTTGGGTGTGGCCATCAAGCCAGTTCTTTATCCATCTCGTGGTCCACCCATCAAACCCATGTGTCAGCAGCTTGGAGACCAGGATGTGATGTGGGACAGTGTCAAAGCTCAGCTCCAGGTAAATGCCAACAGTTGCTTGTCCCTCATCTATTCATGTTGTGACCTGTTCATAGAAGGCCACCATTGTTTGTCAGGTAGGATTTGCCCTTGGTGAAGCCATGCTGATTGTAGCAATCACCTCTTCTGTTCCAGTTTGGGGATCTATATACAACTGTGACTCTTTCTAGTCAAGAAGGAATCTTTCCAGCCCTCTTCTGAACTGCTCTGCCTATGTGATCATTGAATTGAGAGTCCTTTTGTACACAGTCCTGACTTTTGTGCTTTCTTCTTAAGAACAAAAGGCTGCTTAACTTATGCAGGTACTATTAGTAAACTGAAGTTATATTCAGAACTAATGAATCCTCCTAAGAATGAGTAATTTTTTGAAAGATTTACCAACCTTTTTAAAAATATGAGTCTCTGGCAGCTTTTAGGATAGTAGCATTTCACCAAGGAGGGAATGAGAGCCAAAGGTATCATATGAGTGACTTGTTTTCACCAGCAAGCTTTGCTCTCAGGGCTTGACCTAACCATCCATGATGTGTATTGCTGGAAGACCTTTGTGAGCTAATGCTCTTCAGTTTTCCCTCACAGAGTTCAAACTGGTAGCCACCCTAACGATGGGTTCATGAGCCATGATTGCACTTTGCCTCCTCTCTGAACTAGCTTCAGTTTTCAAGACTTACTCATCAAAACTGTGCATTTCCTTCAGTCTAAAGTTCATAGGATCAGAAGATATTAGGGGTTGGAAGGGACCCAAGGAGATCATCGAGTACAATTCCCCTGCCAGAGCAGGACAATCCTATCTAACACAGATCACAGAGGAACACATCCAGACAGGCCTTGAGAGGCTCCAGAGAAGGAGACTCCACAACCTCTCTGGGGAGCCTGTTCCAGTGCTCTGTGACCCTTACAGTAAAGAAGTTCCTCCTTGTGTGGAGGAGGAACCTCTTTTGCTGCAACTTACACCCATTGCTCCTTGTCCTATCCCAGGGAGCAGTGAGCCGAGCCTGTCCCCCCAATCCTGGCAGCCCTCAGATACTTATAAACATTTATCAAATCCTCTCTAAGTCTTCTCTTCTCCAGACTAAACAGCCCCTGGTCCCTCTTAAACTGGGGAGCCCATAACTGAACACAGTATTCAAGATGAGGTCTCAGCAGGGCAGAGTAGAGGGGGAGGAGAACCTCGCTTGATCTGCTGGATGCACTCTGCTTAATGCACCCCAGGATCCCATTGGCCTTCTTGGCCACAGGGGCACATTGCTGTGCCATGGATGTTCTCCACCAGCACTCCCAGGTCCCTCTCCCCAGGGCTGCTCTCCAGCAGATCACCTCCCAGCCTGTACTGCTGCAGTTTGTTATTCCTCCCCAGATGCAGGACTCTGCACTTGTCCTTGTTGAACCTCATCTGGTTCCTCTGTGCCCAGCTCTCAGTCTGTCCAGGTCTCTCTGGATGGCCTCACAGCCTTCAGCTGTCTCAGCCAGGTTGCATTTTTCTGTCTAGTTCTTGTCATTCATTTGTGTGTTGCACCTAGAACTGCTTTTGGGAATGATTTGAAGCTGAGCAGTTTTCTCCAAAGAGATCTAATTTGTCTCCATCCCTGCTATCTCATGAGTCTGGAATCCAAGGACTAACCGGTTTAGCTGAGAAATCTCTGTTTCAAATCTGAGGTGTATCAAGATTTCAGTGGATTGCAGGTCAGTGATTGTCTCAGTCTGCAGTAGCTTTCAGACTGCTTTTGTAAATGAGACAAAACGACACAAATGCCTTCAGGCAGCCTTATGATTGTGTGTTCCCTCCAGAGGTGAGTGATCCTTTTGACATGCAAATTATGGCCATTTGTGTTTGGGAATAACCAGGAAGTAATTGTGGGACAATTGAGAATCCTTCAAGTGTTTGTCACCTTTGGATTAACATGCATCTGATCCTTGTAATTTAAATTACTGTCAAAGCCCTTCTTAGAGCTGAAGCCTTCCACTGCTTTATGGCAAACTGCTCTGTACACCTTTCTTTTATTTCTTGTCTTCAGTTTGCCTTCCTTTTGCCACTGACCTTCTGTCAGAGTTTGTTTCTTACAGCATTTGTCATGGCTGTTCCTATTTAGCATGGACTCTCTGCTCAAGTGACAGGACTGTTTCAGCTTCTGGTCCTTCCCTTGCCATGCCTTTCAGGGGTAGTCTGCATTTGTGGGGTTGATGGCACATTGCAACATCTGTTGTGCTGGTTTTGTTTCTTTCCTTTTCTTGCATCCTTTTTGATTTGGTTTAAGTTAGTTGCTGGGCAAAAGAATAAAACTCTGTAGCTATTCATTTCCTCTTTTACATACTGTTAATGGAATCATAGAATCAACCAGGTTGGAAGAGACCTCCAAGATCAGCCAGTCCAACCTAGAACCCAGCCTTACCCAGTCAACTAGACCATGGCACTAAGTGCCTCAGCCAGGATTTGCTTGAACACCTCCAGGTGTGGATCTGTTGGAGTGCAGGAGAGCCCTGCAGAGGGATCTTGTCAGACTGATTGTAGCCAGGAGGAGGTTGCTCTCTTCTCTCAGGCAGCCAGCACCAGAACAAGAGGACACAGCCTCAAGCTGTGCCAGGGGAAATTTAGGCTTGAGGTGAGGAGAAAGTTCTTCAGTGAGAGAGTCATTGGCTACTGGAATGGGCTGCCCAGGGAGGTGGTGGAGTCGCCG
>WAAF01010881.1:0-45749 GCA_013400475.1 Tricholaema leucomelas
TGCTCCTGATCCAGACCAGGATGCCACTGGCACACTGCTGGGTCATATTCAGCTGCTACCTACTAGTTCCCTCAGGTCCCTTTCTTCCTGGTTGCTCTCCAGCCATTCTGTCTCCAGCCTGTAGCACTGCTTGGGGGTTGTTGTGGCCAAAGTGCAGAACCCTGCACTTGGTCTTGTTCAGTGTCATCCCACTGGCCTCTGCCCACCCATCCAGCCTGTCAAGGTCCCTCTGCAGGGCTCTCCTACCTTCCAACAGATCCAAACCTGCTCCTAGCTTGGTGTCATCTGCAAACTTACTGATGCTGGACTCAATCCCCTTGTCCATATCATCAATAAAGATACTGAACTGGACTGAGCTCAGCACTGATCATTGGGGAACACCACTAGTGTCTAGCTGCCAGCTGGATGTGTCACCATTCACCACCACTCTCTGGGCCCAGCCCTCCAGCCAGGAGGGATATTACTTAAGAGCGTGTATGGATTTGATACTACTAGAAACCAAGTCAAAGTTCTTTTATTAACCTCTCTAAGATCCTGTACCAGCCTGTAAGTCCTGTCATTTTTCTTTGCAGGTAGAATAGAGGTATTGTGAGGAGATACACAATAGTGGTGTTTCCCAAGGATCAGTGCTCCCCTCCCTCATGCTGTTCTCGGGATGGTCAGTGGGTGAGGATCTTGTAATACTATCATCATTTTAGCTTTTACCTTCATTATTCCTTCATCTCTTCTCACATACACTTTCTAAGCTTCCCTCACTAATTCCTTCAACCCTCAATCCTGTCAGTCTTCTATTTCCTCCAATTTCTTCCTTATGTCTGGCCATGAATGAGTGACAAAATTTACCTTTAATAAAGTTTGTCCTTCTGGACTAAGAGGATCAATCCTAGAATACTGTTGCATATTCTTTCTGAGTCTTTTTGAGGGGTTTCTTCTTTCCTTTGCTGCCCATCAAATGCTTTATTTTTATTTTCCCACATTGTGCTCCCTCCTTAATTCTTCTGATGATCAAGTTTCTATAGTCAATCATATTTTGTCTCCCCTGGTCACTGTTATGATTCCAGTTTGGTGCCGTGACGGGTAATTTCTGATCCCCTGGCACTGCCTGCTGATTTTCTCTTTCCCAGATTTGCATCCTTGCTGTCCTAATCATCTGCCTCTCCTTGAGGGTAAATATTATTCCCATGATCGACTGCATTTCTTCCCCCGTATAAACATTAGGTTCCAGAAACAGGTGAAATTGTTCTGCTAACCCTACACGGTCTTCTAACGAGCCCCCTAATGTCCTTCGGTAGAAGTGAGAGGAGCGTTAGCATACCCAATTCCTCCATTAGCCCCCCCTAATGGCACCTCTCTGAATGGATATGACTGAATATCGTCGGACCCTTCTGCCTCTGATTCTGATGATTCCCCGTTTATGGTAAGGATGCTTTTCCTCCTTCTGGTTTCTCTCTGGCCCTTTTTAGTGTCATGATTTGAACCTGATATCCTGTTTGGTTGTCTTAAAGGTGGTATGGGAGCTGCCTCCTCCCTTGGGGCCAGGCTTTCCACTGTAGCTGTAGGTGGTGGATTATAATGGGAGATGATGATTTAAAGGCTCCCATTTATCTTCTATTTTTGTTTCTTTTACCTCCTCTTTTACTTTAAAAATATTGACTGGTCCTTCAGCCCTGACACTCCCCTTCCAGCATGCTGCATAGTCACTCTCCTCCTGATTGAAAGGTTCTTTAGAATTTACATAAATGTTTAGAGTCTGACATATCCAAACCGTGGCCATCATCACTTGTCAGGTCTCATCTTTTCCTTTGTCCACTGTTTCATACAAAAATTGACCATTTTAACCTTGTCCTTATCCCGTGTTTCTGGGTAATATTCCCAGTATGCTACCTTAACCCCCTTAACAGGGGACTGTCTAGGAGAATGTCTCTGGATACCCTCTTGCTCCCTCTCTTCCTGGAGCTAGTCTCTTTACCCAACCCTTGCCCCGTTTCCCAAGGTCCACTCATCTATCACCAACTGCTTTGTACCTTCACCAGCCAATTCCCTCACGGGAGGATAGAAACACAGTTAGAAGAACTCCGTAGTCACTTTGCAAATCTGGATTGTCCACTTCACGTCTGTCACACACACTCACTGACCACAAAACCCAGCCAACTGGGTAATACTCACAGTCCTTTTCTTATCCAGGTCTTCGAGCACAAGAGTTATGGGCAGCCACAGCAATCGGAAGCTCCTGTTCCCTTCTCTTTAATCTAGAATTCTTGTTGGTTGGAACCTGCTTTCTGTGGGTCCTTCCAGGTCCTCCTTTGGGCCTCTGAATCATAGAATCATAGAATGGTTTAGGTTGGAAGGGACCTCAAGGATCATCCAGCTCCAACCCCCTGCCATAGGCAGCAACACCTCCCACTAGAGCAGGTTGCTCAAGGCCTCATCCAGCCTGGCCTTAAACGCCTCCAGGGAGGAAGCATCCACAACCTCCCTGGGCAACCTGTTCCAGTGTCTTACCACCCTCACTGTAAGGAACTTCCTCCTAACATCCAGTCTAAATCTCCCCTCCTCCAGCTTAAACCCATTCCCCCTCGTCCTAACATTACTAGACCTTGTAAATAGTCCCTCCCCAGCCTTCCTGTAGGCTCCCTTCAGATACTGGAAAGCCACTATAAGGTCTCCTCGAAGCCTTCTCTTCTCCAGGCTGAAGAGCCCCAACTGTCTCAGCCTGTCCTCACAGCAGAGCTGCTGCAGCCCTCTGAGCATCTTCGTGGCTCTCCTCTGGACCCGCTCCAGCAGTTCCATATCCTTCTTGTGTTGGGGGCTCCAGAACTGCACACAGTAGTCCAAGTGGGGTCAGGCTCCCCCCATCCAGATGTCCAGGGAGTCTCCACAGGTGAGGTTATCCCAGACAACCCCCCCAGATTGTGAGAAATGAACTCACTCTAAAATTAAGTGTAACAGGCTTATTACAAAATAAAGGCAAACAGCACCGGGTGCATAGCAAATAACAACAGTGCTAGAGGCACACCCTAACAGCAGGTAATAATGCCTACCTGGGATGAGGGCTCGATAACATTGTATTAGTTTTATACATATTCATGAATGTTCTTTTACATTTTCTAAGCACTATCCCTAACCCCCTTAACCCCCACCCCTGAGTCCATTTGATCAAAGCTACAGCTGGTCTTCTTTACCAGATGAACTTGCCTTCTTGTCTTTTCTTTGAACATCAATCAGACAGGCCTCCGAGACCCTCCCAACGTTGCTGCAGCACCATTGGGTTGGAGCTGGATGATCCTTGAGGTCCCTTCCAACCTAAACCATTCTATGATTCTATGATCCCAGTAGGATGCCTGAAGCTGTTGTATACCTACGACGATGGTTGAACCATACATGAAGCAGTACCTAAACTGCTTCAGAAAAAAGCCTGACAGACATTATAAACTTTTCCATCTTTTGAGTTGCAAAATTCAGAAACTGTCCAGCCAATCCTCCTTATAAGAGGAAATATCTGGGGCTAAGATAGGAAAACTGGTCTAGAGAAGGGCACCAAGGCTGGTTGAGGGGGGCTGGATCATGGCCCTACGAGGAGCGGCTGAAGGAGCTGGGGGTGTTCAGCCTGGAAAAGAGGAGGCTCAGGGGAGACCTTATTGCTGCCTACAACTACCTGAAAGGAGGTTGTAGGTAGGCAAGGGTTGGTCACTTCTTCCAGACAGCCAGTGCCAGCTATGCCAGGGGAAATTTAGGCTTGAGGTGAGGAGAAAGTTCTTCACTGAGAGAGTCATTGGCTACTGGAATGGGCTGCCCAGGGAGGTGGTGGAGTCGCCGTCCCTGGAGCTGTTCAAGGCAGGATTGGACGTGGCACTTGGTGCCATGGTCTAGCCTTGAGCTCTGTGGTAATGGGTTGGACTTGATGATCTATGAGGTCTCTTCCAACCTTGGTGATACTGTGATACTGTGATACTGTGATACTGTGTGATAACAAGAGGACATAGCCTGGGCAGGGCAGGCTTAGGCTGTGTATCAGGAAAAAATTCTTTTTGGAAAGAGTGATTGCCCATAGGAATGGGCTGCCCAGGGAGGTGGTGGAGTCACCGTCCTGGAGGTGTTTAAAAAGAGGCTGGATGAAGCATTTAGTGCCATGGTTTAGTTAATTAGAAGGGTTAGGTGATAGGTTGGACTCGATGATCCTAGAGGTCTTTTCCAACCTGGTTAATTCTGTGATTCTGTGATTATCTTCAGCCAAGGACACCCTGGGCAACTCCTAACATCACTGGCTACCTTGTTATTTTACTGATTAAGTCCTAGGACTACTTCATTTTGTGAAAGCCAAATCTCCATACATCACACTCAAGACCTGACTGGCCCTGTGCCCACCTGGAAGGGAGTGATTCCGCCTGTCAGAGGTATCACTCCGTGTAGGCCAGCAGCCAGGGAATGGTGCAAGGGAGCAAATTTTGGCTCCTTGCTCAGCCACAGGCAAGTCACACTTTCTGCCTGGTGAAAACGCACTTTATGACCTCTGAAGAAACACTACTGCTTGCAGGTTGTCAGGTGCTTTACCTGCAGCAGAGCTATGCCCTCCTGAGGAATAACAAAATAGTACTTCAGTGAAAGACCTCATCCTCTGATCCACACTGGAGAGGGTTTGGGGAAGAAAGATACTAAATAGGCCTTTAGGGCAGCAGACATATTAATGGAACAGACGAAGCCAAGAGGATGAGAAATATAAGAGGAGAAAATGGAAATTCAGCTTGTCTGAGGCACAGAGCCAGCACTGGAACACTGCCTGGATGGCCTTTCAGTGGCCAGTACCTTCAGTAACTGTCATGGTTTGGCTGGATGGCCTTTCAGTGGCCAGTACCTTCAGTAACTGGTGTGGTTTGGCTGGATGGCCTTTCAGTGGCCAGTACCTTCAGTAACTGTCATGGTTTGGCTGGATGGCCTTTCAGTGGCCAGTACCTTCAGTAACTGGTGTGGTTTGGCTGGATGGCCTTTCAGTGGCCAGTACCTTCAGTAACTGATGTGGTTTGGCTGGGTGGCCTTTCAGTGGCCAGTACCTTCAGTAACTGGTGTGGTTTGGCTGCCTGGATGGCCTTTCAGTGGCCAGTACCTTCAGTAACTGGTGTGGTTTGGCTGGATGGCCTTTCAGTGGCCAGTACCTTCAGTAACTGGTGTGGTTTAGAAGACTCTGGGAAGCTTTGGTTAGGCCATACCAGATTTGACAGTGACCGAAAAGCCAACTCGTTTTCAGTGCTGCCAAACTTGGAGGTGCCGTTGCTCGTTTTCCTGTCCGTTTTTCTAACTAACATTTTAAAACACAGAGCTAGCTGACATGGCCTCAAGTCTGTGAAGTGAAGCAGGAACTGCGCAAGCACACAGGTCTGGTCCGTGATCCAGATTTAGAGAGGAGCAAGCCCAGAGAGCTGCCCCGAAACGCTGCGGTGCGCAGTATAGAAAAAAAACCCCAAAGGCCAAACAGCAGCAAAAGCCCAGAGCACGAACCGGCTGGGCCCTCGCCCCGGCGTCGCTGCCGGTTGAAAGGCGAGCGGGAGAAGCTGCTCCCCTCGGCGCGGCTCGGCCCAGCCCGGCCCGGCCCTGCCCCCGCGCAGCGCGGCGGGGCGGAGCGAAGCACAGAGGCAGCGGCGGCCGCGCCGGCCGGGAGCAGGTAGGTGTGGGCTAGCAGCTTCCCACCCCCGGTCCCGCCCCGGCGGCCCGGTACGGCCCGGCGCGGCACAGCACGGCCCGGCGCGGTGGGGTGGCTGCTGGAGCGGCTCGAGTTGACTTGGCTGGGCCCGGCCTACACGGGGCGAGACAGCCCAGGCAGTGGCGGTGGCCCCGGTGCATGGCTTCCCCTTGCCGGCGCGTCACCGGTGCTGTCTGTGTCCGTTGGGGTGTCCGTCGCCTTTCAGTGGGATGCCCAGGCTGGGGTGACAAACTGGCTCGTTCCGAGGTGCGGGGCGTAACTGGTGGCCTCAGGACTGGGTAACAGCGACATACTGGGCTCTCGGGCAGCTTTTGGCCTTGGTTACACCTGACTCCCTGCGACGGGAAGCATGGGGATGCTTTGCAAGGCACCTGCTGCTTCCTAACACACAAACAAACAAAAAAAGCGTACAATGCACAGGAATTGCTGTTGATTGGGCTGGGGTTTTGTGGTGGGTTTTGCTTGTGTCCCCGTATCCAAGTTCCACTCGCCCGCTGATCAGTAAGATGGGAAGGCCAGGAGTGTCAAATGCAAGGATCCTTATGCCTTCTGCTTACTTTGGCATTTTGAGCACAGAGCTCTTGGCAGCCATTTCTCTACTGACAATTAATTTTAAAAGTAACCATCATGAAAAGCAATGCAAAATACCTGCTACTGCATCCCAGCCCTGCTAATTTGCAGCAATTCATGGGGAAAAAAACAGCATTATGGAATCGTCTGACAAGATTGATATTTAACTCGGTTCAGTTAACCTCATGTTTGCCTGAGGCAGATGAGAACTATATAGCTCTGCCTTCAAGAAGGAAGACATTCATTAATTGCATTCATTAATTTCACAGACTCTGCTGAATGGCATTCTTGAATGTGGAAAAATGCAAACGTTCAGTCATGTGTATTTGTTTATAATAAAAGTATAATGCCCTTAGCCAGTTGTTTAATCAAAAACTTAGCTGGAGTATCAACTTGAACAGCAAAGTGTTACTGGAGGGAAGTTCACAGCTTAACATTTTGTGACTCCCAGTACCTGAAGCAGAGGCCAGCAAAACAAAAATGCCACCAAACACAGATGAACTTTTACTGAAGTTACAGACAAACATCACAACTTGAGGCTAGGCCAGCCACTAAACAAATAACAGCTACTTTCTTTCTTTTTCTCTCTCTCTTTTTTCTCTTTCTCTTTTTTTCTCTTTTTTTTCTCTTTCTCTTTTTTCTCTTTCTCTTTTTTCTCTTTCTCTTTTTTCTCTTTCTCTTTTTTCTCTTTCTCTTTTTTCTCTTTCTCTTTTTTCTCTTTCTCTTTTTTCTCTTTCTCTTTTTTCTCTTTCTCCTTTTTCTCTTTCTCTTTTTTCTCTTTCTCTTTTTTCTCTTTCTCTTTTTTCTCTTTCTCTTTTTTCTCTTTCTCTTTTTTCTCTTTTTCTCTTTCTCTTTCTCTTTTTCTCTTTCTCTTTCTCTTTTTCTCTTTCTCTTTCTCTTTTTCTCTTTCTCTTTCTCTTTCTCTTTCTCTTTTTCTCTTTCTCTTTCTTTCTTTCTTTCTCAAGGGAAAGGGAATAAGGGAGAGAGACTTGTGGGCTGGGAAAGAAACCAACCAAAATAGCTTTAAAGAAAGTGTGTTTGTGTCAATAAATGAGCTTCCATTCCCTTACTGTCATTTGGATGCAATCCTTAGTAGTAACTATGAACACCAGGCGTTATCACTCCTAGAAGCAGGCTCTGCTTGCAGAGCTATGCTGTTACCTTCAGAGAGTGCAATTACTTAGAAAAGGCTTAGCTGAAAAGTAAAATCACAGAGCAGAGAGTTGGTTCTATTTGAGCTCAAATCAGGACAAGAAATCAAGAAAAATGGAAGTAATGAAATATACAGTGTTAAGCTTTGATTTTATTATCCTGTCTTTCCAGGTGTCCCTTTTGGAGGTCAACCTGACATCTCTAGAAGGTGAAGATTCAGTGGAGTAACCTTAAATGAGAGTAAATTTCTGTGTGCATATCTTCAAGGCAGAGAGAGGGAGCCATTAAAAGGCTGCATGTTTATTTTTTAGCTCTGTCAGCTGTCCTGCTATTTGGTAGTTTCTTGCTGGATGTGTTCATAGCAGTCTCCTGAGTGGGTATCATGATAGCTTCTTCCTTAAATATCACTTCTTTCATGCTTCAAAGGTTTTTTGGGCAGGGACAGGGCATGCATTGATGGTCACATGACAGCACACTGACCTCCTCTTCTTAGAGCCCTGGTAGTGCATAGCCTTGAAGTCACTGAAAAAACACTACTTACATGGCATTGTTCTCCTTTCAGGAATTATCATCCATCGCTATGAAAAACAACATCCTGTGAGTTTGATTCAAGCTTTCTGCCTCATCACCTGCTTTACATACACTGTACTCTGAGCATTCCTGGGGAGACATGGCCTTCTGCACCTGGAAGTGGCTCCTTCTCTTGGGCAGGCAGAACACCTTTGCCAAGGCTTGGAGGAGCAGGAGGGGAGGTCCTTCTCTGCGCTGGCAGCGCTGCTGCCATTGGGGCGCTGGCAAGTCTCTGGACCCTGAGGTGAGAGCATTTTTGGAGGAGAACACAGAGGTCACCAGCAGTGGGCACCTCACGCCAGAGATACGACTGCGTCTCCTCACCCCTCGCTGCAGGTTCTGGAGGGAAAAGCCTGACCTGTGGCCTTATGGGGATCCATTCTGGGCAATTTACTGGCCAGGAGGCCAAGCCCTCTCCAGGTACACAGCATGCAACCAAAGCAACCAAAGTTAATAAGTCCAGTTTGCAGCAGTCCAGAATGTCAGACCTGGCTCTGCAGTAATTCCTAGCAATGTGCATTTGCTTTGTGTGAGAGCACATTATCCATACTCCTGTCCTTACACAGGAGAGGCAGTGTCTGCTGCTTGGCAGCAGTGAAGTTCCAGCACCTACTGTATATGGAATAACTTAAGGTTCTTAAGCTGAAATGTGTTGTCTTCAGTGGTCATTTGTGTGTTGACAACACACATTTGTGTGTCTGAATTTGGAACTATGGAAGTGCGTGCAATTACTATCAAAAGTGAGGTGTTTTATCCTACCATTCACTGCCACTCCAAATAGGAAGATGCTATTTTGTTTTAACACATTGGGGTTTTTGTAGCAGACAGACAGACAGGACTGTGGATCTGTCTGGCCTGCTGAGAAAAGTAGGTTAATGCTGATGCACTTGGAGTGTTGGTTAGCCTGAATCACTGTCCATATTTAGGATTTCAGCAGCTTTATTGTCAGGCATTATTGTGGCAGTATTTTAGTCACATCAGAGGGCATTTTGGCTGCTTACTGTCAAGACCCCTTGTGGCCTTTAAGTATCTGAAGGGGGCCTACAAAAAAGCTGGGGAGGCACTTTTCAGGATATCAGAGAGTGACAGGACTAGGGGGAATGGAGCAAAGCTGGAGGTGGGGAGATTCAGACTGGACGAGAGGAGGAAGTTGTTGAGCATGAGAGCGGTGAGAGCCTGGGATGGGTTGCCCAGGGAGGTGGTTGAGGCCCCATGCCTGGAGGTGTTTAAGGCCAGGCTGGATGAGGCTGTGGCCAACCTGGTCTAGGGTAGGGTGTCCCTGCCCATGGCAGGGGGGTTGGAATGAGAGTATCCTGACTGATTCTATGATTCTGTGACATTTTGGCTACTTATTGTCAAGATAACTTTATGGTTCCTGATACTAGTTAAGAGTTCTTTTAGTCTGTAAAATTAAATCTCTCACAGCAGAAAAAGTTCTTGTTACAGCAAAGAACAAGTTGTCAGACATTCCTTACATAGATGAAAGGGAAGGATCTGAACTGGGGCTTTGCTGGTTTTCTGCAAGAAAGCATACATAGGAAGGTGGTTTTGACCAGAGAAAAGGTGAGTCTGACAGTCATATTGCAAGTTGATTAGCCTGCTGTGTGGATGAACGAGAATGCCCCTAAACATTGCATACTACTACTGCAACATTGTGATTACAGTGTAACAAAGCTGGGTGCCAGACCTCACTGGAGAAAGTGATTTTCACTAAAACTGAGCTGGTTTCACTCATTGGATAGATAACCACATACTCAAAAACACCAAGTTGTGCATGTCTAAGCTGTCTGATGGGACTCCTTGAGTATGTAGGACAAGAGGCATGGCATGTCAGGCCCTCCTCATGTTTCCTGGGTTTTTGATGTAGTATTTTGCATCTTCAGTCCTGATCTCAACCTTAATCCTCACTTAATGGCTTGAACTGCTTTGCTTGAAGGTAGGATCTCTTATTCTCCCAGCTTGGTTCCTGAGAATCTGCATACAGATGTGCTGTGATCTAAATGCCATCAACACTGGACACACTTCCTGCCATTCCTGCTGGGACTTCTAGGCCCAGATACTCAACTTGTTTGCCATTTACACCGATCTTAGTATTTCCATTACAGTTCTCTGTGTGGGAACCCACCTGAAAAAGCTGTGCTTACCAGTAGCCTTGTGTGCCATCAGCCATCACTTTTCTTGTGGAATTCTTTCCTGTTTCCAAAGAAGTTACTGAAATTGGTGGCAGATTGATGGCACTTTGTCATCCAGAGCCTCCCCCCTTGCAGAAGATTCAGTTTCAATTGTTGAAGCTCTGAAGGCTCAGTAATGGCTGTGTGATTAGCAGTGTTCAACAGCAACCTCTGCTTGCCTTCTGTCAGTTTTCCTGTCTCCAGCCTAGATGGTTTTGCTTTCTTATTCCTCATGGCAGGTATCAGCAATTAAATGAAGTTACTCTTTCTCCTCAACTGCTGTTCTGTTCTCTTGTTGCTGCTCAGGAACAACATTAAGCAAATGAGAAGTTTTTACATCTGTTTCTGCATGGCTCAGGAAAACACAAATTGCTCTTCTTTGAAGCAACTGCATAAGCAGTATATAAGGGCCGTGGGTAGGCCCTGCCTTCAGAATGGTGCAGCATGATCTGGATGAGGGGATTGAGTCCAGCATCAGTAAATTTGCAGATGACACCAAGCTAGGAGCAGGTGTGGATCTGTTGGAAGGTAGGAGGGCCCTGCAGAGGGACCTTGACAGGCTGGACGGGTGGGCAGAGGCCAATGGGATGAGGTTTAACAAGGCCAAGTGCAAGGCAAGAGAGCCAATGGAATCCTGGCTTGTATCAGGAACAGTGTGGCCAGTAGGATGAGGGAGGTTATTCTTCCCCTGTACTCAACACTGGTCAGGCCACTCCTTGAGTACTGTGTCCAGTTCTGGGTTCCTCAATTCAAGCGAGATGTTAAGGTGCTGGAACATGTCCAGAGAAGGGCAATGAAGCTGGTGAGGGGCCTGGAACACAAACCCTATGAGGAGAGGCTAAGGGAGCTGGGGGTGTGCAGCCTGCAGAAGAGGAGGCTCAGGGGTAACGTCATTGCTGTCTACAACTACCTGAAGGGAGGTTGTAGCCAGGTGGGGGTTGGTCTCTTCTCCCAGACAACCAACAACAGAACAAGGGGACACAGTCCCCCCCCTTGTGCTGGGGGAAGTATAGGCTGGATGTTAGGAGGAAGTTCTTGCCAGAGAGAGTGATTGGCATTGGAATGGGCTGCCCAGGGAGGTGGTGGAGTCACCGTGCCTGGAGGTGTTCAAGCAAAGCCTGGATGAGGCATTTAGTGCTATGGTCTAGTTGACTGGATAGGGCTGGGTGCTAGGTTGGACTGGATGATCTTGGAGGTCTCTTACAACCTGGTTGATTCTATTCTATTCTAATATATCTTCATGTTTCATCATCAGATTGCCTTTAATTCTGACAAATTCTTACCAACAGGTTATTTTCCTGTTTCTGATGCCAAGTGTTTTAGTCACCTTGAGGTTTGTGTCCATTTATTAGATAAGCTTATCTCAGAGAGGAGCTGATTGAAATAAAGAGTTGATTGCTGGGCTTGATTTCTTTCTGTTTGGTGTGGGGAGGAGTGAGATAGAAAAGTGATGGTTCTGGGTTTCTGCATTAGCAAAGACAAATAAGGATCTGCGTACCAAGTGCTCATGTGGAATAGTGTTTTTAGGATACCATGATCCATTACATGTATGATAAGAACTCTTACACAGTGTAATACTAAACTGGGACATTTACATAATCTTGGTCATGGCTTTAACAGTTTTTCTTTTCAGGTATATTTTAGATAATCCATGTGTCGTTAAAGGACGATCAGTTCTGGATCTCGGAAGTGGATGTGGTGCTACCGCAATAGCTGCTGTCATGAGTGGTGCATCCCAAGTCCTTGCTAATGATATTGACCCTAGTAAGACCTTTATTTTTTTATCTCTGTGTAAAGATATGTATTTTTTTAAAGAACATTAAACATTGATTTTGCTCCATTTGGGGGCAACTCAGGCTCCAAAGAGTACTAAGAATGCTACAGAGATGAATAGATTTTGCCAGTATTAGAGGCTGGATTGTACCACCCTCCACAGCTTCTTAGAATGAGAGGTGGCAAAGTTTGTATCAAATATTGCCACCACACAGAACTCCAAGCACAGATGGAAACCTGTCTTCTCTCTGCAGAACCATAGCATTTTCCTGCACTTCAGTATGTTGAGTCCTAGGTTTTGCCTTTTTGATCCAGGCTTTGTTTTCCCATAACTGACTTACGAATTCAGGTTATTAATCATTTAGTAAGCCAGTGGTTAGGGAGGAAGATTAAGGCAGTTGGATATTCTGGTTTGACTCTCTGATTGGTTTCCACTGGTATTCCTTCTAGGAACAGTTCTTTCCTATGTCGTGGTGCAGTAAGGATGAAATTCCATCACTTCATGACAGGTTTTGACCCATAATGAAAACTGTGGAAATCCCTACATAGGATAAAAAAAAGAAATATTTAAGACAGTACATGGAAAGAGGTGTCAAGGAAATTTGTGAGGAGGCTGAAAGGCAGAATCCTAAAATGGAACTTTAAATTGACTTTGAAATTCTTCAGTTGCAGGAGTGGCAATGATCTTGAACTGTGAACTGAACCACCTGACTCCCTTCCCCATCACCATTAAGAACATCATTAATTCAGAGGCTTGCAACTGGGACCTCATTGTCCTAGGAGACATGTTTTATGATGAACAACTTGCTGATGGTCTGCATCACTGGTTGAGGAAATGCATCAGGATACAGCAAACAGAAGTGCTGATTGGTGACCCTGGCAGGCATCAGTTTTTAAGCCACAGCATTCACAGCCAATTGCACAAAGTTATAGAATATTCCCTTCCTGAGTACACTAGACAAGAAAACAATGGATTAACATCAAGTATTGTCTGGAGTTATCAGCCCTCAAATAGTTCAGAAAGCTGTTGAAGCTGGTTTCCTAATGAACTTTTTGTCCCTTGGTTGGCTTTCCCCCCCCCCTGTTTAAAATGAAAATAGGAATTAAACATGGAGGTTATCTGTCAGTGCAAAGTAATTACTGTACTTTCATTGTACTGATTTCAGTTATTTGAGGTATAAACCACATGCAAACTGTATTCAGAGGAGCCTGCACTGAAGTGCAAATTTAAAGACAAGTTACATGTCAGAGTTTGCATGCTTGATGTTTTTCATGTATACATTTGTGTCTTGCTCCTTGACACTATTGCAAAACGCTTTGGATGTCCAGCACACTGCTTTGGGGAGAAGGTGGTGGCTGAAAGATTACTGTACTGCTTTCACAGACTGTTGCAGCTTATTTATGGAGAAAATTATTGTTGTCCTTCATAAAACTCTCAGCTAGATGATTAGCTTATACTATGTTCAACTTGAAGTGCCTTGCTCTTTTTCTGGGTATCTCTTCTGAAAGTCAAATTAATTTAAATCTTCCTCCTTCCCCTCTATAATAAAAACTTACTCTTCCTCAAAGCTGCTAGAGTGATTATTTAGGAGTTGCACACAAATCTAAACTATGTTTCTTGGAAGTGAAATTTTTTACTAAGTGGGAAGTGACTAAGTAGTAAGAGCTAAAAGGTAACTTTATAACCTAGAGAGTAGGGTCAAATGATCTACCCTCCCTAACTTTGCAAGGGTAAAAAATGTCTATCTATCACCATGAGAAGCTGGTGAGGGATGAAAAAAATCTTTCCTTCTGTGATGTGTCTGAACAGAAGGCAACTACATAAAAAGGAGGAGTAAAAGTGAGATAGAATTATTTTTCTCCTGAGGAGATGCAGTTTAAGCTTGAATCATTCTCAAGTACATCTGTCAAGAAAGAACTCTACAGGGTAAAAAGTGATCAAAAGAAAAGAAGAAAAGAAGAGCTAATTTTATCCAAGAAGCTGTAATAGCAGCCATTGGAAGAAGAAACCAAGGTTTTTTAGAGCCATCTTGCAGCAACTGCCACCTTCAGCAGTTAACTACTGAACAAGTAGTGACGGGGAACCAATAACTGCAGAACTAAACAATGCACCTACAGCTACTGAAATGCCAGGAGATGTGATGGAAGCTTTTGTCACATCCCTCTCAACGGGAGAGGAAGGAGGGATAAAGCAGTGGCTCTGGTTTGATGATTTTATTGGATCAAATTAAGGGGACTTACATTATATCACCATACAAAAAGAGATTTGTTACCTATCTGGCTGAAGTTACCTATGTGTACATATATACAATGTGTCTGAGAGAGAGCATGGAAAGATCCAGACCAACACTCAAGAGTTCCAGTGATGTCTTTCCAGACCCGTTCCTTGGGTCTTTGATGATGGGCACACATCTGGCAGTGTTCTGGTCCTTCTCATTCCCTCCCAAAATGGGTGTTGTTTCGTGGGTTAGTCATGGGAAACATTGCCTATGAATGTGTGCATGCACAAGGTGGGGAAGGGCAGCATCACTTCCTTATCTCAGTGGAACATACGCAAACTTGGCAAGAGGACAAGGCCATTCACCCTCCAATGTATTCCAAGCCCTCCTGAGTTGACATATTTTGTTTCTTGTCTTAACCACACATTTGTCCTAACTGTGAGGCTAACGCCTTACAGCCATTAGGTCCAGAGTCTGACAAGTCTATAAACATGAGAAAGTACATGATACTCAGAAAACCATGGTGTTCATGAAGTAGGACGTTTGGGAGCACATTCAGATATTAATTGGTATTTTATGACCATGTACAGATGGAAGTGAAGGGAAGACTTACAATGAATCTTCAGAACAGTGTGTGAATATTCTGCAGCTTTCACACAACAATTTACAACAACAGTATCAAAACAATTCAGAACATGAAGCACTCAGTGTACACATGATGCTTCTCCTGCTTCATCCAGTTCTTGTAAACATGTTGGTAACAACTACTAGAGTGTTTTTGATGCATGGTGAATCATAGAATTCTGCCACTAACAAACATTTAAGAGAGTAGACTCAGGCTCTGACAGTGAAGGATTTAATGTGACTTACATTCAACTTTCAGCTTGAGAAATACAGTGTTAATTCACTACAGGCCTGTACAGAATTTTAAGCATATACCACTAAGTTACACATTTAGAAGAGGCTGCAGGTGAAGATGGTAAATTACATACATGTTTAGGGACAGTGTATGCTGAATTTGGCTCCAGCATGACAACTCCAAGGTTGTATCAACAAGAGGGAAAAGACAACTCTGTCAGTGAGGCTACCAGTAGCACAAGCAGATGTTTAAGTGTCCTTTGCTGTTACAGATTTTAGCCATCTTTCACCTTTACCTGCTTTGCATTATCTTAATTTACTATTTTCTTTCTGCATTGAAAGGAAAGTGGCATCTGACACAAGTCTGGTGCCCATCACTGCACTATGTTATAGTTAACATGACTGAGGAAACTTAGCTTGTTCAGGCTGGCAAGGGGAAGGTTTTAAGGGACCTAGGAGCAGCCTGGTCATACCTATGAGGAGGTTGTCAGGACAACATTCAGGCTCTTTCAGTGGGACAGCTTTTAAGTTGAACAAATTAGGGTCAAATGGTATCAAAGGAAAACTCTGCACCATGAATGCCCCCAAGCAGTGGAATGAGTTGCCTCAAAAAGTTGCAAAGGCTCTGTCATCTTCAGATTTTCTAGACTCAGATGGATAAAGCCCTGACTAAGCTGATCTGAACTGGCTCTACTTTGGACAGGAAGTTAGGCTAGAGACCTCCTAAGTCCCCTTCCAATTTGAGTTTGCTTACAATTCTACTTACTTTTTTTTGGTCACTCTTCTGGAAACTATGGCTGCCAGCCTGGTCCTTACACTTTATTTACTTGATCCAATTGCTGAGTGTATCATTGCTGCTGCCTACTTGGCTAGGTAGATCAACATGAAAAAAAGCAGAAAACAAATTTCTTGCCAAATCACATCCACAAGTTCAAAGGAGTGATGCGCCCTGATACCAGGGATTCCACAGGGAAAAACAATAAACTACTCTTTAGTTAAAAAAAAAGAGAATAAAGCATGGTTGATTAGGCTCTTAGGCTTCTATCTGGTCCAGGGATTTGCTGCAGTTACAGCCTTCAGATCTCAATTACTAATGCAACAAAACCAATTTCTGTTTGCAGGAATGGTTTGTATTGGTGCAGTTATACCCATGGGTATGAACACATTCATTACTGGGCTGAGCAATAGCACTGCATACAACAAGAGCTGGGGATTTAGACACTGGAGTTTGAAAATTAGGCTTGATCAAAGTTTCTAAATGGATTTGCACTTCAACAAACCATATAATGAACAGAAGAACAGAAATTATTGTCAGACATCATAATATCCTTTAATATTATGGGATGCAACATATGTTAGTATCTTCCATGCAATTTGACCTGAACCTTAAATAGATTAGAAGATTGTTTTATTTCTGCAACACTTAAAATGGGTATGGTTATAAAAATTATAAAGTAAACATATTCTTTATAGTTGCCTAAACTCGTGGGCTTCTAAGTGTTATCAGATCCATGCAAGACCACCCTGGCTAAACCCTGCTACTTCCAGATTCAGAGTATCAACACAGTGTGCCACCTGCCTTGTATAACGCCAATATTGGTAGCATTTAACAAAGTTTAATGTAGAAATTGTGAAAGTCTCACTAGTGGTTATGCTGTTTCAAGAAAGCCAATGAACATGACTTGTAATTGTGATGAGACCACTGCTTCATCAGTAATACACTGATTCTACACTTCCAGACTTCTTTTTTCTTTCATGTGACTACAGTTGAATGATATATCAATAACTGGTATTTTCAGCTTCTGGAGGCCACTGGAGATACAATAAAATGCATACAGCAAAATACATACTCTGCTGAACTCTACCATTGTTAGATTCATGTACACAGACACTAAGTTTGGTACTGCTTCACTCAAGGCTATGCTTATAAGGACCATTGTTTTGTTCCCCAAACACACTTTCACAAAGGAACACTGTCAAAAGCCAGAACATACAAGTATTTGCCCATACATGAGACTCTGATTGATTATAGTTCTCCTGAAATTTGTTAAGTCACCATAACAATTTCAAAGCAAGTTTATATTTATATGTTTGCAGACATTACTTTTAGATGTGTAAAAAAAAAATCACCAAATATTTGATGGTAAACCCTTCAGAATTCTGTGGCATCAAAAGGTTTTCTTACAGGTCTAGCAAAAGTAGATGTGAAAGGAGATTGTTTGCTACTACTTAAGATACAATCACATTGCTGTTAATGTCATCACCATTCACCAGATCTCCCTGATGACTTTTGTCAGATTAAAGTCCCAATTTTACAGGTACTTCTGCATGCAATTACCTTGTCAGACTACAAAGTCAGAACACAGACTTATTTAAACTGGGTTTGTATAAGTAGCTAAGATGCTAAAAAACGCTAAGTAGCAGCCAAATCTGATAGTTCAGGGATAATGAGCAATGAGAGTGTAGTATAAATCGTAGCATAACTTGCCTCTTAATGAAGTATCCTCAGCAATGCAAAGCCAGGCAGGGCCTCAAGCAGAGACAACTCAAACTTACAAGCAACGACTGGAATGGACAGAGACCTCTGGTGGGCACAGAGGGCGAAGCAATCTGATGGTACAGAAGTCACCATCTCTTTCTCCAAGATGAAGAGGCTTGTTTTCTGACAGAGCTCGCCAATCTGTAAACTTTACACTCATTTGTACACGGTAAACAGTCAGTAAACAGTCCATGTCACTTGCTTGATTTTGTTTGATATGACTAGCTGCTCCAAAACATCTCGGGAACGATCTGCAAATACACCAAGGAATTTCTTGTTATTCATTCAGAAGTATTTAGAAATTAGATAAAACTCAAAATAATCCAATTCTATACCTGTATTACTGCTTATCTTGCTATTACATCATCACACTTCAGATACACTTGTAGTAATTCAAACCTACTCAGTTCTTTCTCCAAGCACTTAACTGTAAAGTATCACCAAGCAACTGAACTTAAAAACCCCCTACTATTTACCAACCAAGTCGATTATGCTAAATGCTTGTCACAGTTTTTCAGAGTTCCACCCTCCATGGCCTTTGGGGCAGTTTTCAGCAAACCACTGTAGCATTCAATATTTCCTGAAGCTGGTGCATAGTAGGGCATGTGGTAGATCCACTCAATACTGTGCTCTTTGGCCTGGTTTTTCACAAGACTGTTCTTGACATGAGTTCTGTTGTCTGATTTGATTCTCTCTAGAGTTCCATGTCTCCACATGATTTGTCTTTCCAGATCAAGAATGGTGTTATGTACGCGGCTCAAACCAGCACATCCAGGCTGAACACCCCCAGCTCCCTCAGCCTCTCCTCACAGGGCTGTGCTCCAGCTCCCTCACCAGCTTTGTCACCCTTCTCAGAACACGTTCCAGTACCTCAACATCACCATGAGAGTGGTGAGAGCCTGGAATGGGTTGCCCAGGGAGGTGGTTAAGGCCCTGTCCCTGGAGGTGTTTAAGGCCAGGCTGGATGGGGCTCTGGCCAGCCTGAGCTAGGGTAGGGTGTCCCTGCCCATGGCAGGGGAGTTGGAACTAGATGATCCTTGTGGTCCCTTCCAACCCTGACTGATTCTGTGATTCTATGAGCCCAAGACATAACACTTCTCTTCAGTTGCTTTTTTTCTGTCTGAACAGCTCCACTGTTTCTTGAAAAGATGTTGTTTCATACTTTTGGAACAGAGTAGGGTTTTAAGATGCTAACATCATTTACTGAAGTCTTATCATCAAGTTTCAGTCTTCATCAGCACACTGGGGAGGAAGGAAATTAAAACACAACCAACCAAACAAATCAGATTCCAAACAAAGAAAAAACTCTCTCTCCGAAGGATGCCACCTTTCAAAGCAAACTCTTGCTTTGAAAATCTCAGTGTATGGTTACTTTATCTATTATTACTAAAGACCATTCACAAAGTACAGTATTCTTTTCCAGCAAGCAAGAAGATGCTGTTTAGAAATAATGACCCTTCATACTCCCTGCATGATTTGACCAACCTGTCATCAAAGGGCATCCATGGAAGAGAAAAATGTGTATCTTCGGACAGGAAGTTAGGACTGCTTCCACAGCAACGTCGGTCAGATTCACACAGCGTACCATGTGGATCTCCTGTTATGAAAACAATAGTAACAAAAGCCTGTCATAGTTTTAGAGGCAGAGCTTACCTTTGCCCAATCCTCTTCAGAGGCAAAGGCCCACCATTCTATTCTTCCACCTATCACCTGCAATACTGCTGACTACAAAAGTCACATCAAACCCAAGAAATATCTTGTGCAACTGATAAAGAAAACTGCTTGACCACCAGGAACAATGGTTTGATCACAGTCTCAAACACACACTCTGCACAATCATAGATAGCAAGGTGTAAATATTGCTCTGATTTCAGATCTCATTTGAAGGAGACTGAGAGTTGGACACTGAAGAGCCAAGACAGATGAGTGGTTTTGTCCCCCTCACCCCCTACCAACCAGAAAGGATACTTTTTTGCTAACATTTTAACCTTTGCTATGCCAAGAGCTTCCCCCAAGTTTGTGACTGCAGTTGCATTTCAGAGCTATAGAGCTTAGGGCACAGCAATCTTAAGAGAATCTGTACCTGCTGCATATGAATCGATGGTTCTATTCATGCACCTGATTGCTGATTCCCAATGCAGTCAGACCTATAGGAGTCAGGCTGCTCCCATGTCTGGTGTTGGGCCCATAGTCATGGCAGTAACAGGCCTACCTATTGAGAGAGATGTCCAGCCACTCCTAGCCCCTCTGACCCCTGAGAACCGGCTAAGATGCAAGGGGATTCATCTCTTACCAAATATATCCTTCTCTAAATGTTAAATGTAACGAATATAGGATTTGGGAAAATACACTTTGAGAATCTTGGGCAAAAAATAAGAAAAAGCCAAGACTGCTTTATTGTGAAAGTCTCTTTCCAAATAATAAGCTCCAGAGATCTTCAAAGAACACAGAAATTAAAGTGATCTTTTGTTATAAATGCAACTTTGTAGAGAATAATGACAAAGAAAACAAGAACTACATTCACAGAAACCAGATCTAAAAAAGCTGATACTTTTTAGATCCCTTTAATAAGTGAAATGTAGAATCTGTGAATGCCCCTGAATCAAGTCAAAAGATGTATGAATTCACCTGCTAATTACAGTTTGAGAATTTTAAGACCCTAGGGTTTTTTTTCAGCATGTACCTGATATTAGCTCACTGGCTATAAATTTGATGATATGACACAGAGGTATGAGGACTATAACACAAACAAGTGCCCCATTACTGCACAGCCTGCCCTCAAAAAAAGCCCCCCAAAATAAAAGCAATCACACTTAAATACATGGCTTTTAGGAAAGTAGAAACAAATATTGAGCACAGGAAAACGAATAAGCAAACCCCACACTACTATTCAGATATTTTCGTGATGCTTTTAGCATCGATAAAAAAAAGTCATTGTTATGGTCTGAAAAATACTCATTTCATCTTGTACCAGAGGACATAGAAAGACTAAACACACTGCTCAAAGTAGACAAAATCAGCTGAAGAAAAAAAACCAACAGAAGTCTAACTGTTCACTCCCCAAACAGAACAATAACTGTTCTGTTTTTCTCCAGCCTATTCATACTGTCAGTTGAATCAAATTTGGTATTTTGTTCAGAGGTGTATTTTTTTAATTAAATACTACAAGCTAGTGACAGTATTAATTTTTTTTTCCCATGTTAGTTTACAGATTGATGACTTGGAATCAGAACCAGCCTCTATGAAAGCAAAACTACATATGCAAGTAAAAAATGTAGATAATTTATTTTAAGAGGAATGAGATACCTCTTCTCCATCACTGGCTCAGTGCTCATCTGATGCAAAGATAACTCAGAATCATAGAATCAGTCAGGGTTGGAAGGGACCACAAGGATCATCTAGTTCCAACCCCCCTGCCACGGGCAGGGACACCCTACCCCAGAGCAGGCTGGCCACAGCCTCACCCAGCCTGACCTTAAACACCTCCAGGGACAGAGCCTTAAACACTTCCCTGAGCAATCCATTCCAGGCTCTCACCACTCTCATGATGAAGAACTTTCTCCTCACGTCCAGTCTGAATCTACCCATCTCCAGCTTCACTCCATTTCCCCCTAGTCCTGTCACTCTCTGAGAGCCTAAAAGTGTCTCCCCAGCTTTTTTGTAGGCCCCCTTCAGATGCTGAAAGAACACAATAAGGTCACTTCATTCACAGCTGCCCTCGTAAGTTAAGAGATTTATCTACAGAGAGGTGTTTCTCAAGGTAATTTCTTAAACCCAGGAAATTATCCACATTTCAAATTCTACTTGTGTTCAACAGAATCAAAAGTTAACTCCAAAGAAATCAAGAGAAAAAATTAAGCATTCATTTGCATTTATTGTATAGCTTTCTATAGCAATATGAGTGAATACATTCAACAGAACAAAACTCATTTCAAAAAGACTGAGGTTATGAAAAAGCTGGTCTGGGGCATTGCTACAGAGAGATAGAAGATATACAATTCATAGCCACAGTCAGGGTAAGTGTGTCCACAAGCAAAAGTTAGTTTAAGAAAAAACATCCCTCAGAAGTACTACTATGACAGTAATTTAGCAACACAGGTATTTACTTTCACTCACTTCTTTGTTATTAGGTTAAATAAGTTACCTTCAAATTCTTTGAACATGTTCCACTCACTAGTGCTACAACGCCATCATCTGTTACCTGGAGAGAAAAAAAACACACAATAGTTTAAAGCCATTTTTTTTCAAACACATCTATTGGGAGGGGGAGAGAAATGCTAATTTATTCACTCTCTGCAGTCACTGGACACAGTTTACATTATTGTAAAAGGTTAACCCTCTCGGGGGAGTGGTCTTGACCCTGACCCCAGGTCCTCCTGACCCCTCCTTGGGGGTGAATCTGAACACTACCAGGTGTGGTGGTTAGCTCACTCCCACTGCCTGTCTAGCCCCACTATAAAAAACAGGCACTGCTTGCTTTTCTTTCTCTCTCTCATGGCCATAACCCACGAGGCAGGCAAACCATTGCCATCAATCTGGTTGTATTTATGTATTTTGAACATGAGCCAGCAGTGTGCCCAGGTGGCCAAGAGAGCCAATGACATCCTGGCCTGCATCAGGAATGGTGTGGTCAGCAGGAGCAGGGAGGTCATTCTGCCCCTGTACTCTGCACTGGTTAGACCACACCTCGAGTACTGTGTTCAGTTCTGGGCCCCCCAGTTTAGAAGGGACATTGAAATCCTTGAGCGTGTCCAGAGAAGGGCAACGAGGCTGGTGAGAGGCCTCGAGCACAGCCCTACGAGGAGAGGCTGAGGGAGCTGGGATTGTTTAGCCTGGAGAAGAGGAGGCTCAGGGGTGACCTTATTGCTGTCTACAACTACCTGAGGGGTGGTTGTGGCCAGGGGGAGGTTGCTCTCTTCTCTCAGGTGGCCAGCGCCAGAACGAGAGGACACAGCCTCAGGCTGCGCCAGGGGAAGTTTAGGCTCGAGGTGAGGAGAAAGTTCTTCACTGAGAGAGTCATTGGCTACTGGAATGGGCTGCCCAGGGAGGTGGTGGAGTCGCCGTCCCTGGAGCTGTTCAAGGCAGGATTGGACGTGGCACTTGGTGCCATGGTCTAGCCTTGAGCTCTGTGGTGAAGGGTTGGACTTGATGATCTGTGAGGTCTCTTCCAACCCTGATGATACTATGGTACTATGATACTATCTTGTTTTCCCTTCCCTGTATCTTTTGTAACTTCCCTACCTCAAATACCTTCTTTAAACTTCCAAATTGAAATGAGAGTATTTATTTGGGTGTACTTTATCTTATCCTTTCTACATCTAATTCCTTTTGTTTGGGAAAGAAGGGGGAAGAGGGAAAGGCATCCTATAAATTGTTATTGGTTCTATTAACTATATTTGAGCCTCTGGGAAATTTTAACTAGAACCTAGACAATTACAGTATTTTCTACCTAAGCTGTTAGACAAAATTATGCAAGTCTATTTTTTTTCAGTTAATTAAACACTCTGTTTTTTTACTCCCATGTGAACTAGCCTGGCTCTTCTGGCAGGATGTTCCCAACTGCATAGCCACTATTTCTGCAGCTTCCTTGTCTCATTTAGTAGTGTGTGTGCAATTATGGCCAGAGCATGGCACTTATAAATGAAAAGGTTTAAAGCACTTCTGCTCAATCTAGACCAATTTCTGTCTTATTTTCTGGATTGCTTCAGATGTTCCAGAAAGAAGTTTCTTGAGTTGGAAAAAAAACCAACAATAATCATTGCAGTCTTTTATCTGCTGTCTTACTTACACTTATCTTGAAGTAAATCAGTTTCATAGGAAAGAAAAATCCCTCAAACAAGCAGTCTTACATCAGTCATCTGTGGCAGATGCACCTGCCCTGACAAAGGCCAGGACTTTATGGCCACTTAAGCTTGATCATTTTGTTTCAGGCCCTTACCTTGCCTTTGTGGCATATCTGCTCCCAGCTACTTAGAATAACCACAGTTCAGACTTGACTAAGATATAAATGAAGCCATGCTGGAGTCAATTCTGAATTGGTCCTTCTCAGAGCAGCAGGTCTACGGTTGGGTACTCTTCCCTTAGATCAAGACAATGCCCAAGGAAACTTCCCAGGATTGTGCAAGTCCTCACTCTTCTTTTGTCAGTGAATAGTTCTGCATATATACTTGTGTGAGTCCTCACTCTCTTCTGGGTAACTGATCCCCTTTCTGGATACCCTGGAGTGGGAGGTTTTCCCTTTTGTAAGTGAGTGTGTGCAAATTTTGGATCATTTAAAAAGAAATGCCCATGAAGCTTAAAAATTAATTATCTAGTATTATATTCCCACCTGACATCTGAACTTGTGTGATGGTTTGGATGTTACCTGCCCCTCCCCCCCCCCACTTTAGAAATCACCCAGACTAGACTGAGCTGGCTCTGGAAATTGAATGAAGCTTTTATATGTACAGCTCAGCACAATATACAAGCAGATATTTACAGTATATACAGCTATATACAGAAACATACAAGTTAAAAGCAATACAGAAACACAACAGCCCTCCCAGAAACCTGAGTCCCCAAGAGGGGCTCCCAACCACCCTTCCACCTTCTCCTCCCCCTCTCTACCTTACCCCAGACATTATCTTGTGCCCAAGGAAGAATGGAGGGTCGGCCAGGGGAGTTAGGAAGCAGGTGCATTAATCAGGTTAGGTTAGAGAGAGAAAAATGCAGCCCAGACAGAGAGCGACTCCCTTATCTGTGTTTGGATTCTTGCTCTCAGCAAGCCTATGAGTGAAGTAAACATCACCATTGTTTCTCTTTTACAGTCTGTAATCTAGTTCTTCTCACCAAAATAATCTAGGTAGCTTCAAACTAGCACAACTTGTAATTTACTTTGGTCCATCAGAGTGCTGGGTAATTTTTTATTGGCATAAACCTGCATTTTTGGTAGCTACTCTTTGTGGATACCCCTATGATATCACCATACATTTGCACTAAAACTGTTACCAAAGTGATTGGCTACAAGCAGCCACAAAGCAACGATACCTGCAAGAGATAGAAGATAGACAAAAGATATTCCTCTCTTTAGAAGGGCAAGAAAGGCAAATTTATTAATTTGTTTCTAGGAATGAAATTCATTAAACTTCCTCCCACTTTCAAAAGCTGGATTGGTTATCAGATCCACCACACAGTTTTCTTCATAGAGCTTATATTAGATGGTAGGAACAATAGTCATCAAATATATACAACAAGGCTCAGGCAAACTTGACAGCAAGAATCCAGAGAGCACAAACTCCACTTTTGTTTAAAGATTTGATTATTCCTGTTACACAAATTTTCTGATTGCCTTCTGGTCCTCTACTGCAAGTCTACTGTACAGAACTGTAACAGAAAGGGTCAGATGAGTGTGAGTGGAGAAGGGACAGGAACATCCCAGCATGGAGGCATATAAAAGCATATGAATGTGGCAAATCATAAGAGTCATAGAATCAACCAGGTTGGAAGAGACTTCCAAGATCATCCAGTTCGACCTAACACCCAGCCCTGGCCAATCAACAAGATCATGGCACCAAGTGCCTCATCCAGGCTTGTCTTGAACACCTCCAGGGACGGTGACTCCACCACCTCCCTGGGCAGCCCATTCCAATGCCAATCACTCTCTCTGGCAAGAACTTCCTCCTAACATCCAGCCTAGACGTGCTCCGGCACAACTTGAGACTGTGTCCCCTTGTTCTGTTGCTGATTGCCTGGCAGAAGAGACCAATCCCACCTGGCTACAGCCTCCCTTCAGGTAGTTGTAGACAGCAATGAGATCACCCCTGAGCCTTCTCTTCTCCAGGCTAAACAACCCCAGCTCCTTCAGCCTCTCCTCATAGGGAGACCCCTCAGGGCACCAACTCCACAAGATTCCCAAGCGAAGACATTTATTGTATAACTTGTATCTGTTATATACCTTTTGAGTTCTGTTCACTCAGCAGTTAGTACATTGTGGCATGTAGTGACTGGCCCATTAAAAAACAGCACACAGCTTGTTCCACATACCTATTGGCTACTTAGACCACATTGCATGCCCTATTCCAAATACCTATAGGTTACTTTGTTTAAGGGGCTAAGTAAACTATCAAACAACTCTCTCATTCCTTTCTTTCTTATTCCCTTTATTTTATCTACGTGTTTATTTTAGAGACCCAGTAGTGTTTTGTCTGAAACATGCTACTCCCCATACACAAAAATGGCTAGTATTGTCAGTACCTAATTCAACGAGTCACCAAGATGACAGCACATTTAGCTCCTCAAGACACCCAGATCAGGAGATAAAGGGCAGTAAATGAATAAATTCTAGTAACTTGCATCCGTGTAATCACTGTCTATTCCTAAAGGTTATATAACAGCACACCCTAAACCAGGGAATAATCATCAACTTTAGACCAACCCAAGCAAAGTAATGAAAACTTGACAGCCTGTACTCCTTATCCTCTATGTCATCAAAATGAATCTGGGCTAGACTGTCTAGTTGGTGCCTGAACACTGGAGTGCTACTGCTTTGATGCTAGGGAATATAAGGTTATGGTAGTGGGAGAGTGTGAAACAAGTTTTGTATTAAAACAAAGTCCCCTTGCGTCCTGCTACAAGCTCTGTACTGTTTTCTACTTTGTTGAGTACTTATTTATGTGCATCATCTGCATACATCTGACCATTCTCATAATGGCACATCTGCCCATCCTCATCAAGGGATACACTCTTACATTAGGGATAAACCACCTGCAATCGGTACCAAGCCAGACACTGTGAGCCTCCTGGTACAGAGCAGTAATCGCCAAACTCTGTATGCATCTCTAGCAAAGGCTTACATAGGCCACTACCAGCAGTTGAGTACAGCAGCAGTCCAGTGCCTTTTTACATGAGAAGTGTCTGAACAGATAAAATGGCTAGCCCACAGCACTCCTGCTTCTGCCAGAGAAGCATGGGACAGCAATGTGCCCTTGTGGCCAAGAAGGCCAATAGGACCCTGGGATGCATTAAGAAGAGCATGTCTAGCAGATTGAGGGAGGTTCTCCTAACCCTCTACTCTGCCCTGGTGAGACCTCATCTTGAGTACTGTGTTCAGTTTTGAGCTTCCCAGTTTAAGAGGGACAGGGATCTGCTGGAGATCCTCCAGCAGAGGGCTACTATTAGGAGAGGCTGAGGGACCAGGGGCTTTTTAGTCCAGAGAAGAGAAGACTGAGAGAGGATTTAATAAATGGTTATAAATATCTGAGAGCTGGGTGCTGGGGGCGGACAGATGAGGACAGACACATGACAGACAGGCTCTTCTCGCTTGCTCCCTGGAACAACGGATATAAGCTGCAGCACAGGAGGTTTCAACTCAACATAAGGGGGAACTTCTTTACTGTGAGAGTCACAAAGCACAGGAACAGGCTCCCCAGAGAGGCTATGGAGTCTCCTTTCCTGGAGACTTTCAAGGCCTGTCAAGATGTGTTCCTCTGTGACCTGAGCTAGATTGTATGGTCCTACTCTGCAGAGGGGTTGGACTTGATGATCCCTTTGGGCCCTTTCCAACCTCTAATATCCTGTGATCCTGTGAGAAACTAATCTGTCCCACATCTCCCACAAACTGCTTGTCTGCACAGTCCTTTTGGGCAACATTCTTCCCCCAGTTCTTTGCCATACAGCGAGCCAATGAACATTAAAGAGGAAATGTTTTGTTTCAATTTTATCACCAGAACCTTAAAAAATAAACAAACTAAAGTCATCTGGCCAGCTGCCACCGTAGTTACCTGAGTAGATGAAAAGTCCACGCTGTGAAGAAATTTGCAGTTCTCTCCTAGTGCCTGCAGAGATGCATCCATGATGCCTGAACAGCCTCCCAAGCTCACTATTTCTAGGAACTGACAGTTGAGTGCAAGAGCAAGAACTCCACTGTCGGTTATATCGCAGCACCTTTTAAAAGACGCTTCACGCAAGTAAGGACAAGATAAGGCCAGTGCTATGATACCTGTCGAAGAAACAAAGCCATTACAAGTATTATTCCTTTTGTAACATAACCACCAGGCTGAATCCAATATGCTCTCCCTCAGTCATTGATTGTTCAACTTGCATTTCATGCCTTGACAGCAAGACCCTGTATAAAAAAAAGTATTTTTGTGCTCTCTTTCAATTCAAGGATGAGAAA
Organism: Tricholaema leucomelas; assembly: GCA_013400475.1. Taxonomy (NCBI): domain Eukaryota; kingdom Metazoa; phylum Chordata; class Aves; order Piciformes; family Lybiidae; genus Tricholaema lacrymosa; species Tricholaema leucomelas. Next base: position 27,701 of record WAAF01010881.1, read on the forward strand.
AACAAAATTACAACGAACAATGATAAAGTTGATTAAAACTTCTAAATGCTTGAGTCCTCTCCATACCGCAGAAAGATACCTGAGGGATGTTATATACATGAGGTATCATCTGAGTGAGTGCATGAAAAAGTGCCAATGACTTAAGTAAATAGGCAAGTGCATCACTATACACTGGTAAAACAATATAAACCAAGACTGATGTAAAGTACAGTATACATTAGCTCAGACAGGGGGTTGGACTCAGTGATCTTCAGAGGTCCCCTCCACCCCTACCATTACATGATTCTATGGCTATTTGGCCTCAATTTTCAGTAAGAATCATAGAATGGTTTAGGTTGGAAGGGACCTCAAGGATCATCCAGCTCCAACCCCCTGCCATAGGCAGCAACACCTCCCACTAGAGCAGGTTGCTCAAGGCCTCATCCAGCCTGGCCTTAAACGCCTCCAGGGAGGAAGCAGCCACAACCTCCCTGGGCAACCCATTCCAGTGCCTTACCACCCTCACTATAAGGAACTTCCTCCTAACATCCAGTCTAAATCTCCCCTCTTCCAGCTTAAACCCATTCCCCCTCGTCCTGACATTACTAGACCTTGTAAATGGTCCCTCCCCAGCCTCCCTGTAGGCTCCATTCAGATACTGGAAAGCCACTATAAGGTCTCCTCGAAGCCTTCTCTTCTCCAGGCTGAAGAGCCCCAACTCTCTCAGCCTGTCCAAGTAGTAGGAAGTAGTAATGATGGAGCAAAGGACTACATGTAATCAAAAGACAAATCAAAACTTGTAGGAAATAAACCTCAGCAAGTTGAATTATTTTAAGCTAATAGCTCCATGATACAACTTGAGGTTAAAAGTAATACCTGAAATTGTGAAGCAATTCAAGTCTTTAAAGCAAGTAAAGTCTTCTAAGTCAAAGAAGATGCTATAAGCTTATTTATTATCAAGCACATTTAATTGGAAGAGGGTAAAAAAGTACTTTAGGAAATCACAGGCTTGACACTTCAACACTAGTGGTACTGGTGAGGCTCTGGAACAAGTTTTGAAGATGGAGTAATTAAGATAAAGTGGAAAACATGATCGAATGTAGCACAGTTTTACCAGAAACCTAGCATGAGAGTAACCTGATAGCTCTCTCTCATAAGACAACCAATGCTCTTGGTCTATAATTTACACCACTGAAGAGACTTTTAATTAGTATTGGTGTGGCACTGGGGATTTTTTTAAAGCAATATTTAGCCTAGGTATTTTTTTGCAATTTACTCCCACCTAACAAGAAAAATAAAGCAGAAATAAGATCCCAGTTATCTATACAAAGATAACATACCTTCTGAAGTGATTCCTAATCTGTTTTCTTTGCAAGAATTTAAGTTGATTTTTTTCAGTTGTTTGCAGTTATAAAGCTGCAGTAATGCATTATCTGAAATATCACAGTCTCGGAGGTCTAGAGACTCAACAGCTGGGTGCAACACCTGTAATAAAAACCTATCATTTCAGTCAAACCCTGCTGTGTCACAGAACATACATAGTTTTATCTAAAATACTTGCAAATGTTAGACATCACATAGAACTTAATGAAAACATTCATTAGAGTATGGAGTTGCCAGTCCTAGCAACTAAAAACTCTGAAGAAAATACAGTATATCTGTCACAACAGCACAACAGTTTGGCCCCTACAGCATAAACATTCAGCTTCTGTGATCACATCTAGAGTAGGAGGGGACTAACACTACTATTTTGAGGGTACCTTTGCTAACATTAGTGCCTTTGCCAACACAGATAAGGTAGAAGGATTACATCAAGGATAATGCCCTCAAACATACTTAACTTTCATAGCAGAAATTGTAAGTATAAAAAAAATACTGACAGTGATCAAACCTTAAGTCTCCTGAACAGATAAGGGTAATATTTGAAAGGTATTTTACCTCAGAGTATTTTTTCTCACCTAACACACACTCTTTTTCTTATAAACATGGATTCTCATTACTGTACCATGAGGAGGTACCAAATCCTCATTAAATAAGGCTCTTTCACTCCCACAAGGCCACAGGTTGGAGTTTTTGTGAAGTATTCCCAGAAAGGACTTAAAAATGCAGACCTAAAGCAAAGGAAGGCCTCAGATTTTAGCAGCAATGGCCATATATTTTACTTCTGTTTTAATTTTCAATGATTCTCACTACTTCTTAATAAATATAGTTTGTAACTCCCTCTTGTGCAAAAAAATCTATGGCTTTGCTGAGATGTCTTTCAGACTAAGAGGGAAGCAGTAGATGATGCTTTCACATCACATTATATTACTCTCTTCAGCATTTTTATTCCCTCCCTTAACACACAAGGATAAAAGCTTAATGGTAAACTTCCACACACAAGCAAAGTTAATCACAGAGCTAACAGCTTGTTAAAGACACATTTCTTTCTCAGGTTCAACATTTTAACAGGTACAATAAAAATATTCCAAGTAATAATGGTTTTCTTCTGGTTTGTAAATATGTAAGATGCTAAAAGCCATAATGACAAAGTCAAATTAGCCTTTAAAAAAAGTAAAAGCTTCTGGGAGGTTATAATCACCATCTTCCTCAAAATGAATGGCAGACCTTGGACAACTTTGACAGCTTTTTCTTCTCAAATGCTAGAAGCCTTCAGTATGCCTCTTTATGCCACAAAACCCAACACCTATCCCACAATACACTTTTCAGCACTTTTCAGAACACTCAGCTCTCATTTGACTGATTTCTGAATTCATATCTAAGGAACCAAAAAAACCCAAATGCATAGATAACATGCTTAAAGACCAGATGAGCATTAACATTTATTCAAGATGCTTTTTCTGACTGTTGGCTTTCTTTCACAAGTCCAAACTGTCTAAGACACAATAAAATTGAATACAGTGCTGGTTTTGAGACTGCCTGAGTCTTTTTGAGAAAATGAACTATTAGATGCAAGAAAGTCTAAATAAGAAGGAAAGACTGCAACTTAAAATCTCTAGTTTATTTCTAGTCTAAAGTCTACTAATAGGTTTTGTGCATTTATACACACACAATCACATGGTTTTAATTATATCCATTTCTTAGGATGCTTAGAAAGTACTTAAAAGATAGCCTGAACATTTTCTCAACTCATATTTTCCAGAATAAGATTCTCATTTCTATTCAAAGATGTATTTTGTACAACTGGGGGGGAAAAAAGGCATACTAAAGTTTGCTGTTAGTAATTTTTCCACAGTACTTCTAGATCTGGCTCTAGTCTTGGCTCTACTTTCTGAGAAACCAATACTGTGTGCCTCTTCTGAATCACAGGACAAAGCAGGAACGAACAGAGAGTCATTCATTTTCAGGTTTACTAATACCAACCTTCAGCTTGCCCCAATTCTCATGCCCCCCTTTGAGGTTTAAAAGATGACAGTAGGCAGATACCACAACAGGCCCCTGAATTTGCAGATAAGGAAAAGTCATTAACTGGTTTAATTTTGAAACACTTCTGTGAGTGAAATGGATCAGAGAATTTGAACTATCAATTTCTAGCCTTAGCATTGTTATTTCAAAGAATCAAGACTGAATGCTTGATGTCAATAGAAAATAACATTACTAAATTATGCCCTAGTGAATTAAGGAATGGAGTTAAGGTTTGCTTGACAGAACTAGGCCACTCTTAGCATAAGTATGAGCTAGCACAATTCTTGTTTTTTAACTTGGCAGAGGCTTACCCCTCTGCAGGAGTATGATACCCACCAAATAGCTGCCTTTAGGTGTGTATGATTTGCTATCCAGAAAAGCATAGAATGTGTTAGAATAGACAAAGGAGAGCACTGAAGTTATGTAACCAGACTACTTGCTTATTTGGGATGAACCACAGAATGGATGGAGTGTTTCAGAAAAATGCTATATAAGCTGACTGAAAGTTTGTCTCAGTGGAGATGCAATTTGGTAGGGTGTGGACCCTATGCTCTCCCCACTAGAAGCTTCTTGAAACATGCTACATTCAGGAATAGGAACTGGTTTATATAAGTTTAGTTTCCTGTACTGAAAAGGGGTAGTATACATCAGCTGATTACACAGAAGTTAATTATCACTGAAGGGAGAACATTTTTAATTTACTTGATGCTACAAACAAAATCTTATTACTATGAATACTATTAACATTACAGAGTTTAAGAAAAGACCTGTAAAAACAGGGACAGAGCAAGCATGTCTGAATTTGTTGTTTCATGCAAACAGTTTTAGTTCAGTTCATCTCTGTGTATTAACTCTTACAAGCAGAATAGTCTCAAGTGGATTCTTACCTCACTGATATTTGAATCTGTTATTTGTCCTTGCCTACTCATTAAATTAATCAGTTTATCCTTTATGTTGGGTGGCAACGATTTAATATCCGCAGCATATCTGGAAAGGTTCTTTGTCAAACTTCGAAGGCATCTGAAATAAAGGAAGTTTACAATACAGTCAAAAGAAGGTATTGCATATTAAAACTACAATAATCAAGCCTTAAAATGTCATCTTCTGTATCCAGATATGCTGCCTTGAAACCTTACTAGTTTCATCTCTTCCATGGTGGAACCAATTCAGTTGCTGCTCTTTGGAGTCAATTAAATGATCTCGCTGTGTGTTACCCAACCAGCTGTAGACAACAATTGTAGCCTAATTCGCTGCAATCACTGATCCAGATCACAACATTAATTTGCTGATAGTATATTCACAGGATCACAGGATGATGGGGGTTGGAAGGGACCTCCATAAATGATCAAGTCCAACCCCCTCTGCCAGAGAAGGACCATAAAATCTAGCTCAGGTCACATAGGAATGCATCCCNCCCTATTTTTTTCCTCTTTGGCAGGTGTGACTTGCAAGAGCAACATAGTGAGCTGGTGAAGATGTCTGGTTACTACTCCAAGCAGAAATGACAAAGGGGTGGTCACGAAAGGGCTGGTTTCAATGCAAACACTACAGTCCAGTTTTCTGCTTGTTTTTTGTTGTTGTAGGGGGGTTTTGTGATTTGGGAATTTTTTTAAATCTCCCTTCTCCCCCATCCTTCTCCTTTCCTCTCCATCTTCTATTTTGTCCCATCTTCCTGTTTTTTCTTTTCACCTCCTTCCTTTTCTTTCCATCTTCCTCCTTTCTCTCCATCTTTTTCCTCTCCATCTCCCTCCTGGCAGCACCACCTCTCCTTTTCCACCCCACAACTCATTTCTCCCTTTCCCCCCCAAACCCAGAGCACCTGGGTTCTGTTAGAGTCTCCTCCCATCCCATGTGTGACCACTTTGCCCTCCCTGCCCACTCTCCTTTGTAACCAATTCTAGGAAAGGCAGAAGCTTCGAGCTGTGCCAAACGCAGGTTGCTCTAACATTACTCATGGGTTCTGGCTGAGCCCCAGAATCATCAAGGCTGGAAAGGATCTCCAAGATCATCAAGTCCAGTCTATACCCTAACACCATGACATCAGCTAAATCATGCCACGAAGTGCTACATAAAATCCTTTCTCAAAGGTCTCCAGGGATGGTGACTCCATCTGCCTGGGCAGTCCATTCCAGTGCCTAACCACCCTTTCTATGAGGAAATGCTTCCTAATATCCAACTTAAACTTTCCTTGGCACAGGTTCAGAACATGCCCTTTTGTCCTGTCACTAGTTGCCTAGAAAAGCCTGACACCCACCTGACCACAGCTTCCTTTTAGGTAGATGTAGAGAGTGATAAAGTTTCCTCTAAGTCTCCTCTTCTCCAGGCTGAACAACCCCAGCTCCTTCAGCTTCTCCTCACAAGACCTTCCCTGCAGTCCCCTCACCAGTCTTGTTGCTCCCCTCTGGACCTTCTCCAGCACCTCAATATCCTTCTTAAAGTGAGGAACCCAGCAGTGCACACAGTACTTGAAGTGAGGCCTCACCAGGGCCAAGCACAGGGGCAGAATTACATTCCTAGTCCTGCCAGCCACACTGTTCCTGACACAGGCCAAGATGCCATTGGCCTGCCATGCCACCTGGGCACACTGTTGGCTCACATTCAGCTGGCTGTCAACCACCACTCCCACATCCCTCTCAGCTGGGCAACAGAAAGTAGAAATCTGAGTAGTTAGGCTATTTATGTCATTGTGGTGGGCTTTTTTCATAACCTTTACTGTAGCTTAGCTTGGGTAAGAACTAATTCACTTCTAAGTCAATTACATGAAAAGAATATACACCTATACACAAACTCTAAGCAGCTAAGCCTCCAACTGGTAGGCAGTAAAATCTTCAGTTTGAATAGACAGTTCCAAAGAAGAGACACCTCTCCTTCACACCAGTTAAAAACATTAGGGAGATATTTGTGGGTGTAGTATTTTGTTCACTGACTAGTTTGTAGTGTTATTTTATTAACAATAAATGTAGTGAAGCCCTTTGTAACCCTTTTAACTTTGTGATTAAAACCAGATCTGATCACAAAGGATTGTCACTTGAGGCAGAATTTGTTCTTAATGGGGTCCAGAAAATCTTTCATCAACAAGCTTGTGCTCCTGCAAAGTAGATCAAGCAAAGACAGTAAGAAGTGGACACACACAAAACATAAGGGAAAGAAAATCCACTTGGATTTTTACAAGGTATTCAAAAAGCCTCCTCAGTAATTGTTCTTCAATAAATAAGGCTGACCTGGTGTGACAGGTACAACCACCCAACAGAAACATAAAATCCTGACAGATATCTGGAGGCTGATAAAGATTAGCTAGTGCCATTCAGACATTAACCATTATCTTCAACCCAGGCTCTTACTCTGCTTTTATGTGCTTCTGTGGGCTCAGCCTGCCAATTAGAACTGAGCACACTGCACCCTTGACTCAGGGTATAAATGGAGTCCTGTTACAGAGCCATTTTGAGTCAGTCTCCATTCAGCAAGCAGGCCAGCAGACAGACCCTCTTCCCTTACAATGGGACACTATCTTGTTGTGCTAGTTTGAAGCTAGCTAGAATATTCTGGTGAGAAGAACTAGATTACAGGCAGTGAAAGGAAAACAATGGTGATATCTACTTCGCTCATAGGCTTGCTGAGATGTGTAAGAATAAAAAGCAAAACATAGATAACACACTCAGAAGTCTCGCTTCTGCTGGGGAACTGGCTGAGCTGTGTCTTACTCTCTAACCTCACTCTCCATTTTCTTTTCTAATCCACTTTGCTTCCTAACCCCCTGGCCAAACCTCCATTCTTTCTTGGGACTGGGGTAAGGTTGAGAGGGGTAGAGGGAAGTGAAGGGGTGGTAGAGAGCCCCTCCTGGGGACTCAGGTTTCTGGGAGGGGAGTTGTGTTTCTGTATTCCCTTTTAACTTGTATATTTCTGTCTATAACTGTATATACTGTAAATATCTGCTTGTATATTCTTCTAGTTGTAAATATAAGCTTCATTCATATTTCCAGAACTGGCTGAGTCTAGTCTGGGTGATTTCCAAAAGTGTGTGGGGGTGGGTAACACCCAAACCATCACACTTGTCACTGAAATCAGGGAATGGAACTCCTTAACACTGAGATAGTAAGAAGCAAAGCTGGCATCTCTTCATTGCAGCATGCTGGGTGCATAGGGATCTCTCCTCAAAGTATGCCTCCTGTGAAGATTTCTCACTGTTATTTACAGATTGAGCTTCACAAAGCAATGTCTATGTAAGGTAACTATTCCTCCTACCTATTAAATATTCATGGTGCCTGATTCAGCAAAACATCTGGGTGTCTGTGCTTTGAGGGTCTCCATTTTATGACATCAAGGATGCTTTTATGTTTTCTTACCTGCCTTTGAGGTTTTCTCACTCAGCTTAATTCCTCTACAAGATAACCATCAACATCCCTAGCTTCTTTCTTATCTATCCTTTGTTCACATATTTGAACCACAGAGACGGTCACTGACCTGATTAGATGTCTGAAAAACTCAAAAGGTTATTACTCTTAAGGTCTGGTGCCAAGAACAAAGAAAGAAAGAAAAAAACGGGAAGTCTTTCTCTTTGAAATAAAGGCCAGGCCAAAATAGAAGCCAATGAGTTCTGCTCCCCTCAGCATACTTTGGGTACTCTTGCATGAAAGGTTTCCCCTTTAAGTGAGTGCACAGACATTTTGGTTCATCTTTCTAGACAGAATATTCCTTAAAGCTTAAGGTAAAAGCTTAATTGGTTAAGTTACAGTGGGTAACTTCCCTCTGTCCTCTCTTGCTTAGAAACCTAGCATGAGTTAGTCCTTGTAAGTGACGAAGTGCTTTGAATTGGAAGTTCTATTACCATAGTCACCTGAATTAGACTCCCTAGACTCCCATTTCTTTCAAAATGCTATCCAAAATATTGAAAGAAAACACCTTGTCCTGATTTTGCCTTTGTAGAACCCACATTTTTCCAGTAACTCACCCTACTACTGTTTGTAAATTACTGTTTACACACAGAGCAGGCACTGTTAACAGCACAGTAACTCATTCTACTGTAGAAAAAGTTACCTATGATATGCTGAAACCATGCAGTAAAAGTGACTTGTTAGCCTTTGTGTCTTTGAGACAACACAGAACATAGCTGTAGAGACAGTCTCTGCAGGCCTCAGATTAAGAAGATGATGAATTGAGAAGGAAAGGTACTAAGTTGTAAAGGAATCTGTCTTCTTTAAGATAAGGAAGAACAGAGCTTTCTAAACAATTAAGACTCCAACTAGTGAGTCCACACCTCTCTGAGCATGTGTGAACCCTGGGGTGAACTAGCAAATAGAGTGAAGAACACTGATACATCAGAGGGGGAGGAAGTTAGAGGGATTCCTCTTGAAGACCCTTTCCCAAGATTCACCAGAGGACAGGAATGCAGGTGTCGATGAGATATTTGCATATATTCTTATAAGCCCCCAAAGGTTGGTATGTTAATTAACCCCCAGAAATGCAGTGAATATGCATAGAACGCTGATACATATACTCTGTAAGATACTTGTTTGGGTGCTCATGTGGGTACAGTGATCTCTCGTCTGCCTAGCCATAAGTAAAGAATGACTACTCCTCAAAACTACTAAAATCATTGTTGGGGAGTTGCTGTTTTCAGTAACAACACTAGATACTCTACACTTCTATGTGATTTGGATACAAACAGCAACAACTAAGACTAGTAAGTAAAAAGCATAACACATTCACCTGGCAGACAGATTTTGTCCCAGACTAATTTAGTGAAAGAAACCACAAATCCTGCTCTTCATGGACAGGAAAAATTGAGGAGTGCTTTACTCCTGTAACGACCTGATAAAAGATCATTTCTCTTTCAAAAACACCCAACTGCTTTCTCCCTGCTCCACCTTACCAGACTCAGGAGCTGTTTCTAGTTCACAGTTGTCTACCAAGCATTAAATGGCATACTTGTTCCAAATGTGTCAAGAGGTGCAGAAAAAAAGGCCTGTGATCTTTAACCTTAAGCTTTTAATGACAAGTTTAAAGCCATGTGACAGGACAAATGTGTGTATCTCCAATACATAAATCAGAAATTAGATTATTTTGACTATTCTACAAATAGTCTAACTTACATCAAAATGCTATTATGTCACATGAAATAGGAGAACAGATGTCAGAAGAGGGACACATAAGAAATGAATCAGAATAGAATAGAATCAACTAGGTTGGAAAAGACCTCCAAGATCATCCAGTCCAACCTATCACCCAGCCCTAGCCAGTCAACTAGACCATGGCACTAAGTGCCTCATCCAGGCTTTTCCTGAACACCTCCAGGGACGGTGACTCCACCACCTCCCTGGGCAGCCCATTCCAGTGCCAATCACTCTCTCTGTGAAGAACTTCCTCCTAACATCCAGCTTATATTTCCCCCAGCACAACTTGAGGCTGTGTCCCCTTGTTCTGTTGCTGGTTGTCTGGGAGAAGAGACTAACCCCCACCTGGCTACAACCTCCCTTCAGGTAGTCGTAGACAGCAATGAGGTCTGCCCTGAGCCTCCTCTTCTCCAGGCTAGACACTAAAATAGGTTTAATGGCAAACAATGAAATAGAAACATCTTCCTACTTTCTTCAGGGTTGGGCAATTTATTGTCATAGTAAGACTATAAAAAGAAGCTCTGTTTTGAAACTAATGCTCCACTTCTGTCTTCAGTTTTTGCTCATGCATATGTATTCATTTGCAAATGTTCTGATGCCTTTGTGAGACCTTAGTTTTCAAAGACACAGGTTAGATAAAGCATTAGTCTGCAACAGGCTGCATTCTATTAATGATATGTTACACAGCAAAGCAGGGAACAATCAGATCTAGGCAGCATCTCAGTACATACTCTTGTGATGACTTGCATGTGCAGCAGACTTCATCATGTAGGGACAATATTATTTAAAACATTTTAAAATTTGATGTTTTATATGTGTTGTTCTAAGAGTCTTCTCTTAGAAGAGGTGGTGCAGTTGCTGTCCATGGAGGTGTTGAAGAAAAGCCTGGATGAGGCACTTAGTGCCATGGTCTTGTGGATTGGATAGGGCTGGGTGACAGGTTGGACTGGATGATCTTAGAAGTCTCTTCCAACCTGGCTGATTTTATGATTCTATGATTTTCCTAGCTAAACAAGAAGCCTAAGTGTTAGCAGAAGTAAGATGATGCCATAAATTGGTTACAGCTGATTAGCTAAGAGAAGAAACAACAGATTAAAATTCCACTCATTTGTTAAAAAGTTGTATAATGTTTAGTTTTAGGTATTAGTTTTGCTGGTATTATAATTACATTGATATATTAATACAGAAAATTGCTGCAGCAGTTCTAATAAATTTGTGCAAAAAGGATTAGTTACCAAAATTAGATTTTTTTTTTACAGTATCAAGTGCTGCAAAGCACCTAAATAGAAATTCTTATGTCTAAGATCTAAGGTTAATCATGATAACATAAGCATGTTATGTAATACACATCTTAAATATCATTTTAACAGATTAATCATGCACACTTCTGTCTTTTTGAAAAAAGATACTAGCAGGACAGAGCCCTTGTAATTAATTACTATTAGCAGTCCACATGTCATTACACACCACTCTAACCAAACCTAAAGTCCAAACAGAGGTTGAAAAGGCTAGTTCTCATGCCCCACTTATCCTGCCAACCACTTTTCACTTTGCCTCTCTCAGGCTGGTTATGAAATTCACAGAGCTGTTCTATATCTGACCTGAATGAAAATTCTCTTCAATAAAAGTCTGAAGTCAGAGAAATAATACTGCCAGAAGTGGCAGGGGGCAGCAGCAGCCTAAAGTTAAGCCGAAGTAAATTTAGCATACAGTCAGAACTCTAGAGTCCCTATAGACAGCTTTTTTTTTGCAACACAACCTTGACAGGAATCAGGCATGAAACCACAGCAAATTTAACTCACAGCTACTGAAAACTGTAGTCTACAGAGGACAAAATACTAAGGCTAATACAAATCTGTTAAGCAAGGAAAGAATTCCCATATGGAGTCACAACTGAAAAACCCTATAGAGTTAGCAGTGTAACAGAGATACTTGTAGCAGGTCACTGCAGAAGACACTGCAACCAGGGAACGGCAATTTAAAGCAGAATCCAGGCAGACTTTAACCACAAGCCTTGGCTGCAGAGACCAGTCCATCAGCACCAGTGACCACTAGATAACCAGAGAACACACTTTTAACTCCTACCTCTAGAGATGTGTAACAATGCAGTGCCTTCGCTGTACCTCGGTGACTCCTGACTGACACTAATAAAGCCTGTGCATAGTTCCAGCTCAGTATAGTTACAAGTAGCTTACAACATCCACAGTCTTGTCTTGAGGTTAAGCAGCATGTAACATGCCTTTATGTGACTGCAGAAATGAATAACAGTTGTTCACTTCTCAAAAAATCTTCAAAGCTCTGAAGAGCACAATGAGTGTGAACCTTGTCACAAACAGGATCCGTGCAGCAATGTGAAAAGGCTTGTCTAATGCCGTGATAGCTGGGGTCCTCAGCCTCAAAAGGGACACAACATTGTTACTGTTTTTTCTACTACTACTACTCCTTATGCAATAAACTCAGAGTCCAAACCTTTCCTATTGAGATCCGAAATGCACCTCCTCGGTCCTAAACAGCACCCTACAGCTTTAGCTAAGACAGGTCAAACAGACTCTCTGAGCCTTTTGTGGGGCTGTGCTCACCTGCTGTGTGACTGTCCCCTCTTCTATGTTCAATGCCTGTTGAGTTATGCGTGCAGACCTTTGTCATACAAGGCCACACACTTCAGCTACATCCTAAACACTTATTTATTGTATGTCACTTCTACCAAGCGCTGCCACCTCTCCAGTAGCTCCTGCTTAGCTCTGCCAAACCCTGTCACCTCCTTTGCTATCATTACTAAACGCTGTCGCTCACTCGCGCCACGCCCACCAAAGGCCTGCTAAACTCCGTCCCTCTGCCCTGTCACTCCGCCAAACCCTTCGCCCGGGCTCCACTGTACGAGGGCTCTGCGAACTGCCTTGGTGAAGCTGCCTTTACTGGAGGCCGCTGTTCCGCTGCGAAAGCAACGGTCTGACCCGCCCTGAACCCGCCGGGAAAAGGAGTCGCCGGGCACAAGGTCTCGGGGCGGCACTCACAGGTCCAGGAGGAGCTGTGAAGGAGCGAGGAAATCCTTGTCGGCGCCGTCCCAACGGCCGCTGAGGCGGCTCATGGCGGCGTCAGGGTCCGGAGAACGCAGCGCCGCCCCAACCCCACGGCTCCGGGGAACGGAGCCAAAATGGCGACGCCTCTCCCCCCCCGCCCAGTGGCATGATGGGAGATGTAGTCCTGCTCCCAACCTGTTCAGGGGTCGCCTCAGGAATTGTAGCGGGAAACGGAAGGAGTGTCTCATGAAACGGCCTCAGATGTTGTGAGAGCCTTCAAATCTCGCACAAAGGGACTGTCTCTTCATATTTTCAGCGCTTAATATTTAGAACAGAGTACCTGCCCTGGAAGTTACGGAGGAGAAAAAATACTGGAAGCCTGGACAAGGGGCAAAGCTGTTTTAATGGCTGCCATCAGTAGAGTCATACTGCAGCACCGGTTTTCCTAGTATTCATCAGTCCGTGGAGATGAGAATATGCAATTAATTTTCTCTCTCTCTCTTTCTCTCCATCCTCCACCCACCCCCCCTCGGTTTTTTTCCCTGTCTTTTTGCAGTTCTGCCTGTGATATAAATCACAGGACCATACAGTCCTCAGGAGCTAACAATGCTCTCAGCATATAACTGCAGCATCATTATCTTCAGACCAAAGACCCATCACCTACCCTCATTAAAATGAAGAAGGGATCAAGGAAGATAAGGAAGCCTCTGTTCTTGCAAAATTAACTGAAGGATCCATGTCTAACAGAAACATGGTGTGGAATAATTACTGGAGGTGACTTGGAAATTAAACTTGCAAGGTACAGCATTGTTCACATGTTCAGGAGAGATACAATATGGAACAAGCGTCCAGGCAAGAGAGCAACTGATATGCAAGGAATCCGTTCCACAGGGAATATCTGAGCAACACAGCTTGCAACTTTACAAACAGCACTGAGGGTGGAGTTCAGTAAAGACACCACGGCCAGGCTCTGTGTTATCACTGCAGCGATGGGAACTGGGTGGTACAGTGGAACTGTTAAGCTATTTATCATCTACCCTGGGTCAAAAGTCTGTATTTTTTTGGACAGATGCTGTCCTTTGTGCAAACTTTGCTCATTATACTCTTGTCATAATACCAAAACACACCTCCATCCCAGAGGCTACCCATCTCCAAGGCGCGGCCACCCCTCACTGAGCATGCACTCCGAATTTTAACCAGTTTATACCTTTAAAAGAGAATCAATATAAATTTATGCCAATCATAACAAAGGTATCTATGACTACAGTCACTCGAGCACCACCTGGACTTCAGCAAAGCCTTTGACACCATCTGCCACAACAAGCCACTGGCCAAGCTGGCAGCTCGTGGCTTGGACAGATTCACTCTGTGCTGGGTCTAGAACTGGCTGGAAGGCCAGGCCCAGAGAATGGTAGTTAATGATGCCACATCCAGATGACAGCTGTCACTAATGATGTCCCCCAGGGATCAGTGCTGGGCCCAGTCCTGTTCAACATCTTTATTGATGACCTGGATGAGGGGATTGAGTCCAGCATCAGTACGATTGCAGATGACACCAAGCTAGGAGCAGGTATGGATCTGTTGGAAGGTAGGAGAGCCCTGCAAAGGGACCTAGACAGGCTGGATGGGTGGGCAGAGGCCAGTGGGATGAGATTTAACAATGCCAAGTGCAGGGTTCTGCACTTTGGCCACAACAACCCCAAGCAGCACTACAGGCTGGGGACAGAGTGGCTGGAGAGCAGCCAGGCAGAGAGGGAGCTGGGGGTACTGGTAGATAGTAGCTGAAGGTGAGCCAGCAGTGTGCCCAGGTGGCCAAGAGAGCCAATGGCATCCTGGCCTGTATCAGGAACAGTGTGGCCAGCAGGACGAGGGAGGTTATTCTTCCCCTGTACTCAGCACTGGTCAGGCCACACCTTGAGTGCTGTGTCCAGTTCTGGGCTCCTCAATTCAAGAGATGATGAGGTGCTGGAACATGACCAGAGAAGGACAACAAAGCTGGTGAGGGGCCTGGAACACAGCCTTGTGAGGAGAGGCTGAGGGAGCTGCAGGTGTGCAGCCTGGAGAAGAGGAGGCTCAGGGCTGACCTCATTGCTGTCTACAACTACCTGAAAAGAAGTTGTAGCCAGGTGGAGTTGGTCTCTTCTATCAGGGAACCAGCAACAGAACAAGGGGACACAGTCTCAAGTTGTTCTGGGGGAGGTCTAGGCTGGATGTTAGGAGGAAGTTCTTCACAAAGAGTGATTGGCATTGGAATGGGCTGCCCAGGGAGGTGGTGGAGTCACCATCCCTGGAGATGTTCAAGAAAAGCCTGGATGAGGCATTTAGTGCCATGTTCTTGTTTGATTGGATAGTGCTGGGTGCTAGGTTGGACTGGATGATCTTGGAGGTCTCTTCCAACCTGTTTGATTCTATGATTCTAAGTCACCTGAAAGGTGAAAAAATAGTATTAAATGGCTTAAGAGGGAAGGTGTATCAGGGGAAGATACCATCACAGACCACCTCTAACTTCTGGGATCAGTCAACAGGCTGAGCCTCTCTTTCCCCACATAGGGATGCTTTTGGTTAAGATTTGACCTTTTGGTAATGCCAAATGCCTCTTCAGGGGAACTTTGAAATCTCTATAGAGTTGTCTCCCAAATTGCATGTGTTTGTAGCCAAGCTGTACTATTCATATTCTTGATACCAGCTTGTGCTTTGCAGTCAGTGTATTTGTCACAGACAATCCATAAGGAAGTGCACTCCTGTTGCTTCAATAATCTGCACTGTTCATTAAAGATACCTATAAAAGTTTCTCACTGAACGTGACTGTCATGGTTTGAATTGAATCTGATGATGATGATAATCGATACCATGCTCCCATCCTGCCAGTTTCAAAATGAAAGTGCTGTCTGGAGCAAAGTATCATAGGGCTTCAAATTCAGATTGCACATGAGAGGCTTCCTCTTCCAGTTGCTGCTTCAGGTCTGGGGCCTTGGACACTTTTTGCTGGGTGGAATGCTACATGCTTGGGTGGTGGGAACTAGTTTGTCACTGGTTTTTGCTGCTGCTTTTTGCTATGTTGTTCTGCAAATAGGCTAAGGTAATTGTACATTGTATCATTTCCAGTAAGCTTTGTCTCAACCCAGGGCTTTTTTTTCCCATGTGTCACTATTACATATTCACAAGGTTACACAAGCATATTTTAATGCATGTTGTGCTAGTTTGGAGCTAGCTGGAATGTTTTGGTGAGAAGGATTAGATCACAGGCTATGAAAGAGAAACAGTGCTGATGTCTGCCTCACTCATAGGCTTGCTGAGAGGTATAAGAACAAGAATCCAAACATAGATAAGGGAGTCGCTTCTTCTTGGGGCATTTCCTGAGCTGCACTTCTCTCTAACCTCTCTGCAGTCTCTCTGATTAATCCACTCTGCTTCCTAACCCCCTGGCTGAACCTCCATTCTTCCTTGGGACTGGGGTAAGGTTGAGAGGGGTGGGAGAAGGTGGAAGGGTGGTTGGGAACCCTTCCTGGGGACTCAGGTTTCTGGAAAAGTGTTGTGTTTCTGTTTAAATTCTGTTAAAATTACCTTTTACCTTGTATATTTCTGTCTATAACTGTATATACTGTAAATATTTGCTTGTATATTCTGCTAAGCTGTAAATATAAGCTTCATTCAAATTTCCAGAGCCATCTGAATCTAGTCTGGGTGATTTCCAAAGTGTGGGGGGGCAGGGAACACCCAAACCATCACACATGTCCATTTTGATTTTGCTGTGTTAGCAAAATACTCATGTGCTTGTGTGAGGCCTGTGGTGGTCATCCGGTGGACATTGGGTAGGCATCACCTTCCCCACATTATCATTTTATGGCATTGAGTCAAGCTAGGACATTTAATGTTTATCCAACTCAGTCAACTTCCTAGACAAAGATAAGAATGTTCCTCAAACCACCATAAGGTTTTTTCCTATCTGACATTGCTTTATATGTTTGATGCACACAGATGTTTTTTGAGCTGATTAGTTACTTGGCTTGTCTTTCTTCATCCTGACATTTCAGCATTAAAAGCCTTCTAACTAACTCCCTAGATAAATCTTAAAACATTTTCAAAGCCTTATGCAATGAACAAAGAAACTACATAGTTATACATTGATTCAGTCAAAAACACCAAGGCCTTGCACTTTGGAATGCAGCCAAAAGGTAACACAAGGTGCCTGAGCAGCAGGGAGGCTACAAGACCAAGGAGGAGGAGGAGGCTCAGGGCAGACCTCATTGCTGTCTACAACTACCTGAAGGGAGGTTGTAGCCAGGTGGGGGTTGGTCTCTTCTCCCAGGCAACCAGCAACAGAACAAGGGGACACAGCCTCAAGTTGTGCCGAGGGAAGTATAGGCTGGATGTTAGGAGGAAGTTCTTCACAGAGAGAGTGATTGGCATTGGAATGGGCTGCCCAGGGAGGTGGTGGAGTCACCTTCCCTGGGGGTGTTCAGGAAAAGACTGGATGAGGCACTTAGTGCCATGGTTTAGTTGACTGGATAGGGCTGGGTGATAGGTTGGAGTGGATGATCTTGGAGGTCTCTTCCAACCTGATTGATTCTATTCTAAGTTAGCCTCAGCCTCGGGTTCACGAAGAGCAGGTCCTGCTTAATGAACCTGATCTCCTTCTATGACAAGGTGACCCACTGAGTGGATGAAGGAAAGGTTGTGGATGTTGTTTATCTGGACTTTAGTAATGCCTTTGACATAGTTATCCATGGCAGCTTCCTGGAGAAATGGACTGCACATGGCTTAGATTGGTGCTACATAGGGTTATTCCAAGTGCAAGACAGCACTTCCTTTTGCTGAGCTTCAGGAGGTTCCTTTCTGCCTATTTCTCCAACTTGTCAGTTGTCTCTGTTCAGAAAGACATTATCTGGTACATCAACTACTGTTCCCGGGTTTGGATCATCTGCAAAGTTGCAAGACTGCACTTCGGCCCATTGTCAAGGTTATTAATGAAGATGTTAAATGGTATGACCTTAGTACTGACCACAAGGGACTGACATTCAGCTTGTGCTGCTGTTCATAAACTCTTCAAACCCAGAAGTTCAGGCTGTTTCCAATCTATCCTGCTGTTATGGAGGCAGGAATTAATTTGGCCGAGTCAGGAATTTATAAAAATAGAGTTATTTTATTTCCCAAAACCCGCCCCCAAAACTATATACAGAAGATAATTTATATTTAATTAGCAGGTTCTTTTTGGTTGTTTGAGAATATCTACACAACAGGATGCACAGGTAAACTTGACTAATTTTAAGTCAGTAATTGGAAAAGGATTTGTGCTAATAAATATATATAGCGTTCCCCACTATCAAAATAGGCTGAGCCTAGGCTACTCACGACAGCTGGCTTGAAAAGAAGGGTGATTCAAAGGTCTGTCCCGTGGTCTTTTCAGCAACCTTCAGGGTCGTTAAGAGCGATAAGCCACACAATAAGGACGCTTAAAGTGAAGTCCTTCAGGGCTTGTCTTCGGAGTGTCAAAGGCTCCGTGTAGAAGTTATCCAGGTGGGGGGAGAAGAACTC
>WAAF01010881.1:46465-60208 GCA_013400475.1 Tricholaema leucomelas
GAGGCTGGTGAGAGGCCTCGAGCACAGGCCCTACGAGGAGAGGCTGGGGGAGCTGGGATTGTTTAGCCTGGAGAAGAGGAGGCTCAGGGGTGACCTTATTGCTGTCTACAACTACCTGAGGGGTGGTTGTGGCCAGGGGGAGGTTGCTGTCTTCTCTCAGGCGGCCAGCGCCAGAACGAGGGGACACAGCCTCAGGCTGCGCCAGGGGAAATTTAGGCTGGAGGTGGGGGGAAAGTTCTTCACTGAGAGAGTCATTGGCTACTGGAATGGGCTGCCCAGGGAGGTGGTGGAGTCGCCGTCCCTGGAGCTGTTCAAGGCAGGATTGGACGTGGCACTTGGTGCCATGGTCTAGCCTTGAGCTCTGTGGTAACAGGTTGGACTTGATGATCTATGAGGTCTCTTCCAACCCTGATGATACTGTGAGACTGTGATACTGTGACCTTTAGAGATTTCTTCCAATGCAAACTATTATTTCTATGAAGGCAAGACAATGAAAGCATTGAGAAGCTCAACATTTTCTATGCCTCTTTTGCAGTGTGATATTCTGATTATGTTGGATCTCAACAAAAAGGCTGAAGATACTTAAGAGAAAAAGATGGATTTGAAAGTTACAGTGAGAAGTCTTCCATGATGTTTCCAATGCTGGGAAACATGCACTGATACAGCACAAAGGACAGTACTCTGGTAGAGACACTGCTGCACAGAATTCTTCTGTGGTGAGGATTAGTCGCCTCATTGTTCTACACATCTTTACTGTGTTCTTCGAAGTGAAACAAAGCCATCAATCTGTCACTTGTACGATACTGAATGTTCTAGAGGGTACACTGAGGGCTGAGGACAGTGTTATGCTTTTGCATACTCCTGTGGGAACAAACTCTTGTAAAGAGAACATACAGATTGCATTGTTAATAGCAGCACGTATTAATGTCATGTTATATATTTAGGTTTAGCAGTCACTCAGACTAACATATGCATCTCTACCATCAAAATTACAGTTAAGTTTTGCTGAAGTCCTGCCTGAAATCACTCTGTTTTCCTTATAATGCCTTCTGTGGTGGTCTGCTATGGTATTCTTTTTCACCAGGTCTCAGCCCCATTCAGGAGGGGGTCCACATTTTCTCTTGTAGATGAAAACACTTCTTGTTGCTCTTTATCTCACTCACAAGATTCAACTCTAGATGGATTTGACTTTGCTGACCTCCATCCTTGCACACTCAGACAGTGGCTCTGTTCCTTATGGGCTACCTTTCCTTACTTCCACTTCTTGTATGTTTCCTTTTCATGCTTGAGTTCAGTTAGGATCCTCCTTGTTCATCCATGAGGGCACTCCACCTCCCTTTGAAAACCAGGATATCCTGCACACCAGGACAGGCCATTCTTGAGCTTGTAGGAAGTAATTCCTTGGGGGAAAAAATCCTTACAACTAGCTCTCATGGACCTCTCCTCTCCTCTGAATTATATCAAATGGATTAATCCAAAAGAATCTGGCCTCATGAAGTCCAAGACCAGGATCTCAGTTTTTGCTGCCTTCTCTCCTTTCATGACCCTGAACTCCATTTCAAAACTGCACCAACCTTCATATCCCTGACTGGGACTTCACCTTGTTTGTAGGGATGACTGCCAAAAGAGCAGCTTCCCTCATCAGCTCCTCCATCTCCTGTGTTAAGAATCTGTCAAAGCACTGTGGGGTAATATGGGAAGATTGGCAAGGTGCGTTATAATAAGCATGCTTAAGTTACCTGCAGATGGGGGTGTAGAAAAACACAGACATCATACTAATAGTTGATTATCCTTGTGTGCTTGACAAGTAGAACATCTGCAGTTAACCCTATGATAGTCACAAGCACCCTATTGGACATTCTTGCAATTGCTGCCTTGCTATGGAGAAGGTTAAACTGGTGTAAACTACACCTGCACAGATCCTTGACAGAACAGGCACAAACAGCAGAGTTGGTGGTCCTCCACCATGGACTGAGCTCAGCTTATGTGCCTCTTCCTGAGTGCTGCTTCAGGGATCCCCTGGTTGATGAGGTAACTCTTTGCATTCCATCCATGGTTCCGTGGTTGTTTCTGCATCCTGCCAGTACTGACTCACACGTTTTGTCCAGTTGCCAGTATCCAGGAACAGTCATGCCACGGTCATCAAAAAAGTTGGTGCCACCTCATTGTCTCAGTCTGCTGGTCGTAGCAAGGAGTCAAGGAGTTGGTTGAGAAAGGCACTTGGTTATGTATGCAGAGGAAAAAACCAGAAATACAGAAAAGAAGGAAAAGTGAGAAAGAACAAAAGCAAAGAGATGGCCACCACTGTGGAGCCAGTGATGTCTCACAGTCCTGTGAGTTCTTTTCCTGTCTTCTTTCAGTGAGGGAGCTCCAAACTTCTAGCAGTTGCTTTCGCGGTTTTATAGCCTTCCCAATCTCATATGTGTTTGCGCTTCCTCAGCTGGTTGCCGTGGTTATAGGACAGTTCAACCCTCCCTTTGGGGTGTTTTGTGCGCTGACTGGCTCTAAACTGTGTGTGTGCCTGTCATCTAAAGGGAACTCTCTCCATCTGAGGACTCCTTAAGAACCATTGACCATTCCACGACCCCCGGGTAGCTGTGCAGTAAACTCCAGAATGTATTACAACATTGTTCAACATGGAACTTGTGGTTAGGTGCAGGAACAAGTCCACTTAGGTTTTGAATGTCTCCGGAGAAGGAGACTCCATGACTTCTCTGGACAGCCCGTTCCAGTGTTTTGTAACAATGTTTAGACAAATGGTCATGATATGGGGATATGAAGAAATAGGGGATAGCATAGAATAGGACATTATGACCAAAAGTATATCTATACAAAGAACAAAGAAACAAAATAGGTGATCATGAAATCATACAGAAGTAGATGACTAACGGGGAGAAAAGATGGTCTTAACCATTAACAAAGGATGTATTCTCAAGTAGCAATGTGAAAACATTCCAAGGCCAAAGCAAGGCCAAGAAGCAAATACATCATAATGTTATCTGGGAGGAAGGAGAAGGACTGACCAGCACTCACCATAAACCTGTCAGCCAGTATCCATGAGGAGAAAAAGTGGAAGACCATCAAGGATATAGGCTGATAAGGGCACTGCAGACCTGAATGATCATCACATTCCAGGTAAGGGGCTGAAAAGTACATTGTGATGAAGACTCACAGCCTTCCTCCAACCGACCACTGCCCACATTTGAAGGACCCCTGCCCACAATTTCTGAGAAGAACTACACAAGCACAGAGGACTGATAAGATAATTAACATACGAAGTGGGAGCAGGCAGGTTTTAGTGATAAGAATGCAGAGGCATTTCATGAATGTGCATGGATTCAGTGTATAAATGTGGGGTGGTTTGCTCCTTTGGATTATTCACGATTTTGGAGGAGATATCCCCCATGCATCTTGCACAATAAACATACCTACTTTATAACTTTCCAGTTATAGAGTCTTTTCCGTGTGTCAGTCAAGTTCTTCACACCTCCATTCCAAGATGGCTCAGTACTGGGTACTGGACCCCCATGGAGTCTTTCCTGGCTACATTTGCTCTGCTAGAAACATGGCCTGAAATAGACAACAGGGTAGTGATTATCCTCCAGACAATTGAAATGGCTATGCATGGATTGCCATGGAAAGCAGCACTGGAATATTCTCACAAGTTAGTGGGGAGATTGGGACGGTTATCAGTTGGTGGTCTTAGAGTTCTTTGACTGTGAAGCTGTAGCGTTATGGAGTAATGGAGTTTACAAAATGGAATTTATCAGTTGGTGGTCTTAGAGCTCTTTGACTGTGAAGCTGTAGCATTATGGAGTAATGGAATTTACAAGATGCAAGGACAATTGAGCAAGAAGTATTTATTACTCAAGCAAAGTGTTTCCACGGGCTGTGAGGTACATAGAGCAGTTGGTAACAGTGTGGCTGTGGCAGATGCAGCAGCCCTGACAGAAAACTCACAAAACTCTCACAAAAGTGTGACAGACATCTGACAAAAGCAGAGCTAGCCAGAGACCTGATAAAGATCAGCTTGACACCTCGACACCTCAAGGGCATTAAATGGCACCTCATAGTCTAGGCTCTTGGCCTG
Organism: Tricholaema leucomelas; assembly: GCA_013400475.1. Lineage (NCBI taxonomy): Eukaryota > Metazoa > Chordata > Aves > Piciformes > Lybiidae > Tricholaema lacrymosa > Tricholaema leucomelas. Next base: position 50,556 of record WAAF01010881.1, read on the forward strand.
CCTTTGTTGTGCCCTTGCCCCCAGGCACCTGTCTGAACAGTAATGCAGGATGACAACAGGTTAAAACCAAAGCTTTACCGAGACTGCAGGAATCTTACCCATAGCCAAAGCCATTCATACAACTGAATGTGGCTGCCAGATGACCAGGATGCCGAAATATCCCTGGCAGTCTACTGGAGTCAAGTATCACTCATGATCCCCTATTTGCCATTGCTACACGGGCACCTCAGCATGAGGATTCCTAGCATGAGAAAGGACATAAGATTGACAAGTTACTCTTAGTTTCTAATTAAATAAATAGCATTTAACGACCTAGAGTTGCAAAGTGCCTTTTTTATTGAGATCTGGAAAGAACCCTACACTTGCTCAGGTGTGAAACACAGCATTGTCCAGTCATCCTTCAGGATATGATTTTTTGATAACACTAACACATTTTTCTCCCAGATACAGCATCTTGACAGCCTTTGCATACGCTGCTTATGCACAGCATACATTCTTGTTCTAGGCTCTGTGAATAAGTTATGCACTGAGATGAAGAAGAGAAACTCAACAGTAAAATATTTACTGTTGAGCAGGTATTCTTTATTGCAGCTCTGGGTGACATGGGGGATATCTCCTCCTATTACATTCCACCTGAGCACATCCCAAGCACTGATTGTATTAGTGAGTTACATGCACATTCATTAGGTTTCCAAGAAAACAATACATATGCATATAATTCCTGAGAACTCATTTACATTGGTTCCTGCCCACTGCTGCATGTGCATTACAGTCCATTGGTGGTCTTTGAGATCTCTGCTGCTTTTTAGTTCATCATAGAATCATAGAATGGTTTAGGTTGGAAGGGACCTCAAGGATCATCCAGCTCCAACCCCCTGCCATAGGCAGGGACACCTCCCACTAGAGCAGGCTGCTCAAGGCCTCATCCAACCTGGCCTTAAACACCTCCAGGGAGGAAGCATCCACAACCTCCCTGGGCAACCTGTGCCAGTGTCTTACCACCCTCACTGTAAAGAACTTCCTCCTAACATCCAGTCTAAATCTCCCCTCCTCCAGCTTAAACCCATTCCCCCTCGTCCTGACATTCCCAGACCTTGTAGCCAAAGAGTCTCTCAATGCAGAACTTTCTCACCTCAAGCCTAAATTTCCCCCATCTTGATCATCACCACATCCTTTCAACAAACTAGGGTCAGATTTTTCACCTTTTGTAGTGCCAGTACCATCACCACATCCTTTCAACAAACTAGGGTCAGATTTTTCACCTTTTGTAGTGCCAGTAACTGCAAGGCCAGCTCCATCTGTTCCATCCTACATTCTGTATCATCTTGTCTTCTAGATTCTGTTGTTCATATATATTCCTCATCTGTTCTAAAATCTATGACCTAAGGTACTATCATACAAGGTTAATTATTGGCAAAAGGCTGTTTTTATCAAGGCTATATGCAGATGCTATTTTCTCTTCAAGGCTATGTTACATGGACAGTGGCACTGAATGCAGCCTGAGAAGGTTTGCTGATGACACCATACTGTGTGGTGCAGCAGACATGCTGGAGGGCAAGGCTGCCATCCAGAGGGATCTGGATAGGCTAGAGAGATGGGCACAAGCCAACCCCAAGAGGTTCAACAAGACCAAATGAAAGGTCTACATCTGGGTTGAGGCAATGCCAAGCACAGATCCAGCATGGGCAGTGACTGGCTGGAGAGCAGCCCTGAGGAGAGGGACTTGAGACTGCTGCTGGATGAGAAGCTCAACATGAGCCAGCAGTGTGCACTTGCAGCCCAGAGGGCCCACCAAATCCTGGGCTGCATCAGAAGAAATGTGGCCAGCAGGTCGGGGGAGGTGATTCTCCCCTTCTACTCCATTCTGCTAAGACCCCACCTGGAGTACTGCATCCAGTTCTGGAGCCCCTTTTACAAGAAGGATGTGGATGTGCTGGAGTATGTCCAGAGAAGGGCCACGAGGATGAACAAAGGGCTGAAGCACCTCTGCTAGGAGGACAGTCTGAGAGTTGGGAATTTTCAGTCTGGAGGAGAGAGGACTCTGAGGTGACCTTGTGGCCTTCCAGTATCTGAAGGGGGCCTATAAAAATGCAGGGGAGGGACTTTTTAGGCTCTCAGGGAGTGACAGGACTAGGGGGAATGAAGCAAAGCTGGAGGTGGAAAGATTCAGGCTGGATGTGAGGAGAAAGTTGTTCAGCATGAGAGCGGTGAGAGCCTGGAATGGGTTGCCCAGGGAGGTGGTTGAGGCCCCGTCCCTGGAGGTGTTTAAGGCCAGGCTGGATGAGGCTGTGGGCAGCCTGCTCTAGGGTAGGGTGTCCCTGCCCATGGCAGGGGGGTTGGAACTGGATGATCCTTGTGGTCCTTTCCATCCCTGACTGATTCTATGGCTTTACGATTCTACTTTATAAGGTTATTTATACTTCCCTTCAGCATGCATGCTCATCCAAGGTCCATTAAAACTTTTTTTTCTACAAAATAATGGTTCCTTATGAGAATACACATGCACACACGATGATTTTGCATTATACCTGTTATTACTATTTGTATGGTTATGGAGGTGCTACTGTTGCATTGATATACCAGTTTTACTCAGGTGTGCTTGATTCCCTTCAGGTTATGACACCAGATGGAGCTATATTGAAATGAGTAATCATAAATCTTACATCATTTGCACTTCAGAACTCTTTTTAGTACTTAAAGACTGCAAAGGTCACTGAACTGTATAAAGCATGGTGACAGCTGAGTTTAAATACCAGTAAAACAATTGTGTAGTTTCTACTGTGCTTTTTTTGACAGCAGGGTGTTTTGCTTTTCAGTATCTGAAGGGGACCTACAAAAAATCTGGGGAGGGACTTTTTAGGATATCAGGGAGTGACAGGACTAGGGGGAATAGAGCAAAGTTGGAGATGGGTAGATTCAGGCTGGGCGTGAGGAGAATGTTCTTCAGCTTGAGAGCAGTGAGAGCCTGGAATGGGTTTCCCAGGGAGGTGGTTGAGGCCCCATCCCTGGAGGTGTTTAAGGCCAGGCTGGATGAGGCTGTGGCCAGCCTGCTCTAGGGTAGGGTGTCCCTGCCCATGGCAGGGGGGGTTGGAACTAGATGTTCCTTGTGGTCCCTTCCAACCCTGACTGATTCTATGATTCTGTGGTTCTACTTCCTCCTCAATGGTTGTAATTCTGCTACTCCTGCTTCTCAACCTGATGTTAATTTTTTGATTCTGTTTGTTTGGGGTTTTTTTGACTTAGTGAAACAGCATCACTGCTTGGTTCACTATGCACAAGAGATGATGAGATTTTCCCAATAAGGACTGAACATACAGTGTGTGTTGATGAAGATACCAGAATGTGTTTCCAAAGATATGTTCTTCACATGAATGATTCCAGCAGGGTCCCATGCACCTTAACAAAAAATAGAAATTTCCCTTTGTTTTTGTTTTGGGTTTTTTTTTTTTTTTCCTTTCTTGAAGCAAATGGTGCTGTGTATAAAGTTTCTAGTTCATCTCTCTTGTCTGAGACCTAAGAAACAGCAGAAAAGGAAGGGAGAGTATTAAGGCAGAATCTGCTGCCTGAGCATTCAGACACCATTCAGGGAGCCACACACACACCACCCAAGACTAACTGCTGCAAATCAGAGTGAGTCCTTTCAGAGTTGGTAGCTCCAGCAGGGCAATGGGTCCCCCTTCCATTCTTCACACACTCATGCTCAGGTCATTCCTCTTTCCTCGAGTTCAACTCTAGGCTCTCCAAAGCAGTCTCTGACACAATGTGTGTCATGCAGATTTACTGAGTGGTACAGCTTGACGTTGGGTGCCTCCAGAAAAGGACCCTGAACAAAGAAATGTCTGGGCAATTCTATCCTTACAGTCTACATTCCCTCCCCTCATGCAAGAAATTGGTCCAGTAGTAATACTTGTGTCTGGGATGTTCTTGTTCCTTATTGGGTCCTTCCTTTGTCTCCAAGCTAGTGATTCCTTGTCTTATCTGGAGGACACAGCTTCTATTGATGGCAACGGCTGCATGATTTTTCACACGATGCACCAAATCTTGGGACTTCTTTCACATCACTAAGTCCACTGCTTGTGGCTTAAGGCTTTAGCAAGTCTTTTATTAATGCTGTATACAATGGATTCTGTTTGAGCTAGGAAGTGACAGTACAATGAATTGTACTGCAGTAATGGATGCTACTACAGCAGAGACTATCTTAATCATAGAAAATGTCTGCTTGAATTCAGAAATGCTTAGAGATAATGTTATACAAATGGCATCTTTCAGAGCTGAAATTTTAACTTGACAAAATGTTGACAGCTTCACATGGCTATATCCAGCCTCCCCCACAGTCTACTGTTTAATATCAGGAAGGGTTTTACCACAGTACTCATAGTGTTGTGCAGGTAGCCATGAACACTGGTGCTGCAGTTCATTAGGTGCTGAGCTGACACTTACAGGACCACAGGATGTTACTGTAGCAAGAACCAAATGTGCTATCTGAGATTTGTCTGGGAGCCTTCCCATTCTACACACCAGAGTCCCTTGCTAAGTATCTTGTGACTCCTCTCTTCCTGTTTTATGACCATCTGTTTTAAGAGCTGGCACCACTTTAACACCATGAATGCACGAGCCCAGTCGTGGTTAGCCAAGAATCATTAGGAATACACAACAATCCTTTTAGTTTTCTCATCCCACTCTCAAAACTCCTGATTGCTGTCAATCCTTCCATGGAGTGGAGGAAATAGGAAGGAAGTAGCTGATTTCTAGCACAGATTTTCTATGTTACACTGCAGATATATAGCCAGGGGATCCAAACAGTAAAGTAGGACAGTGAAGGTGAGAAAGTTAAAAAGATTACAGTGATTACCTGGATTCTTAAAACCAGCTACAGTCTTAGTTCTCTCTTCTGAGTCTGATAAGGAGTTATAGCCACCTCAGCACAATTGCAGACCTTTGAAATGACAGAGATAGAGGGACCCATAGAGACATCTGTGTGGGAGACTGCAGTGTTCAGACCTAGTTAATACAGCGTGTGCCTTCCATACTTCACTGTAAAGGATGAATCTTTTCCTGATTTGGAATAAGATACAAAGATAAACATATCTGGCTAAAGAGCCTTGTTAGCAAAGAAGATGCATTTTAATATCCCAAAGTAATTTTCAATTAACTGGCAGACTTTCATTACACCACAGATTACATTTTATTCATCTATCATGCTCAGCTTAAAACCTTCAGATTTGCTTCCATTTTTTAGATATCACATATCTTTGGACTGTTCACTATATTCTTAGATGTCTTCTGACTCTATTCTTACTCTGTTACATAGTGTCTTTTAGTCCATTGCATGTACTAAGGAATTTCTAATTTCCCATGGAAGTTCTTTTTTTTTTTTCTTGAACTATCCCATATAAACTCTTCCTGAGTTCTTCAGAGGGATACAGCCAGTTTAACATGTTCAATTCTTCTATGGAGACTTTCAAGGCCTGTCTGGATGTGTTCCTGTGTAATCTGTGTTAGATAATATTGCCTTGCTCTGGCAGGGGGTGTTGCACTGGATGATCTCCTTGGGTCCCTTCCAACCCCTAACATCCTGTGATCCTGTGATGCTATAATTATATGCTTTGTGGTCAAGCATAGGGATCTCACTGAATATTTTAAAAATAGTATTTATTGCTTCCTTGGATAGTTCATTACAGTTTCTATTAATGCAAATCACATAACTGCAGCTGTGTTAGCCTGATGAATCAATAAGGCAGTCCTTACTGTCTTTAGAAACATCACTGTAAGACAGTGTGTGAAGACCTCTGTGGAATAGGCAGCTTAGTTTTAATTTTGTTATATAAAACAGGTCACCCTGTGCCTAATTTAATAGAGATGCTGAGATACTGGGATGTGTCCAGAGAAGGGTGACAAAGCTGGTGAGAGGCTGAGGGAGCTGGAGGTGTGCAGCCTGGAGAATAGGAGGCTCAGGGGTGACCTCATTGCTGCTACAACTACCTGAAGGGAGGCTGTAGCCAGGTGGGGGTNACTTCCTATGAGTCTACAATTGCTCTCTTACCATTGGTGTGATAATCTGGCCCATTATCACCTCTAATATCATCTTAGCTGCACATTCTTTGGTCTATACTAATGGGGGGTGGGCAATGAATCCCCATAAATGACCAAGGCCTTGAGAAAGTTTGCCTCTCAGTCAAGAAATTATTTTAAAAAGCAACAACTATAAATGAAGCCTTCTCCCTCTAGAAAAAGTGATATGTTAATTGCTGTTCCCTGTAATTGTCAGGAAAGGTCACATGATGTAAAGAGCAAAAGAAGGTGATCTAAAAAGGTCAAGTTCTTTCCAAAAGTACCTGCTGCTTTGTTGTTGCAGTATGCAGCAATACAGACACAGCATCAGTCTGCTAGAATAATTTGCCACTAAGACAATGACAGTTCATAAGGATTTTGGAAGAGACTTCGTTTTACATACACTTAGAGAAGTCAGACATGCATATATGCTTATTGCTTTGGCTTCTTAACAGTGATTTGTAGGAAATGTATTAAAATTATTGTAAGTGGATTATGAATGGAAAAATTTGCATGTGAAAGCAGCAATAAATGTAATAGAGGAAGGGTTAAAAGAATGCCCTGTGTCAGTCTCTAACTTGGGCAATTACTAACAGCAATGAAATTATTAAGAACCAAGGAGCTTCCTGTTTGTGTCACACCCAAGGACCTCCACTCCAATATGGCCATGACACATATAACTTATCAGCAGTATCAGAGCCCTAAGATCATTAATAAGCTTTAAAAGACCCCTTCCCCAGAGCATAGGCTTGGAAGTCTAATTAAGCTGAGACCTGGATCCTTACTTTTTGCCTGAGCTGTGCTGGAGGAATGCTGATCTTCAGCTCAGCTGCCACTGTGCCTGCACCTAGCTATGGAGTTCCAGTTATCCATCCTTCAGCTCCCAGACTGGCTTAACTCCGAACTTGTGTCATTGCCATGAGGATTCATACTCTGGACTCTTGCTTGGATTTGGTTGCCATCTCTAGCTCTGGCCTGCTCAGGTACTGTGGCCTTGGGCGCTGGCTGGTGAGGGCTATGAACTGCTCTCTGTAGGATCCCTCTTGGCTCCTGGATGCTGGTTCTCTACAGATCAACCTTGCAGTTTCTGCTGCCTGGTATATGCAGTCTGTCATCAGGAAGATAGCAGTGAGTTTACAATGTCCTACATTGCACTCTCTCAACATGAAGACAAGCTACAACCCTTATGATATTCCTGTTTTTGTCAGGATAGGGCTGACAAAATAGGAAAACAAAGGTGATAATCAGCAGCCTTCCTGGAGACTTAAGGGTGCTAAACGAAGTAATGCTCCAAGGCAGTTAATTGCTCTTGCTAGAATAACTGATGACTCCTATAGGATATGTCTGAAAGGTAACTAGAACTGCTAGTACAGTGAATCAAAAGGAGTCCAAGAGATGTAGAGAAGATTCAACAGCTGTTTTGTGTCCTCTAGAAGACATGTGGGACCCTCTACTGTGGCTAACTGCCCAGCTTGCCATGTGACAGGAATGCAGGTAAATTTAGCATGCTTCAGAAGAAAGGTTGAGATGCTTACAACCAAGAAATGTTTATGCTACTTCTGGAAATGGAGATCTGCAGAGCTGGCCTGCCAGGTGGCTGAAGGAGTGAATCTTGTCAAGATAAGACTGTCCCGTTTCAGCTAAAATTAATGAGGCAAGGCTGAAACAACAAAAACCCCAAGCAGCTTCCAAACAGATTTTGAAGGCTATAGTTACTGAGTGAAGACTTTTGCCAAACTAAATGAAAAATTAAATGAAAGTTTACACTCCTAGGTATGGTACTCAGAGAAATTAAGTGCATTCTGAACAGATATGACTATATTACTCAATTCTCAACTGAAATCATGCTAGATGTCACCTAGAAATCAGAGACAGCTGGGGTTAGGATGTCAAAAAAAAAATTCAGGAAAGGAAATACCTCTCTAGGTGAGTGAAAGACTGAAGACTTAGGAGAGATGGAGATGCTTGACAGTCTGTGCTCCTTTTCTGTGGGATCCAAAAATCAGCAGATAATAAGAATGTCAAACTGACCTTCAGATTGTGTGGGGAGCTGCGGCGATAACAGAATACCTTTCATGAGAGTATGTGAAAAGCAGGCTGGAAAGCCACCTGCGAGAGTGAGAGGCATGAGTGTGATTGATAAACAGACAAATATGAAGGTTAGTAGGATGTGGGAATGGAAGTGAAGTATGTAAACATCTTCTAATAAATCAGATGTTTGCACAGGGAGCAACTGTCAGCAAGCGGCCACCTCTCCATGAACTCGCGTAAGGGAGTTGGTTTTTTCAGCACACAGCCTTGGGACTTGGCTGGTCAGAGAATGAGGTATCAGCAAGTGGTGGTTCACCACAAGTAGTGTGCCTTTTCCTCAATCCAAGACAGGGCTGCCTTCTTGGTAAGAGTTGCACCATCAATAGATAGCTTAACTTTTAGTGCTGTTGCAAAGATTTGCATCTCTGTTGGATCTTACCATCAATTTCTAACTCAAGATCAATCACTTGCAGTTAGTGTATTTGTTACCAGCAATTCTGAATCTGTCATACCTGTAACTTCAATCAATTAAACTGATCCATATTTTAACTTTTCAAAACTGTCTCAGTGGAAGTCCTTATGGAGGCCTCTGACAAAGGCAAAAGTCAGTTTTGCCAGGCAGTTTCAGCAATAGTCCCAGGACTGTGAGATAGGCAGACTTCAGGATCTTAACAACAACATGACACCTGATGAACCCATTTTGATACATACATCTTTGATGATTTAAGTATGAGACAATGAGTGAGAGTGAAATAACTTTTAAAGTAAAGCACTTGCCCCTTCCAAAATGTCCCACAGTGAGTTTAGTTACATTTATTTCCTGTGTTAATAGGTAACAACAGTTAGAGAATATATTTGCTAAATCATCTCAGTTCCTGATTCTTCTCTAAGTTAAGAATGAGGAGTCAATGTGTACCATAATTAATCAAGCAATTAATTCTTGAACATCTACTGTTGAGTCAGCTCTGTTAGACTGGCTTGCACTGACTCCCAATTACTGATAGTTAAAGGGTATGACATGTGCCTTATCTCTGATGTCTTTGCACAACAGTCACTAACTGTTCCTGCATTATAGTTCATAAGCCTCTATGAATTGTAAGATCCTATTTCCATGGACTTTCCTGTACTGGTGGGAAGGAATAATAAACTCCATCAGTACAGGCTGGGAGGTGATCTGCTGGAAAGCAGTCTCATGGAGAGGGACCTGGGGGTCCTGGTGGATAACAAGTTAACTATGGCACAGCAATGTGCCCTTGTAGCCAAGGAGGCCAATGGGATCCTGGGATTCACTAAAAAGAGTGTGTCCAGCAAATAAAGGGAGATTCTCCTCCCCCTCTACTTTGCCCTGGTGAGACCTCATCTTGAATATTGCATTCAGTTTTGGGCTCCCCAGGGACAGGGATCTGCTGGAGAGGGTCCAGCAGAGGGCTAAGAGAATGATTAGGGGACTGGAGGGCATGGCTTATGAGGAGAGACTGAGAGACTTGGGACTTTTTAGTCTGGAAAAGAGAAGACTGAGAGGGAATTTGCTAAATGTTTATAAATATCTGAGGGCTGGCCAGGAGTGAGGG
>WAAF01010881.1:66776-127845 GCA_013400475.1 Tricholaema leucomelas
GCTGTCTGGGCTGCATGTGCACACTGCCGGCTCATGTTGAGCTTTTTGTCGACCCAGACCCCCAGGTCCTTCTCCTCAGGGCTGCTCTCAGCCATTCATCACCCAGCCTGTATCTGTGCCTGGGATTGCTCTGACCCAGGTGCAGAACCTTGCACTTGGCCTTGTTAAACGTCATGAGGTTGGCCTGGGCCCACCTCTCCAGCCTGTCCAGGTCCCTCTGGATGGCATCCCTCTGGATGGCATGAAAGCATTCTTTCTAAAAAGACAGTGAAGAACTGGAAAGCAAAACACATCAGTAGCAAAGAACTTCCCTATGATGAGTCCTGCTAGAACTTGTCTAACAACAGAACAGACAAATAAAACTAGCAATTTAACTTACATACTTTAGGTTACTTAGATAACATAAAAAAAAAAGAAGGCAACTTGGAATCCTAATCTGCAAATGAACCCCAAAGTTCTAGCTGGAATTTATGCAGCCATTTGTATCTTAAATGCTCACGTTGTTCTCAGTGAAGATGGAGTGGAAATCTGCTTGGGCAAGTGAAAACATGAGAAGAAACAGTAGAACAAGGAGTAAAATAGTGGCATATATTGTTACCTAAGGTCAGCAGTTCACCTGGATCACAGTGCAGCCATGCATGCTTTCATTCAAGAACCAGATAAGAAGAAAATAAAACCATAAGGTAAGATGACAGAAAGATAAAGGAACTGGCCTGAAGATAACTACATAGGGAAACTAGATAACTAGACTGAAAATCTAGATAACTAGATAGGGAAAACAAAAGCCGAACATTGACTCACTGTGTTGCCTAACACTCACATGGAATGAAACTACACACTGAGGCAAAAGATCACAGCAACTGTTGGCTCTTAAAGGTTATATAAAGCCTATCCAAAAGCAGTTTGTCCACATCTTAGGACATGTAGACAGGATTCAGGACCAGCGTGTCTCATCCTACATGTCATACACAAGTTATGCTGGATTGATTGCTTAGACACACACATACTGACACTTCTGTTGGTGCACACAGGAATAAACAGTGTCAGCTGATTGAAAAAAGTTTACTTAAAAGTACTTTCCCTATCTGTATGTTCTTGTACTGAGTGCTGCTTCAATAACTGCTGCATTACTTAGCCAAGGCAAGAGTAGATCTTTACCCCGTTGCTTCTTTGTTGTGAAAAGAAATGGTTGGATCCATTCATCAGAAAAGAGAAAAAGGTAGGAGTCACACTCAGCAAGTGACAGTTTAGATAGTTGTGACTGAGTAAAGCTATAAGGAAGCCAATATCTTACATCAGTTTCACCTAAAGTAAATGAGTCAGGTGCTGGTCTCTGTAGGGCAGGACAGCGTTACGATAAGTAGTTCTCTTCCTCTTCTCTTTTCAGGGATTCTCTTGTTTATGTTAATGTATTACATGTATGAACTAACTACTTGTTGCTACCTCACTGCATGAATAGCCTTCTCTGTCAAGACAGTGCCACCCTACTTGCATATCAAAGTTTATGCATCACTAGCAGTTTCTTCTAAAAAGCTAGACTATTTTTGATAAGGACATGTTGGTTCTTTCTGATTCCAAATAAGAAAAGCAGAAACACACTCAAGAAAAACACATTTTATTAATGTTCCAGAAAAGTTGGTAACAAGTTATAAAATCTTATATCTCTTCTGCTGTTGGGAACCTTGAGATGACACAGCATCAGTGATGGCATAGCACTCTATGCAGATTCCATCCATGATGAGGTTGGTCAGTTCTGAGCTCACCTGCACTCTTACAGAATAGAACAGAACAGAACAGAATAGAATAGAATCAACCAGGTTGGAAGAGACCTCCAAGATCATCCAGTCCAACCTAGCACCCAGTCCTATCCAGTCAACTAGACCATAGCACTAAGTGCCTCATCCAGGCTTTTCTTAAACACCTCCAGGGAGGGTGACTCCACCACCTCCCTGGGCAGCCCATTCCAATGGCAAAGCAGAGATTTACTCACACTATGGATTCATCACCCTGATAGCAATCAGGTTTGGGATGTGGATTGAGCTTTGAAAAGTCTGAGGTGTGCGTTTTGCATTATAATGAGGTAAGTTCAACTTCAGGGCAACAGTCCGGGCAACTATGATGACTTTAACAATCCTTACCTATGCATGTCTACTGTTTTGGAAGCCTCTGACCATGAATCCTTCATTAAGGTTTCCCTGGGACCAGTTATCTCAGTACACTCTTATCTTCAGGTAAGCAGTATCAGCCTAACTTAGTGACTGTCAGTCATCAATTCTGGTGACAATGGTAGCAGCATTAATAGTCCATTTTATGTGTTTATTACAGAAAAGGTCACATTAAATGGCATTTAAAACAGATTTACAGAAACTTTCTAGTACCTAGCCCTGTTCTCTGTTAGACTTACCCTTTCACCACCCCTCTAGCCCTAAAGGTTAACAGTGACGACTCTTATTTGAAGAGTTATGATGATTCACTGGTGTCCCTTGTTCTTCACTGGAAGCAATCTGATGGTGATGTGAGGACCTCTTCCTCGTTCTAGAATCTGTACTTGGATTTATTTTTATACATTTTTTACCATGCACCACATCTTTCCCTTTATTTATTATTTCCTTATTAGAACAAAATCCACCATTTGTGCTTTAGTTTAACTTCTGTTGGACACTTGCTCTCTGCTCTCTTTGTTATCACTAAAAGTGGTTTTATCCGGTTCCCAAGGCTGCATTCCTTTAGTTACCAGTAATTGGCCACCACTGATCTGTTTACAACCCTGAGGCCTTTGATAGATACAACACTATCATCTAGTGTCTGTACTTTCAAGGCCTTTGCTATCACCCCACACTTTTACTCCTTCTAGGGCACCAACACTGCCCACCTCACTGAATAATGTCCTATTTTCACTAACTATAGTTACAGAAATACATCTAAAGTAATGTAAAAGTATAGCACAAAATTGCACAAAGTTAACTGAAATTAAAACAAGTTAGGTAACATTATGGGTAATTTGTTAGGCAACTGTTACAGCTAAACAAGCTAAGGCAAAGCCCTAAGCAAGCCAAGACAAGCCCAGACAAAACAACTGCTGATAGCCTTGAAGAAGTACAAAACTAAATCACAGCCTCTAGCCTCTCTACTGGCAATGGCAGCACCACTTTACCTGGGCTGTAAGACTACACCCTAAAGAGATATTTTCTTGACGACATGTTCATTTGTGACTCCATGAGTTTTACATTTATCATGATACATTTCCTTGGTTCTTGTTTTCTCTGATGTAGCTTAACATCTTGAAACTGTGGCATCCTAGCAGTCTGAGCATATTCCAATATGGTCCTCTTCTAGGGTTGATAACTGGATACTTTCCTTTTCCAATGTGGACATGCTGGAATGTGTCCAGAGAAGGGCCACGAGGATGCTCAGAGGGCTGGAGCACCTCTCCTATGTGGACAGACTGAAGGAGTTGGGGCTGTTCGGTCTGGAGAAGAAGAGGCTCTGAGGTGACCTTATTGTGTCCTTCCAATATCTGAAGGGGGGCCTACAAAAAAGCTGGGGAGGGACTTTTTAGGCTATCAGGGAGTGACAGGACTAGTGGGAATGGAGCAAAGCTGGAGGTGGGGAGATTCAGGCTGGATGTGAGGAGGAAGTTGTTCAGCATGAGAGTGGTGAGAGCCTGGAATGGGTTGCCCAGGGAGGTGGTTGAGGCCCCATCCCTGAAGGTGTTTAAGGCCAGGCTGGATGAGGCTGTGGCGAGCCTGCTCTAGGGTAGGGTGTCCCTGTCCACAGCAGGAGGGTTGGAACTGGATGATCCTTGTGGTCCCTTCTAACCCTGACTGATTCCAGCAAATATCAGTCATATAGCAGAAACATGACTGATATAGCAAATATCAGTGCCCAGCAGAAACCTGAAGATCAGGAAAACATGAAGCAGAACAGAAGATGGAGGAATAAATAAGCATGCAATGTATTACACAATAACTGGAAACATATCCTACATGTGTGACTCCATGGGTCACTGACTCAGATGGAGACCTTTGCTTCAAGGGTTTATTGAAGATGAAACAAAGGTTGCAAGCACTGAATGACCTTCATCCATCCTGACTGCACAAGGGTGCATAAGAATCAAACATATAGAGAGGCATTTGGGAAGACAGTAAGCATGGGAAGGACTTGATCTCAACAGCTTTAAAGAGATTCATCTGACTGACATCTGGGATCTTCCAAGCTTCTTTCTGGAGTGAAGATGTTGTTCATTATGCCTGTAACTTCACTAGAATCTCCATCAAAGAGAAGTATTTTATCCCAGAAAACTCATATCACAGAGTCAGAGTGGTAGGGGTTGGAGGGAACCTCTGGAGACCATTTAGTCCAACCTCCCTGCTAACCTCAGTTCATCTAGATCAGCTTGTGAAGGAATGCATCCAAGTGGGCTTTGAATTTGCCCAGAGAAGGAGACTCCACAATCTCTTTGGGCAGCATGTTCCACTGTTCCCCACTCAAAGAAGTTTTTCCTTAAGTTGGAGTGAAACCTCCTATGTTCTAGTTTGCATCCATTGCCCCAGTTTTGTATTTGAAGTCAACAGAACACAATCTACAGTACAAAGGTGAAGGTCAATCTGTGACTATAAATAGGATGGGTTCTCTGTCATATCAAATGATTGAAATAACATAACAAAAAATTAGGACATACAGTTCAAACATATGGACTACCAAGAATATTCTGCTCATTTATATCCCTCAGATAACTGCAGTCCCCCTTTCAGGGGGCAGCCACTCTGAAAGGGGGACTGCAGGAGCACCTCTGCTATGAGGACAGACAAAGAGTTGGGGCTGTTCAGACTGCAAAGAGGAGGCTCCAAGGTGACTTTATTGTGGCCTTCCAGTATCTGAAGGGGGGCTACAAAAAAGCTGGGGAAGGACTTTTCAGGATATCATGGAGTGACAGGACTAGGAGGAATGAAGCAAAGCTGGAGGTGGGTAGGTTCAGACTGGACATGAGGAGGAAGTTCTTCACCATGAGAGTAGTGAGACCCTGGAATGAGTTTCCTAGAGAGATGGTTGAGACCCCATGCCTGGAGGTGTTTAAGGCCAGGCTGATCTAGGGTAGGGTGTCCCTGGGCATGGCAGGGGGGTTGGAACTAGATGATCCTTGTGATCCCTTCCATCCCTGACTGATTCTGTGATTCTATGATTCTACTTCCTCCTCAATGGTCGTAATTCTACTGGTCCTGGTTCTCAGCCTGATGTTGCCAACACTGTTACCTAGATAATTTTGGCTTGAGGCAGTGTAACTAATAGAACCAATCAATCATATCAGTCTTCAAGGCAAGCAGGCTTGCATCTTGAGACTACCCTCAAACTCTTATTTCATGGTAGTTATGCTTCATTCATGCTACATTCTTTCTAAAGAGAATGATTTATCCTTGACACCTATACTTTCTCAGAGTGCTCTCCTGTCCATAGTTCAGCCATGGCACACACCAAGGTTCATTACGCCCAGTTTCTGTTTACAACCCCTGCTGGTCACAGTTTATTATAGGCTGCTCCTTTTTGCATAGTGCACCAAGGTTCTTGACCAAGGAGAGACCATGCCTGATAGTGCAGGAAGGAGGCAGGGATGCCACACAAACAGCACTAGACTGGGAGGTGTGCTCTGGTAGCTTGGAATCAGAAGGCAAAGATTATGGATGCCCAGAAAATTAAGCACTATGTGGCAAAGAAGCCACACAACCTTAGGTAACAAGAAAACTAATACACAACATGTTCCTCTGCTGCAATAGCTTCCTGATCTCACTGCTGTAATGGGAAGTTGTGAAGTTGTAATGGGAAGTGTGTGTGTGTGTGTGCAGGGATCATGAAAAACACAGCACAGAATCATAGAACCATAGAATTGGTTTGGATGGAAAATACCTCTAAGATCATTGACTCCAGCTGTTGACCTAACAGTAAATATTTTGCTGTTGAGTCTAACTCCTTTGTCTCAGCTGTCAACCAGCACTCTCACATCCTTTTCAGCCAGGCATCTTTCCAGCCACTGTGCTCCAAGCTTGTAGCATTGCATGAGGTTGTCGTGACCCAAGTGCAGATTCTGGCAATTGGTCTTGTTAAACCTCATAGACCTTGCCCCATCTATCCAGCCTGTTGAGATCCCTCTGCAGAGCCTTCCTGCCTTCAAGCAGGAACAACACACTCATCTAGTTCATTTGCAGAGGGTGCACTTTTTAACATCAGTCTAGATTATTATTGTTGTATTGTACATTGATTATTGAGAATTTAACTCAATCTGCAGAGGAGGTACAGGTGACTAAAATGTCTAATTATTTTTAGATAAAAGGAAAGCTGTACAAATTGCTAGGAATTATGTGCAATGGTAAGCTGCACCGATTACTAGAGTCTTTATATAACACTAAAGCTATAACTACACAATTATGGTCAGTTCTCATTCTACTAAGGATTGTGATGTGCAGTTTAATTACTCTGTGGTTCACATAAGTTTTCTTCACACATTTGTAATAAATGATGGGCTCAAAATGAATCAAAAAATTTATTCAGGCAATAAAAAGCAAGCAAACAGCACTGGGTGCTGTGGGGAGGCTTCTCCACCACTGAGCACAAGTTAGTTCCTTAGTTTGTGGTTTATATTATGCTTCTATATACACATGCATTAACTATTCCAAGGAAAGGCAGCCTTATGCAAATTGTTCCTTGGTATGGGCAGAACTTGGGTGGGGTCTTGCAGCGCATGCCCTTTTTGCTGAGGGTCTCTTCTTCCCCCTCTGGTGATCCTTTAAAGATGAAGGCTGGAGGTGTCCTCTGTATGGCTCCTCAGTGACCCCATTGTTCACACTGTGTAAGCTTTTGTCTATCTCAGCAGGTCTTAAAAAAATCTAACTACAAAAGTAGCCGTTTCCTGCTTACTCTTGTCATAAATAAAAAGGCATAAACCTACATTCATGCAAAATTAAGGCTTTTAATAGAATTACAGAAATCAAGCAATGTACAGGCCTGGGTGCGTGGGGAGTCTCCGCTCTGCCCTAACCGCACACTGTTAGTTTCTAATCTCCTCTTTATATATCCTATTCTAGTACGTATTCATTACTAATTTTAAGAGAAGGTTGGATTTTTCTCATCAGTTCCAAGAATGGGAGGTATTTCTTCTGTGCATGTCTTCTTTTATCCAGTGATCCCTCTGGTGGTCTTCAGCGGTGAAGAGGTCTTCCTCAAGTGACCTCTTTATGAACTCGAAGCCAGCAGTGTCCTCTGCATGACTCTTCCTTTTTGCTCATGCACACAGGCTGTCTTCCTCACCTGTTTTTCTCCCCAATCAGCATTTCTGGTCTCTAATTATTTATTGCTCTGCTCCTCTTGTCTTATCTCAAGCTAAGTGCATACTTTTGTGGTGGTGCAAGCGGGAGTACAGCTCCATTCAAAATTCCTCTTCCTCCTTATCTGTCAACTCTTGCCACAAATCAATCAGATCCAACTCTTAGGTCCTGTTATCAACTGGTTGCAACAAGCAGTCCTTTCCTTATTTTTCACAAATAGTTGTTGTTTCACAGCAGTTGTTTCACAGCTCTCCAATGCTTTCCGTTAGTTTCTCCCACTAATGCGAATCATCTTGTTCTAATTTATCACACATTAAATATCTAACTTTTTTTTTCTCCTTATCTTCCTAGCTTTCACTACAGAGCCTCTATCAGACTCCAGAGGTTCCTCCTAATTACATGCTGCTCTTGAAGACCCAGCTGGTCCTCAGCTCATGGTGGGAAGTGGAAGAACCACTGTATTCTTTTGCAGAAACTGTGATGCTCCTGAAGCAGGGAGCTTCTGAAGTTCTCTGGGTACTTGAGAAGGCAGGTAGGAGGGGCTCAGCCTGGAGGAGCTGGAGAAACCGAAAGCCAAATCAGATCGCAGTGCACAGCTCCCTGTCAGTGGCCTGGTGCAGCCTCGTGTGAACTTACACTTTCGCGGGCCGAACTCGTTCTCATAAGCGACACAAGCCGGCCGCAGAGCCTGAACCGCAGCATTCTCACTGTTTCCCGTCTGGGCTTGTTAAAGTTGAGCCACCAAAAACTTCTATAAGTTTAAGGAGTTTTATTTTGGGAGAGTTGTCTAGCCACTAATGACTCTTATGTCCTTACGCCCTTTCCTTGTTGGCTTTCTCTCATAGCAGCTACAAAACATTTTGCCTTTGCCTTTTTCTTTTCCTCATCTCTTCTCACATATACCTTCTGGACTTCTCTCAAAAGGTCCTCCAGACCCCTATCTTGCCAGTGTTCTAGGTTCCCTAATTTCCTTCTAACGTCCCCCCAAGATTTGGCCACAAATTGTGTTCTCAAGAGGGCCACTCCAGCAGCTGAAATTGGATCTATGCTGGAGTACATCTGTAAACTTTTTCTTAATCTTTCTAGCCAGTCTGGGGGGGGTTCCTCTTTGCTTTGTTGTTCACTAAAGGCCTTATTTATATTCTGTCCCATAGGTACTGCCTCTCTTATTCCTTGGATTAATAAGGTTTGCAAGTCTGTCATATTCTGGTGCCCCTGTACCTGCTGATGGCCCCAGTGCGGATCAACATTTGGCCATTTTTGATCACCTGGGGGACCTGCCTGGTTTTGTCTTACCCGTATTCTCATACCTGCTTTCCTAATCATTCCTCTCTCCTCGGTAGTAAAGATGATCCCTAAGATTGACCAGATCTCTTCCCAGGTATAAGTATTGGGTCCTAAAAACTGATCTAACCTTTCAGCCACTCCCAGGGGATCCTCCAAGAGATTCCCCATTTCTTTTTTAAACCCTATGACATCCGAGGAGTTCAATGGAACTGCTACAAAGCCTATTGCCCCTTGGTTCCCTCCTAGAGGTACTTCTCGTAGTGGATACATCCCTACTTTGATTTCTTCCTGAATTTGCCTACAGGTTCAGTTTGCTATTAGCTGATCTTCTCCCAATACTGGGGATGTCCTGGGTATCAGGGGCGCACTGGGGTTTGGTAACAATGGTTGGTTGTGTTGAGGTCTGTATGATGGGGGTAGATTGTCTAATGGTTCCCACTCTTTTTTCTTTTGTTTCTCCTCCTCTTTCCCCTGTTCTTTCAAGGCATAGACCTCTATTGTTTCCTCTTTACTTCCTGGCAATCATAGGGCTGCATAATCACTTTCCTCCTGATTAGAAGGTTTCTTGGAGTTTACATGTAAGGTTAAAGCTTGACAAATCCAATCCTCAGAGAAACCAAAGATTGGCCAGCACATGTTTGGCCTTAGGGGTTCTTTTGGCCACACTTCCATACAACAGTAGACTAAGTTCTCTTTCATTTTATCTTTTTGGGACCCTCGGTTATTCCAGTTTATAATCCTTGTCCCTAACGGACTCTCTGGGGGTATGTCAGATAATCTTTTTTTTGAATTCTTGGGTCCCTTTCTAGCCTTCCGCTCCTTGGAAGTGGTTTATCCCATGGCTGTCCAGTCGCGTTTGCACTCGCTTGGTTCTTCACCAGCCAAGACCCTCGCTGGACATTGGAACCGCGGTTAGAAAAACCTCCGCACTCGCTTCCGAACTACGATCCGTCTGACTCACGCACTTTCAGACAGCCGAATCCCACCCAACCTAATGGTAAACGCTTTATACTCACAATCCAAGGCTTCATCGTTTGGATCTTCACTAGCAGAATCAAGGGTCTCAACGTAGCTCTTTCTTGCCAGCAGACTCACAAATTTCTAAGTTTTAATTTTTCTTGCTTGCCTTTCCGGGTCAAAAATATCACTGTCAGTTTGCAGCCTAAGTGCGGGTCTGCAAAAAAGGCAGAGGTGCACCTTTCTGTCCTAGGTTCTCAGTCTGTGGAGTTTTGGTGATCCCAGACGGGCCCCCAGATTGTTAAAATTGAGCCACCAAAAACTTCTATAAGTTTAAGGAGTTTTATTTTGGCAAGCAAGAAGCAGCGCTGTGCACAGGGGAGTTAAAGCTCTGCAGCTGTGCAATGTACACAAGCAGTTGCAGGATTTTTATTTCCCGCTTACATACATATTCATAAAGCAGCTTAATACATATTCAAACACTTCCCAAAGCGGTTACAGTTTTTTCCTGGAACTGTTGCGCATGCGTGATAATCCTCCTGGTGGTCTCTCTGATGGTCGTGAAGCTGAAGCAATGAGTCTTCCTTGACATACAGAAAGAACTCTGTAACTTGAAAGTTATAAAGTAAGTATGTTTGTTGTGCAAGATGCACGGGGGATTCTTCCTCCAAAGTCGTACATGACCCAAAGGAGCAAACCACCCCACCTTTATACACCGAATCCATGCATATTCATGAAACGCCTGTACATTTGTATCACTGAAACCCGCCTATTCCCGCTTCGTATGTTAATTATCTTATCAGTCCTCTGCGCCTGCATAGTTCCCTTCAGAAATTGTGGGCAAGGGTCCTTCAAGTGTGGGTGGTAGTCTTCTGGAGGAAGGCCGTGAGTCTTCGTCACAATGTACTTTTCACCTCTTGCCTGGAATTTGGTGATCATGCAGGTCTCCAATACCCTCATTGGCCTTAGCTCACTTATGTCCTTGATGGTCTTCTGCTTTTTCTCACCATAGATACTTAACTGACGGGTTTATGACGAGTGCTGGTGAGTTCTTTTCCCAGATAACATTATGATGTCTTTGCTCTTGCCTTGCTCTTTAGATAACCTTGGAATACTTTCATGTTGCTACTTGCGAGTACATTCTTTGTAATTAAGACCAGCTTCTTCCCTTGCTAGTCATCTACTTCTATGTGATTTCATGATTATCTATTTTGTTTCTATGTTCCCAGTGTAGATATCCTATTGGTCATAATGTTCTGCTATCCCCTATTTCTTCATATCCCCGTATCATCCTTAGGTGTTCTCATCGTGACTCAGCTATTTGAGTCTGCACAGTCGTGTGCTTTGCGGTTTCTTATCTTCCATGCTCATGGCGCTTTCTGTTATCGCCTGTCCCTAACCTTGCTTAGTTAGCTCTAACACACCCGTTTTGTTAACGTCCCACATTGACAGGGTGCTATCTCTCACAGCGCTTTCTGTTATCGCTTGTTCCTAACCGCAGGTTTCAGTGTCCCCCACCTAGTTAGCTCCGACACACCCCTGCTCCGTCATTCTCTTATTCTCATATTCTGCTCTGCCTTGTCTCACATTGACACGGGTACCATTTTCCACATTGGTACTTGAGAAGGCAGGGAGACCAGGTAGGAGGGGCTCAGCCTGGAGGAGCTGGAGAAACCGAAAGCCAAATCAGATCGCAGTGCACAGCTCCCTGTCAGTGGCCTGGTGCAGCCTCGTGTGAACTTACACTTTCGCGGGCCGAACTCGTTCTCATAAGCGACACAAGCCGGCCGCAGAGCCTGAACCGCAGTATTCACACTGTTTCCCGTCTGGGCTGATGCAGCCCGACCAGCTCAAGTCTCCCATCCTAAACTCCCAAACCCTCACACTGCCAGGCACAGCCTCCGCAGGCCAACCAGACCCCGGCCGAGCGGTCCCGCGGAGGACCCCGCCCCGCGGAGGACTCCGCCCCACGGGGGACCCCGCCCCACGGAGGATCCCGCCCCACGGAGGATCCCGCCCCGGGGCGGTCCTTAGCGGCCACCCAGAGGCCTCTGCCCGACAGTGGTACCGGTACAGTGAAGGGTCGTGGTCTTTTTCCGCTTCGCCCTAGAGCCTTGGACTGCTGGCTCCGCCTCTGTGCGCGGAGTGACTCGCCGGCTAGCCGCGCTGGGCTCGGTGAGGACGGGCAGTGGCGGAGAAGGAAAGGGATGGGAACGGAACAGGGCGGGGCGGGCCGGGCTGGGCCATACCGTACCGCAGTGGGGGTATCGCGGCGCGAGCTGTGCGTTCCTTCGTCCTGCGGGGCCGCAGACCTGGCGGCTGCAGGAAAGCGCTGCCTGCTACCTCTGGCGGGGGGGAGGGAGCCGGGGGGGGGGGCTGTGCCGCCCCTCCAATGGGGCTCGAGGCGAGTAGTGGAACCATTTTCTTCGGGCTGGGTCGACAAAACCCATCTCTTCCTCGGGGTAGCGCAGGAGGCCGCAGGCGGAGCCGTGAGGGGCAGCGGCAGCTGAGGGCCCTGCAAGACTAGCGGTCGGTTAAGGCGGCTGCGGGTCTCTTGGGGCGGTCAGCGGTCCCATTCTGACGGTCAGGGGTGGGAGATACTTGATTTAGAGCCGGTCAGGCACCGAGACGTGCAGTAGCAGGCAGGTAGTTTGCAGCTTGTCTCGCAGACACAGTTAGCATCAATCAGGCGCCCTGCAAGTGACAGAGCAAACACAGTGTTATCTGCAGGCGCGCTTTTCGGTAGACCGGAGACATCCTCTGCTGCAGGAGTATATTTACTGTCTTTCTCCGTAAAATGTGATAATGCAGGGAAGCAGGGCTGAAAAATGTTATTTAAAAAAAAAAAAGAGTAGTAACAGCTTTTAGGGTTGTGAGCTTACAATGTGAGGCAGGCCAGGTATTTCAGGTGCCCTGCATCCAAGCTCTGTGATGGAAGGCCAAGTATTTCAGGTGCCCTGCATCCAAGCTCTGTGATGGAAGGACAGTGTTTGCCTGTCGTTTTTACTTCACCCCTTCAGGTATGTATCACAAGGTATGGAAGAGGGAGGCAGCGCTTGGCCTTGTGTAAGAGGGACATCTGCAGTCGAGTGTTGTGGTTGAACTGACGAACCTGTTTATATAACAAGAGATAAAAAGGTTTTAAAGAGATAGAGGTTTTTATTTCTGCTTTTGTGTTGGAAAGAATTGCGTAACTTATTATTTATGTGTGAAAAAAGGGCAAGTACGCTATCAACACTTGTTTATCACTTTTTTTCATATGCTCTGGGAAATATGCTTCATGTGCTTTTGTTATTGGTGAAAATGAGAGACATCAGATAGGATGTGAGTAGGAGCACAAGATAGGCTTCAGAAGCCCATAGGAATGCTGGAGATTGTTTTCCTAGAAACTATTAAAAGATTGACTCAACTCTTTCTAGGAGCTCTGTGGTAATGCCAGGTTTTACCCCACTCTTAACTAGCCTCCTGGGATTACTTGGAACAAAACAAACCCATCTCGTTGTGATTCTTGGTAAATATTTTCAAGCTCTTGCTTTGGAACATGATGGGAGTAAAACTTGTCACTAACATCAAAAGGTCCTGACTGAATTCTTATTACCTGATTTCCTTGACTTAGCCAGTGTTCTAAAACATTTAGATGAACGTTTCTGGCAGAGAAAACAGACTTGTATTAAGAATCACTCTTATTACTGTTTACAGAGTTAAATCCTATGGTCTTGATAGCCACTGTAAAAGTTCCTGTGAGCCTCAAAGCAAAACCTTATCCGATGCTGAGCCAACAAGTTACTGACTTTGTGTTTTCTGCAGGCAAGCATGTTTTGGTAATATCTGTTGTTAGAAAGTGCACTAAATAATAGTCTCTGGTGCTTTTGTTTGTGGGTTTCTGTGTGGTGGGATTTTAATTTTTTTTCCCTGTGAAGAAAAATGGTCAAAATTTGGCCTGTTGTGTTTGTTCCATCACCTGTGATGGAGTAGGGTGTGATGGTACACCTGGCCAAGCAGGGCTGTCCCTGTTTCAAGGCCTTATGGCCATAGTTGTCGAACCGAGCTGCTTACTATGATCTTCTGAGCCACCACCTGAGTGTATTGACTTCTGGCTGTGGGTTGCAAACAAAGGAAATGGTTCTTTAAGTCCTGTATATGCTGAGCTTGCCCAGTTTCATTTGCTGCAACAACAAGCAACATATCAGTACACTGGAGGTGTATGGCTTTGTCACAGCGTTTGTGGCCTCTCCTTGTCCTGGTCAATGTGATAATCTGTTCCTTTAACACTGAGCATTTCTTCACTACTCTGGTGGCTAGTAATCAACAAATGGGCACAGAAGGGAGACTAGTACTCCCCACTCTGATTTAGAAGGGGTCTAGGGAAGGCTGAAGACAGCAAAGGAAGAGTAAAGGGAGCAGAAGGTGGAGAAGGTGCCTTAATTACTAGAGCAGCTAAGCCTGACTGAGGGCTTGTGTGAAACACTAGAGCCTGCTAGTGACTTCTAAGAAGAAAGAAAAGGTAAGGAAAAATGGTGAAAAATGCATTATGGTTGTTAGTGTTAGATGACTACTTCACGAACTGATAAAAGAAAAGCACTAATAAAAAGGAAGCTGTTGCTTCACAGCAGATCTGACTTCATAGAATCAGCCAGGTTGGAAGAGACCTCCCAGATCATCTAGTCTAATCTATCACCCAGCTGTAGCCAATCAATTAGCCTCATCCAGTCTTGCCAGGAGATTTTTGGTTGTATTATTAGTAATCTGGGACATAGGAAACTGTCTGGTGATACTGGCACAGACCAGCTTAATAATTCTCCCTTCTTGGAACAGATCAGTAAGGAGGTCCTGCTTTCCCAGTGAGTGCTGCACATCTGTCTGAAGAGGGACACAAGCAAGATTGCTCAAGTAAGTGATCATTTTAAAAAAAATTGAAATATGGAAGTTACTTTGTCTGTAGTCTGGTTCATCATGAAGCACTTCAGGTAACAGCATCTACTAAAAAAGATAGAAATGGGGGAAGAAACAGAATTGGGGAAAATGTAAACTTCTCAATCTTTCTTAGCCGCTCAAAGTATTTCTAAGGTATACTTAGTATTGTTACAGCAACAGCCTTTTCAAAGGAGTTCAGTACTTTCTCATTGCTGACAGAGAATGGATTTTTGCTTTTTCACACATTTTCTTGTTAAAAATTACTAGAATCTTCCTGATGATTTCTGATTTTGATAAACATGACAGTTGTAACTTCTCAACCGTTTTGAAACTGCAAAGAGCAGTGAAAACGGAACCTGAAAGCTGTAGGCTTTTGTATTTTGAGGAATCACGAGGAAGATTATTTAATGAGTGGAAGTGTTGATTATGCAGCTTGCAATATGCAGGAAGCTTAAAAAACTTTGCAAGCCATAATCACAGCTATGTTAACTTTTAAAAACCACTCTTGTGATCTCAAATCTAGTGATACGCCTTACTGTTGATGAAAATGCTTTCTGCAAAATGTGAAAATCACAAAGAGCTCTTCTGGTGAAAAATTACTCTTGTTCTCCTTGCCTGAAATGCAGTGAACTGCTTAGTTTGCACTTCCCATACATTGATCACAAACTTTTTAAGATTAGAAGTTAGGTGTCAAAGACTGGAGAGCAATACTTTTTGAAGAAGGGGTAACTTCAGTGATTTGGGTGGGGGGATTGAGTGAACCCTGAGTTGAGCTCAGGTTGCAGAAAAGGAGGCTGAGGTGAGACTTCATTACTTTCTGCAACTACCTGAAAAGAGATTGTCCTGAGGTGGGTTTTGGAACAGACTGGCTGGGGTAGTGATGGGATCATTGTCCTTGGAGGGATTTTTAAAAATGTGTGGATGTGGTGCTTATGGACATAGTCTAGCAGGGGACTTGATAATGTTAGGTTAATTGTTGGATTTTAAAGGTCTTTCCAACCTAAATAATTCTGATTCTACAACTAATGGAGATGCAAGACAGTTCTTCAAATGTACCTTACTTCTTGGAGGGAAGTTGGAAATTTTTCAGAGATAAAAGCGTGTTTCATGGTTCTCTGCATTTCACTTTTGTTTCCATGAAGTGTGCTAAGTAGAAATATGCAACTGCTGCACTGTCTAAAATACACCTATTGAAACAGTTTGTGTTATAAATATTACAGTTGCCATGACTGATTGATATATTAATGGAAGTGTGTGGGAAAGCAGCAGAAGTAGTAAAAGACAAAGAATTAAAAGGATAACTTATACTGGCATTGAGGGAGCACCATCTAGTTCCAGGACACTCTAGCAGTAAAGTAGAGGAATTTGAGTGTAAGGGCATGCAGAAGGTGAGAACATCTGCTTCATTGAGTGCCGCGGGCATTCGTGTGAGCGGGACAGGACAACACATCAACATGATGCAAATTCAAATCCAACTTTAATAGAGAAGTTGTGCACCTTCTATACTGTTCAGAGTTCCGTACGCGCGATCGTGCTCCGAGCATGCATACAATGATTGGTTAACCTATCTTGTCCACGCGCCTTAAGCATAGTAATAATTGGTTGGAAGAAATAGCCACATTTCTACGTATAGCTACTGCTATCAGACATCTGCATCCTGTTGTGACAGCAGAGGTCCTGTTGTTACAGGAGACATCCTGCGTCTGCAGCAGGCACTGTGTCCTTGTCCTTTAACTGACCTGTCTTACTTCTTTGTAATCATACAGTATAGCCAGGGCCCCAACACTGGAGTTCATCTCAAAAGGGATGCTAAAGATAAAAAGGTATTCTACAGGTATGTCAACTGGAAAATAAAAGTTTAAGAAAATGTACACTCCAATGGTAAGCAAGCAAGAATGGCAAGCTAGTAACAACAGACAAGGAGAAGGCTGAGGTTCTCAGCAGCTTTTTTTGCCTTGGTCTTCTTTGGTAACCTCTAACCTCACGTTTCCTGAGCTGGCCTGCAAGACAGGGACCAGGAGAGCAAAGTCCCTCTCACTCTTAAGTGAACAAGGTTTGTGATCACCTGAGAAACCTGAACATGCAGAAGTCTATGGGACCTGGTGAGATGCGTCCCAAAGTCCTGAGGGGACTGATGTAGTTGCCACTCTCCATGATATTTGAAAATTCCTGGCAGTCAATCGAGGTCCCTGGAGACTAGAAGAAGTGCAACATTACACCCCTTTTTAAAAAGGGTAAAAAAGAGGACCCTGGGAACTACCAGCCTGCCAGCTTCACCTCTCTGCCTGGGACAATGATGGAACAGATCTAGAAGCTCTGATAAGGCACATAGAGGACAGGGAAGTGGTTTGAAACAGCCAGCACAGCTTTATTGAAGGCAAGTCCTGCCTGGCCAATCCACTGGCTTTCTACATCAGAGTGACTACATGAATATACAAGGGAAGGGCAATGCATGTCATCTATCCAGACTTTGACATGCCCCCCTCCCCCCCAACACCCTTATCTGTTAAGCTGAAGAGAGATGAATTTAATGTGTGGACTTCTCAGTGGATAAGGAATTGGCTGGATGGTTACATCCAGTGTGCAGTGGTCAATGGCTCAATGTCTAGATGGAGATGCGTTGTCAAATGGTGTCCCTTGGGGGTCTGTACTGGGACAAGTGCTGTCCAGTATCTTCATTGATGATGTAGACAGTGAGACTGAGTCACAGACTGTATGTGGTTGGAAGAGACCTCGAAGGTCATCCTCAGCAGGCTTGTAGATAACACTAAGCTGAGTGGTGAGGTTAATATGCCAGAGGGATGGGATGTCATCTAGAAGGACTTGGACAGACTGGAGAAATGGACTCAGGTAAAACTCATGAGGTTCAACATGGCCAAGTGCGAGGTCCTGCCCCTGGGTTACAGCAATCCTTGTTATCAGTACAGGCTGGGAAATGGTGATGATGATAATGTGAGATGATAGAGATCAGCCCTGCAGGAAAAGCCTTGGGGGTACTAGTGGAAGAAAAGCTGTACATGAGCTAACAATATGCACTTGCAGCTCAGACCACCAATTGCACCCTCAACCACATAAAAAAAACCTCAAAAAACGAAAAGTGTGGCCAGTACTATATCCAGCTCTGAGGCCCTCAGCATAAAAAGGATGTGGACCTGATGGAGAGGGTCCAGCGGAGGGCCACAAAAATGATGAGGGGGCTGAAGCACTTCTCCTGTGAAGACAGGCTGAAAGAATTGGGATTTATTCAGCCTGGAGAAGAGAAGATTATGGGGAGACCTTATGACAGCCTTCCAGTACCTGCAAGAAAGCGGGGGAGGGACTGTTTGCAGGGGCATGTAGTACTGGGACAAGGGGGCGATGGTTTTAGACTAGATAAGGGCAGACTTAGGTTGGACATTAGGAAGAAGTTCCTGACAGTGAGGGTGGTGGATAGCTACCACCACAGGTCCAAGATGTTACTGTGATCCCAGGTCTACTCAGTGTCCTGCTGGCCTTCCAGTCGTCATGGTCTTTGGTGAAGAAAGCTTCCAAAGTTTGTTTGCTAAGAAGCCCTCTCTTATGCTTGGCAACATACCTTGCTTATGGATCTCTGCCAGTCTCTACTGTCCTCTAGTGAGGCTTCCACACATGCCCAGGGAGGTGTGACTAAGGTATGGTACACCCTGGAGGTGGGTGGCTATTGACCATCAGTGTGTTTTCAGATTATAATGACGTTTTAAGGAGAGAAGTTCCTCTAAAGTTGACAATATCTTCATTGCTGCTGAGATAGCAGTCATGATCAGGCTTCCTGGACAGCAGCTACACTGTTTGTAATGGAGAACTGCAAGGCACTCTATACCATGCAGTTCTCCTCCCTGCAGTGTTTGCACCTTTGTATCCATAGGGAGTGCATTCCATTCTTGGGATCAATAGCTGCCTCTAAGACAGGCTGCTGCAGACTTGTGTCAAAACGTTAACCTAAGTTTTGGGGTCCACATTTCCTGATGACAAGGTTGAGATGATGATGTTCTGACTTCTACAGTGTGGTGTGGGATCACTTGAAACTTACAGCAGGGTTGCACACAAAGATGGAGGTTCAGTAAAATCGCAGGTACAGGCAGGCTGACAATCAATTCTGAAAGAAATGGTGCACACACAGAGGAAGATCTGAACCAAACTGCACACATGTGGCGGGTGGCCTGTGATTAAAAATTCCCCTTTTTGTGGGTTTTGAGAAAAAGGAAGTGTGCTGACATTATCACCGGGTAGTCAGTGAACCTTCCTATGTCAGGCCTGTAGCGTACTCATGAAATCATTGGTGGATGATCTTCTAATCCTCACAGATTCTACTGAGAAGTGTCCTAGATCAGGGGGAGCATCCCGCTGTGGTCCTGGAGGGCACTTCTGAATTGCTGTTGATAGGATTATAGATTATTTGCTTTCATTGGTGTTCTCCATTCTGGCCACGATTGGTGAGGAGTCATTTGTTCTTGAGTATAATTCAAGCAGCACATGGCCCAGGTGTGGCCAGGGGGTGCTTGATCACCCTAGCCCCAGGCTGCTGCACTTGTAACCAAGATAACAGCACAATGGGTGTATTTTCCAAAGCAGGGCATATGCTGATAGACCATTCAAGCAGCAGATAGCCCAAGTGTGGTGACTGTTACAGTAGTTGTATCCAAGATAACAGTACAATGGAGTTTATCCTGAGATCTCAGAGGGCCAGGGCAGCTATACTGGCACAATGGAGCTTATCTTCCCCAAATTGCACATTTGGGGCTTGCCTATATAATTGCTAACTCTCTTCAAGTTGGACTAGCTGGTGGATGGAGACTGTGAGTCCATGCAGGAGGAGTATCAGAAGAGCAGGGAGTCTGTGCTGATATTTAGGGAGATCTGTGAGCATGAAAAGCTTAGAAAACAGGTGTGTCAGTGGACTGTTTGCTAGTGAGTGTCAGTTTGGACCAGCTAGCAAATAGGCGATTCTTTGAAGTGAGTAAGAGAACCTGGGATCCATGCAAAGGTACTTGGATGGGTGTCTTTCAATGTATGTGTGCTCATGACTGTAGAGAGTGTTGCAAGCTGGGTTTTATAGAGACAAGTCAAACACAACCAGCCAAAGAGGAGGGAAGAGACTTGCCTGAGTTTTATGTGAGTCATACCTATGGGTGCTGTTGAAGACAGCGCTTCTGTTGCCGTCTATGACCATGTCCTCTGTGTGTGTCTGGGGTGTATGTTCAGCCTTGCTACTGGTTGAGCCTGCAAACAGCAAAACAGTTAACAGCACCAGTGTCCACAGAACCGCAGTGGTGGCACTTGCGTGTCCAGGCTGGACTTCAGCGTCAGAACCAGAGCAACCACCAAGCCATAGAGCTGCTTGAAGGTGGTGGCTTGTAGCATCACTTAACAAGTACCAGAGATGTGCTAGAGAAATAATTTGGAGAGGATAATGTTAATGAGTTTTGACTTAATGACTGTTGCTTGGGTTGAAAAGTCTGTTTTCTGTTTCTTCATCTGTTGTGAAAAAGTCCTATTGGAGAGCTCTTCCTGCTGTGCTAGTTTTGGGCCCTGAGGACTTTGAGAATTAAGTACATTCCTCTACAAAAATCCTTAAATCTGATAACAAACTGACTCAAATACCGCTAGATAAGACTGAATGAAGTCCCATCAAAAGTCCTGGTGGCTGGAGGAGACAATGCTAAGACCACAAAGGAGGGTTGGGAGGAAGAGCCTGATTCAACATGAAATTCATAGGTGTAAAACTAAAACAGGCCAAGGCAATAGCTGTTTTTGTAATGCTTGAAATAATTTGTTAGAAACCACCTATTTATCTGCTATGTAACTGCTGTGGCAGGAAAACCCCTCTGTATTGGTGCTGCTCTGATGTGTAAAATACAGTTGTAAACTGAGAAAAAATTGGATTCTTGGTGTGTATGTGTTCTTTCTCTTGGATTTAGTTGATTCAGACCATCTTGGGGCAGGTCTGCGAAGCTGCTCTAATCTTTCCATAGTACTGTATGTCAGACATGCCAAATTAATTTTAAATGCCTTTGGTTAAATGGGATTGGCTGCTAGAAGTCCAGAAGCAGAAACAAGTGGAATTGTGCTGGCATGCAGCTGAACTTTTGTCCTTTTAGTTCTTGGAATTTTGTGTTTGCTGAACTGCATGTCTTGGAGAGGTGAGGAAACTACAGTTGTAGTTGAATGTGGCTACTGCTGGAGTGCCTATGTTTGGTGGTTAGCATTTCAGTCCAATTAAAAGAAACTTTTAATAAAGAAAATAGGACTATTGTGAATGCCTCAATTACACTTGGGGAGGAGATTCAGATGATTCCAAGAACCACCACCAAAGGTAGCAGTGAAAGTGGTTTTATGGAAGATGTTTAAGTGAGGCTTAACATCCCATGATGAGGTTCAATTTTGCTTGCTCTACAGAGGATGAAATAATAATTGCAAACTATAGCTACTGGATGTTAATGCCCCATGTTACAAGGCTATTAATGGTATCAGTCCCTTACCAAGCATCTGCAGGTTCTGTGGTGTGCCTTAACCTTGAAAGGGATCCCAGTTCAAGGGGAGATCACCACCATGCTGCTCAGCAGGGAGAGCAAAACCAAAAAAAAAGCTCACTCAGGCTTTTTGTAATTAAAGTGGTTGGCTGGTTGTCAATTTCCATGCAGTGGAAATGGTAAGTGTGAGACTCCTTGTATCCACAACTTCATTTGTTCCTTGACAAGTTGTTCTTGGAAGTACCACCTGCTATTCATGTGTTGTTTGCATGATTTCACATCCTTCAAAGCTCACCATGTCACCCTGTTCCTGTGTGGGTTTTTCAATGAACAGTTTAGAACCAGAGAGGCCTTGACCAGGTCACAGCCTGGGGCTCTACTTCCTTGGGAGCCTGAACCAGATCACTAGTTTTGGTGGAGGAGTTGACTGCATCTGTCACACTCCACCCCATGACTACAAGCAATTAACTTTATTGACTCTGAGTGGTAGTAACCTCTTGCCTTTACGTAATAAACATGGTGGATTGAAGATCAGTGGCAAAGGTACAATTATTTGATGAGTTTCTTAGCTTAAGGCCTACAGAGTGATTATAAGCAATAAACTCAATGAAACTAACAGAACTGCAAATTCAGAGCTACAGTTGCTCTTGGTGACCATACAGGCTTATAAATATACTTAGCCATTGCTGCTGTAGAAGAAACTTGTCTCAGCCTGTTCATGGAATGTACTAAGGAATGTGAGACTCTGCCGGGGGAATTCCATTCACATATACACCTCTCCCCAGATCAGGTATGCAAGCTTCAGTGCTTTCAATATTGTCTTTTATTTCTCTGCCAGGGCTGTTGATGATCCATAGAATGGATTACAGATTTGTCTTGGTATAAACCCAGAGATAGGGTAAGTTCATTCAGTAGTTTTGTCTCCTGTAGCCAGTACATAGACAGAAGCTGAGTTTGTGCTTGTAATACATATAAGAGCTGCTAAGATTGCAGCTGTCATTTGGAGTCAGCAACATTGTTCTGTACGACTTTCCTGAGTTTCAGCAGGTAGGATTCTGCTGTCAGTTTCTCTTAGGATTCCAGCTACTGTATCTTGCACCCTTGTATGGCCTTCAAGGCATCTCAGAGCTGAGGAAACATTCACTTGGATTACTCCAGAAGATTCAGTAATAACTTGAAGTCACTGGTTTGGACGTTCCTAAAAAGGTTTGTAGTCAACCACTGTCACAGTCTTGACTTAAGTAATGGTAACTGTAAGTGAGAGTAAAGATCTTTGCAGAGCAGTAGTCATAGTATCTAGCTCATTGCCTGGGGCTTCTTCATCCCTGCTGTTGCGCACCCCAAATAATCTGTAAGGTTTCCACCTGTGAAAGCATGGTTGTCATGTCCCAGCTGTGCAATGCCAGGACTGATGTCTGTAAGTGGGCAGGACTCTTTGGCAATATAGACAAGTACACAGAGTGGATGGGCAGTTAAGCGCAAATGTTTCTGAATCAATTGGACCCACAAACTGGGCTGCTCAGGGATCCCAGAACCTGTGATAGGCATAGGCTGCAGATGTATCATGGTGCAGTTTCACTTCCAGGCATGGTACCAGAGTCACCTTTGGGGGACAAGTTCCTGGAGAGTTAGGAAGAGCTGTTAGCTGCTATTGCCCCCACCCTGGGTGACCTTTTCAAGGTAAAGGCTCTCTCTTGTTTCCAGCAGAAGCAGCCACTCACCAGTCCTCAAGTCAGCCCACAGCTCACAACAACCCCAGTTCCCTGCTGGTGCTGCCCCTAAGACTGTTTTCAAGGGAAGAGTCCTTTTCTGTTAATGCATATAAACTTGAAAAGCCTTCATAAAAGTCAACATAAATAGCAGAAGGGTGGAAACAGAGCATGTGTGTCCAAATCTCACACCAAGGACCTTGACTCTGCTTGCCACAAACTTAACAACAGGTATAAATTCTCCTCATTTAACTTGTGAGTAAATGAAGCAGACTTGTTCTGATTTCCTTACACTTTCTTTCCCTATATTGAATGCTCAGAATTTAGTCACTTGTCTGTGGGAATACGAAGCGAAGAAGAATAACAACAGGTGGATGCTGACCTTGGTTCCCACCAGCTGCTGGCCACCTTATCTCAGAAGGGATAGATAGTGGACATCCTGTTAATGAGAAAAACGAGGTGGAGTTTATGCAGAGGACTGGGTTGTCCTTGCATAATTATGATAATATGTAGGTGTATGCTCTGTGCTTAAAGACTATTTAACAAGAGTCAGAACAATCAATGAAGAGTCTGGCATAATTCACATTGAATTAGTTTGGAGTCCATGTGGCATTGCTTTTGACCACGCTGATCTGTGTAAGCTCTGGCCACGTTCCCTCAGCAACCAGATTGCTGCAACACTTGTCCTTCTTGTAAAGTTTCTTTAGATTGGAATTGAATAACCTCTCAGTTCTTGCAGACCTCTTTATCAGAGGAATTCCTGGTAATGTAACTTCTATTTGATGTTGAGTTAGTGACTCTCAAATTTAAAGAACTGACTGAAGTTATGCTGCTTGCTTTGTAGAACAACTCCTGTTTTACCAGCAGTGATTATTAAGGGGCTTTGTAGCAAAGTCTGTATTAGTGTACATTCATGTTTCTGTATTTCATTTTCTGTCAAATGAGATTCTGAACTTGACTCTAGTCTGTGTGTCTCGCTGGGAATTTGGACTGCAAAGCCTGTGCTGCTCGGGATTTTGGAGATCCCAAATGTGTAGGTACCACAAAGAGATGATCCAGACCAAACAGGGCCCTAGGTTTGTCCAGCAGCAGAGCGGCCCAGTTACGGGGTAACCCAGAAAGCGTTGAGTAATGTGTAAACTGCTCCCTGAAAGCCCCAGTTGGAGCATGTGCCTAAGGAACAGCTGGCTTACATCCTGGTCATCTTAATAGAATACTGGGTGAGGATACTTTCCTGGGAATTGACTGATGCCTGTTAATGATACTATAAGGAATTTGCAATAAAGATGTAATTGTTACTGAGTGTCTTATCCAAGTAAACTTCACTCTTCCTCAAAACCTTATTGCTTCAAAGGGTAGACAGCAGCAGAGGGTCTGATTGCAACATCACAATTTCAGTTTCATTTCTGCACTTGGTGTACATCAGTTTTCAGTCACATACACAAGACATACATATGTAGCAGTGCTTAGAGAAACTGTTTTTTAATGCTGCTGTACTGAGTGGTCAGGTTAACACTTTACATGAACTATAAAGTTGAAGATTCTTTTTCTTAGTTTACATTCTTAGTTTTTTGATTAAAGAAAAAAATAGGAACTTAAAACAGTTTTAACTTGAATTCCCACATATAAATGAATGTGATAACCAGCAAAGCATACTGGCTTGAATGTGATGCCATTTGCAGTTAACCTCCAAGCTTAAGCAAGATCTTAATTGTCCAGCAGAAAACAGAGCAAGTTTAGGTCAGTCTGTACTTAGCCAAACAGACAAAGCTCAATACCTAAGTGGAAGTAAATGAAATATGTTTTTTAGTTGAACTTTACATTTGAATTGTCATTTTGACAACTTCAGGCAGGTAAACTACTTTTATTCACATTGCTTTCTGTGAACTACTTCCTGACTGTTTATGTCCCTAATTAATACAGTATACTTGTGTGGAATGGGGAGATTGTTGCAGGACAGCCTCAGCACTGCCTGCATTCTCCAGCAGCTTGTCCCTGTGCAGCCATGATGCTGGAGCACAGGGATCAATTTGTAGCAGTCGATTCCTCTAGTGCTTTCAACATGCAGAATTGCATCATGATGTGCTATGGCAATTGATTTATTAGCATGGAAATGGTTATGCCAAGGAGAAAGATGAGCCCTTAGTTTTAGATAAGACACTAAAATTAATAAAGCAGGACTTCTAAATGAACCATATCAGTCATGAGCTGATCAGTTTATTGCTCTTTGCAGTCTTGTACTGCATGTGGCTGGAATGAAGACTGTTTTCTTCAGAGCTGTTTTGAAATAGTGTTAGTAACTCATGAGTGCTTTGGTGACTGCTGAGCAAATGCTGTTTTCCACTTTGCCTCTGCAGTAAGTGTAGGCAAGAGGCTGGACAGGTGACCCAGGCTGGCAGAAGCGGATATTCTGTACAACATAACCTCATGCTCAGCAGTTAAAACAGGTGGAGGAAGAAGCAAGGTTTGGCTTGGAATGTGGCTGTTGCTCAGGAGCTAGACAGGCATCAGTCTGCTTGTAGGAAATGGTTTCTATTGTATTGTTTGTTTTCCACCATCTGTGTCCCCTTTCCTTTGCCTGTTATACTCTCTACTTTATCTTGACGATTGAGTTTTCTCCCCCGTTCTTCTAATTTTGTCTCCTGTCCTTGGAAGATGAGCAAGTGGTTGTGTGGGACCTTGGCTGCTGGCTGAGGTCAACCTACCCTGCTGCTAGAGATGTTGCACTCCCATGGACCTGTACTGATAGGTAACTGAGTGGAGGCTAGCTGTATGTTGGCTTTCACGTTGACTGGTAAATAATGAGGTTCTGCTAACCACAGTTCAAATCACAGTACAATGCAATTTCCTCCTTATCAGTGGACCTGGATAAAGTAAACTTCAGTGCTTTTGAAAGGCAGTGATTTCTATGTGTGACTGTTTCTCCAGAGTGATCAAAGCATCTTCCATGGAGTTGGCTTTGATGTGCTGAAACTATATTGGCTAGTCTATCAGCCCCAGTGCATTTGGGTCAGCTGATCAAATATTCCTTATTCATCTTTGTTCCTTACATCTCCTATTGCTGGTTGCTTCCTCATGGTGCTTTTGGGTTGCTGATGTCACTAGACATGTATGAGTATTGTTTACTTCCTTCCACTAATGCTTAAGGTCAGTGTATTACGAGGAGTAAATATTATGTACCAGAGGATAGAGCCCATGACTATGCAAACAGTACAGTGATTTTTTTTTTTCTTAGTAGCCCAAGCATTACAGTGTACAGCTGCAAAAACGATTACACAAATAGAGTAATGTAAACTGTAGTAGAGAACTATGCTGCTCATGTAGTTTATTCGAGAGTGAAGCAGTTTAAGAATATGTAATTAATTGGCCATCACTCAGTTGTATCTTCAGATAACAAACCACCAAATGTGGCATTTGAAAAATGTTAAGCATGTGCAGTTTCTGGAAGCTACACTGCTTCTAAACACACTCCTTTTATTTCAGAAAGTGACATACATTCCTCTCCTCCACCTTGTAGCCCTGATGTATGGGTTACAACCGCAAACCCTCTTCTTACACATACCCTCTGTGGGAGATGGGATAGCATTTACTGTTTCCTATAGCCTGATGGACATGCAGGTGAGGAGGCATCCCACAAGTTTGTGTGTACACAGCTGAGGTGTGCATACCTACTTGTTGCACCCTGTGCTGTCAGTCCTCTAGCTAGGTACAGACTGAGCTCTTTAGAGCATCTGATGGAGAGGATACTGGCACAGGTAGTGGTTATGATGTTATTAGGTTGGCTTTGGACAGCATCACATAGATCTTAATGTTTCTACCTTAAGCTGTTTTCCTCTTGTTAAAAAAAAATAAAAATCACACTTTGTTTATATTTCTGTTGAATTGTTTTTTGTTTCAAAAGCGTTCTTGAACTTCCTCAGTTACAGCTTCATACAGATGGTGATTGTATTCCTCTCCAACGTGATCAGTTGATGGCCTATGACCATCTTCTCTTTGGATCTTGATTATTTTTGAGCAGATGCCCTTTAGATAACCAATCTGTGGCATGCACACAATATGCCCACTTGCGTTCTGACCTTACTGGCCTGTTTGTCAAGGACTGACAACAAGAGCAACCCCAGAGTAAAGTCTCACAGCCTATAATGTGAGGCCCATACGTCCTTGTATGGGCCCTTCAAAGACCACATTTATTGTATGGGGGCTTCAGGAACGCTTTCCTTGTGTGTTGACACAGCCTGGAGAGGGATGTTTGCCTCTGTAACTTGATTTTTCAGGTGATGAGGATCTTCAGTATTGTGGTCCTCTGCTGCTGGCCTTAGCCCATGATTACAGAATCATAGCGTTGTTTTGTTTGGAAAAGATCTTAAAGACCATTAAGTTCAAGCATTGACCTAACATCACTGTGGCCATTAAACCATGTCCCAAAGTGGCAGTTTCTACATATTTATTGAACATCTTCAGGGACAGGGACTTCGCCACCACTCTGGTCAGCCTGTTCCAATGCCTGATTGCTCTTTCAGTAGAGACATTTTTCCTGCTATCAGTCTAAACCTCCCTTGGAGCAAACTAAAGCCATTTCTTGTCTTTCAATCACTTGACACTGGAGAGAACAGAGCAACACTCACCTCACTCCAGCCTCCTTTCAGGTAGTTGTAGAGAGCAGTGAGGTCAGATCCACACCTTAGAGTGCCCAGTGTGTCAGCAATTCTAGTTGCACTGTAGATTTGTGAAAGAGCTGTTCTGTTACTGCTGTGTTCAATGAAGTTTTGTCTGCATCCCCTTTCTAGATGCACTGTCAATGAAATCAATGACAGCTGCCTCCAGTAGTTGCTGATGATTTTTGAGGCTTGTGATCAGGTTAAGAAAGCAGCAGGTGCAGGAGTGAAGTAGGCATTTGTGAGGAACAGTCTTCCATTTTTCTTTTGGAGTCTTGTGCTTATGCTGAACTTCTCAAATCTTCTTCCTGAAGTGCTCCCTGCAAATTAACACTTCTTATTATAGAATGTTTTGTTGTATTTAAGGTTGTGATCACAGTTGCAAACTTACTTTTCTTAATCCTGCTAATAATGATTACACATGTGACCGTGACAAAAGTTGGGTTTTACTCTTGGCTATGTTACGTGTTGCGTAACTCCCCTCCCAGAAACCTGAGTCCCCAGGAGGGGCTCTCAACTACCCCTCACCTTCCCCCTACCCCTCTCAACCTTACCCCAATCCCAAGGCAGAATGGAGGTTTGGACAAAAGGGTTAAAAAGCAAGGTGAAGCAGCCAAGCAAAGGAGGGTGAGATTAGAAGGCAAGATGTAGTCCAGCCAGCAGCCTCAGCTTCTCCCCAGCAGGCAAAGC
The DNA here is from genome assembly GCA_013400475.1 of Tricholaema leucomelas. NCBI lineage: Eukaryota > Metazoa > Chordata > Aves > Piciformes > Lybiidae > Tricholaema lacrymosa > Tricholaema leucomelas. The sequence goes on from WAAF01010881.1 coordinate 94,793, forward strand.
TCCCCAGCGAAGAGAAGAAGCAAGTGCAGTAATCTTTGTTTTGCCTTTCTTCTTTACACATCCCAGCAAGACTGTGAGGGAAGTAGACCTCACCATTGTTTTCATTTTACAGCCTATCATCTAGTTCTTCTCACCAAAACATGCTAGCTAGGCTCAAACTAGCACAATACAGTCAAAGTTTCTCTTTGGTTTAGCAAGGCTTTTACAATAGCTACTAGTTGGCAGGCCTTATTTACACCTGTTAGTCTTGTTTCTGAAATGTATAAATGTTGAGTATCTCCAGCAGTTATCTAATTCAAGGATGTGATTGTTTTATTCCCTGATTATTTTTCAGAAGATGCCCTGTGTATGCTAGCAGTCTGAAATCTTCAGCTTGGATGGGAAAAACTCATTTCTCATCTTAAGATTTCACTGTCACTGTAAGTATTGCCTTAGTGCTGTTGTTGATGGTTTTCACAAGTGTCATATGTGACTCTGTTTCCTGTTTTCTTCTGTTAGTGGTGTCCTTTGAGGTCAGAAAAAGTAAAAGAGCAGATCATAGAACTGTTTTTACATCTTGATAAAAGCATCTGGAAAACTACAACTTTGTGGCTTTTATAGACTAGACCTGAGTGATGTTCACAATTGCCAAGTTTGAAATCAGGTGTCTTAAAATCTAAAAAAGCCTATTGAAAAAAAAGTGTTAAGCTTGGAGTGATCTAAGGGAAATGATTTGGAGCACTTTGTTGTGAAATTGTCTAATACTCTGCACAAAGCAAGGTGTTTGTTCTATTTTAGGTGGGTTTGACCATGCTAAGAGGAACTTACTGACATGCAGACAGTGCTCATGGTTGTAGATTGTCATGTTTAAGTTTTGTTGTTCCTTTTTTGAAGACGGACACAGTGTTTGGCTTTGAAGATGTTGTCTCTAACAACTTTGCAGAGGTCATTCAGAGCTAATATGCTCACCTGGTTGGGCTTGTTGGTAATCAGTGTAAATTCAGGAATATAACACATGAAGTAGTAGAGATTTAGAATAGAACAGAATCAGCCAGATGGAAGAGACCTCCAAGATCATCCAGTCCAACCTATCACCCAGCCCTGGCCAATCAGCTAGACCACGGTGCTCAGTGCCTCATCCAGGCTTTTTATGCACATCTCCAGGGATGACGACTCCACCACCTCCCTGGGCAGCCCATTCCAATGCCAGTCACTCTCTCTGCCAACAACTTCCTCCTAACATCCAGCCTAGAACTCCTCCAGCACATCTTGAGACTGTGTCCCCTTGTTCTATTGCTGCTTGCCTGGGAGAAGAGACCGACCCCCCACCTGGCTACAGCCTCCCTTCAGGTAGTTGTAGACAGCAATGAGGTCCCCCCGAGCCTCCTCTTCTGCAGGCTGCACACCCCCAGCTCCCTCAGCCTCTCCTCACAGGGCTGTGCTGCAGGCCTCTCACCAGCTTTGTCACCCTTCTCTGGACACGTTCCAGTATCTCAACATCTCTCATTTGTGACTTTTATCACCTCTTGGAGGGGCATCTAATGCAGTAGCAGAGATGATGGTGATGCTGTCTCTATGCTTCATGTCTTCTGCTGGACATTAACACCTACCAAAAATAATTAGGAGTGGCTTGCTTGTAGCTGTGTGTGCCATTAACTACAGTCAGACTTGTGTTTCTTGAAGTTAGTGATTACCCATGATGTCAGGGAAGAGTAAATGACATGTAAAATAAAACAAGTGCTCACAGTATTACGAGATATCTTTATTGAACCCAAATTAATTTTCTCTTTTATTTTGTTGTATTTGAAGGTATAGATAAAATAGAATCTTGTCTTGACGTGCAGAAATGACTCTATAACTCAGAACTTACAAAGTAGGTGTGTTTATTGCATGCAGATGCACGGGGGATCTTTCCACCACAGACGTGCATGCCCGAAGCAGCAAGCCATCCCACATTTATACAATGAGACCATACATATTCATAAGGCACCTATACATATTCACTACTTTAACCTACCTACTCCCGCTTTGTATGCTAATTAGCTTATCAGTTCTCTGCACCTGCGTAGTTCCCTCCAGGAATCATGGGCAGGGGTCCTCTAGATGCGGGCGGCAGTCTCTGGGAGGAAGGCTGTGAGTCTTCCTCATGAAGTACTTTTCACCTCTTGCCTGGAACTTGGTGACTTTGCAGGTTTGCAGTATCCTTATCGGTCTGAGCTAATTTATGCCCTTGGTGGTCATCTGCTTCTCATCGAGGAGGCTTACTGATGGGTTGATGGTGGATGTTACCCAGTTCTTTTTTACGGCCTCTCCTCTTAGATAACCCTGGAATGTCTTGTTTCTTTAGAGAACACTGGAATGGCTTACACTATTACTTGTAAACCCCCTGCTAGTCGTTTTTCTCTATGTGATTATATGACTACCTGTTTTGTTTCCATGTCCTCAGTATCGGTTATAGTATCATAGTATCATCAGGGTTGGAAGAGACCTCACAGATCATCAAGTCCAACCCTTCACCATAGTGTTCTATGCTATCTCCTATTCCCCCATATCAATCTGAAAAGTGACCTGTGTTGTATTCTCTGGTTGCTCCTCATGCTCAGCTCTTAACCATTGCCTATTGTATCATTTTATAGAAATACATTAGGGTTTTTCTGTTGTTTTTGGATGAGAAGGTAAACACAGCAATCTTAAAAATTTAATGATAATAGAATTGGCAGAATAACATGAGGATTTTGTTACTCATCAGATAGTCAGCAGAATTGTTAGTTGCTGATCTGTCCTTTTATACCTTATATGCATTCTGGGAAATAGTTCATGCAACTTAATGTTGACGGTGATGATACCCACAGGATGTGTCAATGGTGTGCTCTTCCAGCTAGCAATTTTAAGTTCAATGATGCTGTTCATAATGCATTCTGAATAACTTACTGGAACTGGGAATAAGCTTAAATGAAAAAAAATAAGGTCTGATTATTTTAATTTTTTTTTCTTTCTTTTTTTTTTTTTTTTTTTTAGAATTTTGGGATTTGGCTGAAAAAAAAAAAAAAACAAAACAACCAGAAAAGATGGACTGGAATGTAAGACCACTCCAGAATGCTGTTGCAAAGAACCCACAAAGTCAAGATGGGTGTTACCCTCAGTTGCTTTCTAATGCACATACATTTCCTGAGAGAAATTCCTATTCCTCTACAAATGCATGCAGTTATGCTGGAAATAACCAAACGATGTATGTGCCAACTAGCAATACTGCCTTTAGTCTTGTAAATGTTGGAGGATTCAAAACTTCAGATCAGGCCTTGCCAGGAACATCTGTATCTGGTAATGATTATGATGTTTTTACCTCAAAGCACGCAGCCGATCGACCTCGACAGTCGTATGTACCGATAGCTCCAAAACCTCACAAATGGACATCACATTTGCAAGCAGAGCTAACTCAGACTTCTTGGCCAGCGTCTAATGCCTACATTTATTCTCATAGAAATTTACCTCCGTTGTCTTCTCAAAGCAGCACTGGAAGTAACATGAGGAGTGTACATCAAGATCCTCAGCATGCTACCACCAATGGTTACGCTGGGTGGCCACAAATACCACAGCCTAATTCTATGAGAACTACGTCGTTATATCAAAGTACCATTCATTCCCAGGGTACTTCTGCATCTCTTGGTATGTCTTCGCAACTTGTCCAGAACCAAATATATCATCCTAACACTCAGTTTCACGTTTTACACTCACTGAATCAAAATAATGAAGCAAATGTACAGCGGCCGCAATATCAGCCGAGCCCAGTGGGATCAGAAGCTCCTAGTGGATGTTCCGCACCATCTCTGTTGCATGCCAACTGTGATTCCAGAGCTGCGGCACAATCTTCAATAGAGGTATCACAGGCAGTTCAAAGTGTGTCTAACAGATACACTTTTAGCCAACAGAGGTACCCATCAGATCAAAAAAATGTGTCTGGTTTTAATAGTGTTCAGCAACACTTTCAGAAACAGCTGTCTGGAGGAGTCAGTCAATCAGTTGGGAGTGTCTGTAAATCAAGTGGAAGTGTGACTGCAAATCATCCTCTTAGTGAAATGTCAGTGCCATCTCCTGACATATACAAAGAACTGTATAGTATTCTAAACAAAATGGAAACTCTTTCTTCAATGGCTGCTTCAAAGCAACTGAGTGATCCTGCTTCAGGTCAAGAAAGTTTGAAGACTGAGACTGTTAATTCTCAAATTTCTTCAGCAGGAGTAGAAGGAAGAACAAATGCAGGAGACAGACTAGCTTGGGAATCTCAAAAACTGCTTGCTATGAAAAAAAGAAGCTTCCTGCTTGAAAAGATGGATCATTTTAGGAGAAGACTTCTTGCAGCTTCAGAATATGATGAAAGTACTCTCCCCGCTCCTCCAAGTTATCAAGATGCTCTCTCTCATCATCTTCTGTGTGTGCCCAACCAAAATACACTAGCTTCATCTGAAACAGTGAGGATAGGTAGTCCAAAAAGTAACTCTTTACCTGAAGAAAGAAAGGACAAAAACATAGTCACTGTTGACAACAGAAGATTAGAGGTGACTCAAAGTAACCATTGGGTGGAGCAGGGAAGCCTTTCATCAACCTCTGCTCTTGTTCCCTCTCAGAGCAAACGCCCTGCTCCATTAAAGAATCCTGATAGCACTCCTGTCTCTGCACAGAGAGGTGCAGATGCCTTGGCCTCCTCTGAAACTGTGACATCATTGAATAATGCATCATCTTTTAGTCAAGTCAATAGCTCTATTAAAACTGCATCAAAGAATGTGCCATCATACCCTGAGAACTCATCCTTTCTTCAGTTTGTACTGAGCAGCACGAATATATTGAAAGAGAAGACAGCTGGTGCTACTGCTGATAAAATACTGACTAATCTCCTGTGTAACGAAAAAACACTTGTAGACACATCTGCTTCAGATGGAAACTTACTAAAGGACACTAATAAGAAAAACACAGGAAGTTTGAAAGGTGAGCAGGCACATACGGTTCACACAAACGTTCCAGTATCGGAAACAACCAGTTCTGGTGAAGTTGAATTTCAGAGTAATGCAGCTCAGAAAAAAAAGACGCTTACTGAAAATACATCTCTTAAACAGAACAGTCATAGTGTGGAAGAGGTAACTGTATGCCTGGGCTTGTGGAAAAAGGATCCTTCAGAAGCTGCAAAGGTGCAAAAAAGCCAGTCAAACAAAAGCCCCGCAGCAAATCGGATTTCACTTTATAACCAAACCACAAAAAATAGAGAACAAAATGTTGGTCTGGTTAATAGAAATACAGATGAAGCAGTTTTGCCTGTAACATCTGCTTCTGCAGGACAAAAACTTGATACATTGGGTTGCAATTTGATAAAAAGCATTGAACTTCAGGTTGCAGTTGTCTCTCCTTTGGTACTTGGCAAAAAGAGAACACGGAGCGAGCAGGCAGACAAATGCCCAACATCTGCAGCTAAAACCTATCCAGTAATTGACTTGGAGAGCACATGTACCTTGCAAGAAGAGGGGAAAAATGATGTAAGCGTGGTAAATGCTGATAAAGAAACAGTAGAAATTGCAGAGTTGTCACCTAGTGATTGTGTTCTAGTAGAGAAAGTGGACTCACATCTGCAGCAGACCAAGTTAGCTGATGGAAACAGGTTGCTGAAAAACAGCGTGAGTGCAAATGATTCATATGATGAAAACCAAAAGAAACGTAGTCAGCCTGCACAAGATACCAGAGAAAATCTGCAGCTGGGATTACAAAACAAGCCTTCTCTTCCTGAATTTGGCCTGAATTTTTCTAGTCAAGTCTTTCAAGAAGGTGCAAGAGACAATAAAGACAAACAAGCTTTGTTAGAGACAAAAAATACATCCGCAGTTGTGGATGTAGAACAGATGCTTTGTATTTCTAGTGTGTGTTCCCTTGTTGAAGGTGATAGGTTTTATAATCCACAAATAGCAAGTATCTTCAGGTCAGTTTCTGAGACACAGGCACTAAATGGTAGCTCATCAGAAGAAAATGCATCTGAACCAAGGCAAAAGAAACAGAGGCGGGATTTGTATAAGAATAAGCTGGGTAATAACACTCCCCAAAGAGAGACCTTATTGCAAAAGATGCTGGGAGAATCATCAAGCTGCACGAGTGAAGCGCGTACGATTTGCAGTGGTACCATGACCAGTCACGTGGAGAAAGAAAACAGTGGTAATCTTGAAACAGTTTCTGCCACAGAAGAGAAAACATCATTCAGTTTGTCTTTCAAGCATCCTGAAAGTGACCTGGAAATTTCTGCTAGTGTGAACCAGCAGTCGGCTCAAAATTCACTAGATTCATCGATCAGTGTGACTGCTGAAACAGAGTTGTCAACTGTTCCAAGAGACATCAGTAAACAAAATGATGTCCTCAGTAAACAAAATGACATGCCCAGTAAAAATAGCACAGAAAAAGAGGTGATCTGTTGTGATGCAGAACCTATCAAATGTCTAAACAATCAGTTGTCTGAACTGATGCATTGGTTTCCATATGGCATTGAAAGTGCTAATTTGCGAACAAAAGAACCAGTACGAAACAGTTCCGTGACTGACTGGGTAGAGACTCAACCTCAGAAGGAGACTCAAACTTGTGACAAAAATTGTCATTTGAAGGACCCAGTAGATGAGATCAAAATCAAAGTGTTAAGCTCTGATCAGATACAAGAACTGTTTCCTGAACACAACCGGTGTTCCTCTGATGACAGCAGGAGAACAGCAAGTCAACAGTCAGAAAAGATGTCAGCTGAGGAGGAAAACGTTGAAGGCAGTGTTCAACCTAGTCAGAGTCTGTGTGAGAATGAAAAAAAACCACCAAAATCTCCCAACCCCATAAAAGAGAAAAAGGATCATTCTTCAGTGAGTTTATCTGTACCATGTGAAATGCCACAGGACCCCTGTAAATTTGGCATATCTGATTCAGAAAAAAATGATGATCAGCTTTCAAAAACTGAACATAGTAGCTGTACAGAGAGCCAGTTGAACAACAGTAAATCTGATGATCTAATGAAAAACGAATGTGCAGTTGAAAAACTTCAAGTTTCTGAAAGAATCCCAAACAGCATTAGCACAAATAAAGAAGATATTTCTAAAGGTACCTCTGTAATGTGTAAAAATGCAGAGCTAAAGGTGAATAATGAATACAAAGAGATTGTAACACAACAGGAAAGAATTGGACCACCTAATTCCTCTGAAAACCAGGATACTGATGAATGTAAAATCAGCATCTTGAAGGAAGAACTACAGATCAGCAGAGGAACCCCATTGTTAGACAAAGAACTTTGTTCTGACAAAAAGGAAGAGGAAGTTTTCAAACCAGAGTTGTTTTCACAAGATAAAACCAAACCAGATTTGGCCATGAAATCCAAACCAGACATCCATGAATGTACAAAGTCAGAAACTGTTGAAATTAAGCATGCTGAAGTCAGTCAGGGACAAAAAATTAACACCTGTGAAAAGTACTCAGGTGAAGGACAGAACTGTAGGAAGCAAAAGGAGATAGTTGATCAAGATGTAGAAATTAACATCAAAAATAGTGCCGACTTACCAGAAATAATCCATAAAAACCTGAGTGATTACTGTACTGATGCTATAAAGTTCCCAAATTGTGGCACTGTAGACTTTAAGTCAAGGAACCCCAAATATTTTCATCATAAATCTATGAAAGTTCATCCTTCGCAGGAACAGTCATACAAACGGAAGTGGAATGGAAATGTGATTGGGAAGAGAGACCCTAAGAAAATAAAGGTGGAAGAAGCAAGACTGAAACAGCCAGAAGCAAAAAATTCCAAGCATTTTTCACATCCTTGCATGACAAATACTGACAAAGCTAAAAAGCTGAACAGAGAAAACGTCTGGAAACGGAAGAGTTCGTTAGCAGATCGCTCTCTGCTTAAACTGCATAAAAAAGGGGCCCAGTCTTCTGCCATCTCTAAAAGCTACTTCTCTAGCAAAGAGAAATGTCTTGATATTCAAAACAAAGACAACTGCTCTGAGAAAACATTTCCTGATAAAAACCTGCTGTACTTAAATAGAAGAAACAACAGATTAAAATTGCATCTTCAAAAGGAACCAAAAATACACTACCTGAACAGAGTTGCGTTTAAACGTACATCACAGGAACGCATATATCTAACAAAATTAGACACATCACCTGTCAGACATGTCCGGCATGCAAAGCCCAGAGCATCAAAGAACAACACAGAGGCAAAAAGAGACCCTTCTGTCTCAGAAGTTAAGAAAGCACACAGACTGGATGTGCTTGAATTTAAGCTGTGTCCAGAGATACTGTTCAGAAATCCAACTGCTGATGAAGAAATCTCAGCTGCAAGTAATTCCGTGGAAAGAGAGAAAACTGTTGTGGCAGGTATGATGCTGTCTTGATTACTAAATTGTAAGTACATCTGTTTACAAATGTACTCCTCTGTAAGTCGTGTTACACAAAACCAGTGAAAGCTTGGGATGCTAGAAGCTGAAGTGGAAAATAGCTTGGCTAACTTTCTGACAAGGCTGCAGCTGTGCATCAAGCTGAGAAAGAGCATGGGACTTTTCCTTCAATTTACTGTTTTGTTATTTTTCCCTTTAGGCTTTAGCTATAGAACATTCTATAGAATCAGCCAGGTTGGAAGAGACCTCCAAGATCATCCAGTCCAACCTAGCACCCAGCCCTAGCCAGTCAACTAGACCATGGCACTAAGTGCCTCATCCAGGCTTTTTCTGAACACCCCCAGGGACAGTGACTCCACCACCTCCCTGGGCAGCCCAGCTAGTATGGTTAGAGTAATTTAGAGCACAGCAGTTCCAAGTAACTTTACAAGAAGACATTCTGATTTACTTGTAGGCGATAGCTTGGCTTGTTTGCAGAAAGGCAGATTGCCTTGTCGTAGATGGCAAAGGTAATCTGACTTGTATTCAGTGTTCACCTGGTTCTGCGTAGATCTGGATGGGTAGACAGTACAGAGGGAGATCTTTCGCAGCATTAAGAGCTTGGACCTGCACACAGTTTCTGTAACTTTAAGCTGCCATTTTTTAACTTCTAACCTGTCCTCGATCTTTCAACATTTCACATGGTACTTTGTGAAGCGTATTTGTGTCAAAGCTATATTTGATTGTAAATAAAACCAAATCTTAAACTGCATGTACCAGCCCTTGCAGTCATTTCCACATCTGAAAGAAATTTCCTAGTTTATCTTTAAAACTTAATGCTGAGTAGACACCAAAACTTGTGATACAGAAATCTCAAACATAAATGTTTTCTTTTTAGGTGTCAAGAGTAAAAAAGAAGATTGGTTAAAATGTGATGCAGTGAAGCAAAAAAAGCTGGAAGAGATCTTTACAGGTGAAATGACTTTTGCTGTGGTATGAATGAAATACTCTTTGCTTGGTTTTAAGTGTCGCTTTTACAGTAGCAAATCCTAATGAAATATTTCAACTTACTCTTTAGTAGCTTTGCTGCTAAAATGTATGGTGTAGAGTAGACACAGAAGTTTCAAAGGCTTGTGGAGATTTTTATTGCCATAAGAATATGTCACAGAGGTTGGAATTTTCTGCATGTGTGCACCGTTGAATCAAAAGTACCACTGGTTCAAGTAGTTGTAAACTGTAGGTAAAGACCAAGCTGTCTCTTTCCTACCTTAAAATGTAGGGAGTCACAGAAGATGTAGTGTGAGACTGTGCAAACAGAAAGCAGTTTAAAAAACGTTGTATGTGGTTTTCATCGTAAGTTGGCACTGCCTGCACACACACTCATGCTCACTTGTACTGAGACTGGCCTGTGCCAGTCATCTGGACAGGATTACATGTGTGACACACAGAGGAAAATTGGTGCCACTGTTACATACTGCCTTAGTTCACTTGATTGGTAAATTATTTTTTGGATGGCCTTTTTGTACCCTTTAGGAGTCAACAGTTGTGACAGTGGCATCTTTTACCTCAGGATTTGGTTGTTCCATCCTTTGTAAATCTTGGGTCAGATTGCTTCTTGCTGTCTTTGTTTCTTGGCTTTAGGTTTCTTTCTAGTTACAGCCCTGTTTCCCCTTTGATCTAACAGAACACGAAATGGTGCATTCAATAGGGTGTAACATTGTTGCCATCCTCCTCTTATCAGAGTGAAAATCCTCTGCTGACAAACTGTCTGTTGTAGTCTTCATGCCAGCAAGACATTTTGCAACGTTGACATCTTTTATTGCTGTTGAACGTGTCCTTGGCATTGGTATCTGCCATTCTTTCAGCCCTTCCTCTTGTTCTTTCTCTTGGTTTCCCACAAGCGTGTTTCCATTCACACTCTTCCTAATATTCTTTAGGGAGATCATAGGATCATAGGATGTTAGGGGTTGGAAAGGACCCAAAGAGATCGAGTCCAACCCCCCTGCCAGAGCAAGACAATGCTATCTAACACAAATCACAGAGGAACACATCCAGACAGGCCTTGAAAGTCTCCGGAGAAGGAGACTCCATGACCTCCCTGGGGAGCCTTTTCCAGCACTCTGTGACCCTTACAGTAAAGAAATTCCCCCGTGTGTTGAGGTGGAACCTCGTTATCTGCAGTCTCATACAAAGACACCCTAATAACCGTATAGTGCTTAAAGATACACTGAAGATTAAATTTGAGGTTCCTGTTGCTGTAGGAAAGACATTTGTGGCATCCTTTTTGGCAGTGGCTGGCCTTAAGTACCATCATACGCACACATAAGGAGCAGAGTTACTTGAGACTCTTGAGCTTTTGCTTTAACCTGCTTTTCTGTCTGTCTTGCAGATGAGGACTGTATTCCACTTGATACAGCTATAAAGATTCTGGATGGAGATGGTGAGGCTCTTCACATTCCAGTCAAAGACTCAAAAGAGGTGTTTCAGACCTACCGGAAAATGTATCTGGAGAAAAAGATTCAAAAGCCTTGATAGCACTCCTGTATCATAGGTTTTACTCAGTATCCCTGGGAAAAAAAATGCCAGCACTAAAATGCTTTGCTTCTTTCTTCATATTTCTGAATAACTGTAAATAGATATATGTAATTTTTGTTTGGATGTTGGCATTTTTTCCCCCTCGTATCTGTGAACGATTGCGGTCGTGTTCTGTGCTTTTGCGAAACCATGCTTTGATGCTGAAAGTGGCATTGTTGAGTTACTTCTTTTTGCTAGATAGAAATTTTTGTGGGCTTTTTGGTTTTGCTTGCTTGTTTGGTTGTTTTTTTTTCTTGTTGTTTTGTTTTTATGATACAGGAGTTAGCTGAATCTTGACCACAAAAACCTCAAACTCATTTAAACTGTCATAGTTGTGGTTTCTTTTCTGATTATGAAACATTTCGATTTGTGATACTTTCCATTGCTGGCAGTGGAAAAACATTCCTACTGGAAAGGAGGTGCAGTAGATTCCCAAGCATTACACCTCTATGGTGATCTCATTGTGTTTCTTAAAAGGCTTTCTATTTTTGTAGAAACTTCGTCTTTTTTTTTAAAAAAGGGGTAGTGAAACCATTAAAAAACTTGGGATTAGACACACAGATCAGTGGATACCATGAAGTATTTATCCTACTACCCAGTTTCCTTTACATTGCTTTTTGTGGAACTTGTGAGTTTTTAATCTGAACACAATGCTGTAAACTGATAGTTGACTGAAGAGTCCTTTAGTTTTCCTCTCTCTTTGCTTTCTTCACACTAGAAAGGTGTGATTGTTGAAGTGCAAAGAGTTTGAACTAGCTCTTGTCCAGATTATGCTTCTTGCTTTTTAACTAGGCTGTAATTAATATCTTCTGTTTATAAAGTGTTAGATAATATTTGCCTCTGTGTTCACCGTGATGTAAGAGTTCTGTTTGTTGCTGAATATCTTTCATTCAAGTGCCTTTTCATTATTGTTTGGAACTTTGAAATGAGTAATTTTTTTTTTCCTTCACAAGGTTCATACTTGATTATACCTGTTTAAACCTTTATACTGAAAGTAAAAAATGTAGATATTTCATGGAATGGTTTTTATACTAGAAATAAACTTCTGAAGGCTATGCCTTGTCTCTTTTTATAGTTTGAAGGTATGAAGTTGTATTTATTGCTGCTAGTTAAATAGGCATTGAAGGTATTCCTATAGAATAGAATCAAACAGGTTGGAAGAGACTTCCAAGATCATCCAGTCCAACCTATCATTCAGCCCTGCCCAATCAACTAGACCATAGCACTAAGTGCCTCATCCAGTCTTTTCTTAAACACCTCCAGGGATGGTGACTCCACCACCTATAGATTTCATCCTGTAGATGAAGCAAACAGCATTATAAAGTTCCAAATTGTCTTTCTTAAAAGGTTTCATAGTTGCAAGTGAGAATTTGACTTCAGTCCAAGGTTTTCCTAATGAACTCTGAACACCATGTGCTTAGACTTACCCGCCTGAACATGAGCCAGCAGTGTGGAGAGCCAGTGGCATCCTGGCCTGCATCAGGAATGGTGTGGTCAGCAGGAGCAGGGAGGTCATTCTGCCCCTGTACTCTGCACTGGTTAGACCACACCTTGAGTACTGTGTCCAGTTCTGGGCCCCCCAGTTTAGAAGGGACATTGAGATGCTTGAGTGTGTCCAGAGAAGGGCAACGAGGCTGGTGAGAGGCCTCGAGCACAGCCCTACGAGGAGAGGCTGAGGGAGCTGGGATTGTTTAGCCTGGAGAAGAGGAGGCTCAGGGGTGACCTCATTGCTGTCTACAACTACCTGAGGGGTGGTTGTAGCCAGGAGGAGGTTGCTCTCTTCTCTCAGGCAGCCAGCACCAGAACAAGAGGACACAGCCTCAGGCTGCGGCAGGGGAAATTTAGGCTGGAGGTAAGGAGAAAGTTCTTCACTGAGAGAGTCATTGGCTACTGGAATGGGCTGCCCAGGGAGGTGGTGGAGTCGCCGTCCCTGGAGCTGTTCAAGGCAGGATTGGACGTGGCACTTGGTGCCATGGTCTAGCCTTGAGCTCTGTGGTAACGGCTTGGACTTGATGATCTGTGAGGTCTCTTCCAACCCTGGTGATACTGTGAGACTGTGAGACTGTGACTTCAGAGAATGTTCCAAGATTTTTTTGCTTTTCAGCATCTTTTTTCTTCTGTTTGTTTTTTCTTGCCCTTCCCATCTCTGACTTGGAGTTGGGAATTGGCAGTTGTGTATACTTAAAAAGTCTTCAGTACTACCACATTCCTGAAAATTTCTGGTTGTAGGCATCTAGGATATAATTATTCAGTAGAGCATGACTGTAAGTTCCTAGCTCTGTTCCTATGCTGAATTAAAAATCAGCCTTTTGGGGAGAAAAAGGCCTTCACTTCGGTCATGTGTGTGGAGCACTGGAACAGGCTGCCCAGGGAGGCTGTGGGAACTCCTCTGCAGACTTGCAAAACCCACTTGGATGCATTCCTGTGTGGACTATTGTAGGTGATCCTGCTTTGGCAGGGGGGTTGGACTTGATCTTTATAGGTCCTTTCCAACCTGTTTGGGAGGTTGTTCACTCCCTTTTCTGATGGTTTGAGTGTTCCTTCACTTTGGAAATCACCCAGACTAGACTCAGCCAGCTCTGGAAATTGAGGGAAGCTTACATTTACAGCTTACAATATCCAGATATTTACAGCATGTATGGTTACATACAGATATATAGAAGGTAAAAGGTAATACAGAAACACAACAGTCCTCCCAGAAGCCTGAGCCCCCAGGAGGGGCTCCAAACCACCCCTTCACCTTCCCCCTACCCCTCTCAACCTTACTCCAGTCCCAAGGAAGAATGGAGGCTTGGCCAGGGGATTAGGAAGCAAAGTGGATTAGTCAGAGAAACGGAGGGTGAGGTTAGAGAGAGAGATGCAGCTTGGAGCTCCCCAGCAGAAGTTGTGCCTTTATGTTTTGATTCTTGTTTTTATACATCTCAGCAAGCCTATGAGTGAAGTAGACATCACCCTTGTTTTCCTTTCACAGCCTGTAATCTAGTTTTTCTCACCAAAACATTCTGGCTAGCTTCAAACTAGCACTCCTTTCTCTGTGGTACCACTGTTCCAATAACTTAGAGGTTTTGTTTTTTTCAATGACTGGATGGTCAAATACTAGTCTGAGGGGAATGTTGCCACTGGAGAATTTTGTAGTAAAGCTGATAACACTGAGGTTGTATTTTCACTGAGAGTTTAGCACCTGTATTGTACTGCCTGTATTAAAAAATACTTATTGTAGCCTTAATTGTACCCAGTACAAACAACACATAGTTTCTGTCAATTTAATTTGGGTGTTGGCCTGCATAGTGGTAGATGAAGCTGACTTAAATGCTTGAGTGAATTCTTTACAGTAGCAAGTTCTTCAATGATTGACTCATGATCAGATTCTACATAGTTGTAGTAATTTGCTTACCAACCCAGTAAGTGAGAATACCAGGTTTGAGTCCAAGTGGATACATCACCTTTTGCTCTTGTAGCAATGAGTGGACCATGTCTCTCTGACCATATTTACATGGTGATTTGTCTGTATTGCTTTGGTATGGTTAGGATCTTTGGAAAAGCCTGGCCACATTCTGCCTGCTTTGTTCACCTGTTGGCTTAGTTTTCATGTAAGTGTTTGCACTCTAAGTGCTCTACACTTAACACAGACTAGAAGCCAGCTCTGTGCTGCCTGAAAATTGCTGCATGCACCTGTATACTGCATAAGAGCACTGCCAGACGCTTTTACTCAGTTGCTGTTTCTCTTGCTTCTTAGAGTACTGACTGAAGCCATGATACTATAGCAAGCCCTTGGACAGGCAAAGTGCTGGCATCCACCTAGATGTGGCTGCTGTGAAAGAGAGAGTGCTATGTTGCTTGAGCCAGGCTAACGTGAGCACAAAGAGCATTCACCAGCACTGAAGGCACTCGTCATGGATGTGATTTGTCCCCACTGTTTTGCATGTAGCCTATACTTGAAAGGTCTTGTCATGTGGCCACTCCTCAGCTCATATTGCCAGCTCATGGGCCCAGGAACTCCATTTAAGATCAAGACAAGGCTTCAGTCTCTGCCTGAGCAATGTGCAAGGTCTGCCTGTTTCTAAACTCTGAGTTTGGGCATGGAAATTGCCTACTGATCCAAACCCTAACCCATGGGTGGTGTTTCTGCCCGGACTCAGAGTTACGTTACTGCTGTGGAGTTGCCTGTCAATCATGACTATATCTAACCCTGGTTACTATCTAGATCTGATCCTGGTCTGCAGATTGACTTCCTTCTTTTACACTGGCCCTGTGTCATCCACTACTTGCTTGCTTGGACACTGGCTTGACCCTACCATATCTGCCCTGCTTGCTGTGCTTGGGTGTTGTGGGGACAGGGCCTTGGCTAGGGAGGCCTCTGTTTTGCCGGTCATGCTATCTCCCTCAGCTTCTCGCTTCTGTGCTTTAGGGACCTTCTGGTCCTTGCTGGGGGCCAACAGATACAGAACTGTAGGATGTGGGTGTGCAACATCATATCCTATTAGTGTCTGTTCTCTCTTCTTCACATTATCTTCTCTGAAACTACATCAGTAGGAAGAGCAACCACTTCTGTCATTCTTGCCTTTGTACTTCAAGAGAGTCATGAGTGAGGCTCCTGGTAAGTATAAAAAGGTAAATCTCTATCCCCACTCGTTTTCAAAGACAAGAAGATGACCACCAGAACTACAGGTCAGCCAACCTGACCCCTTTCTCTGGGAGGTTTGTAGAACAAGCCTCTTTGAAGCTATGACTACCCAAGCACAGCAAGGATGAGGTGATTTGGAACAGTCAGCATGGATTTACAAAGGGTGAATCACACCTGATGCACTTGGTGTCTTTGATGATGAAATGTCAGATTCTCTGGACAAAGGGGCTGCAAAAAATGTTTCACGAAGCTTTTGCTGTGGTTTCTCAATGTCCTTGTGGCCAAACTGGAAATAGGTCAGTTGGATAGGGCACCTTGTGGGAATTGTATGTGTAGAAATAAGATGCTTGTGATCTTGAGATTCTTGTTTTGGGTGGAGGTCTGTTGAGCTGGCATGTGGAATGGCTGAAGGAGGAAGCCTTTTAAGATGGGATGGTGCTGTTTCAGGTGGAGCTACTGATGCAAGCAGTTTTGACATGTTTTGGAGGTCATAGTGCCCTTTGCCTCGTTATCTGCAGAAGTTGAAGTGTATGTATATGTCCTATGAATATGATAATGAACTTAAGAACATGCTAAACATACATCACTCTGCTACTCTCCACCCAAATCATGTGACAGTGTCACTCTGGGAGGGGGAGTGGATAGAACTGAGGTATAAAATACCAAGACAGAAGTGCCCTTTGTGGAGGAAGAGACTGAACACCGATGAGGAATAGTCAACAGGCTCTACTCCTTCACTCCAGACAGGGATACCTTCTTGGTAAGAACTACACCTTCACCATACAGGTAAGAGCTGGAGTAGCTTCTGCTAACATTGCTATTAGTCTTGTGTCAGCATATGCATTTATGATTATACATTCTGAACTTGTAAATACCTCTCTCACCTTAATAAACTGCCTATCTGTTCAACTTGGTGAAAGTCAAAGTCCTTAGCAGAGCTCTGAAACAGGCAACAGTTGACCTACTTTTCGAATTTGCAAAACTCAGTGAAAGTCTTTGTGGCTTTTGACAGGCAAGCATAGAATCCTTATGCTTAATGCAACAAACCTACATGGTGATAATTAGCAAGCCAGCTGGGCTTGGCAGCATACTGTCTTATAATCAGTGATACAATGTCCAGCTGACATCTGATTACTAATGCATTCTTCAGCAATTGATACTGGGCTACCATTGTTCATTGCCTCCATTGCTGAAACTCAGTGCTAAATGCTCTAAAGCAGTGCTGTCTGATGAAGTTCAAATGAATATAGGCCTTGCAGTCTTCAACATGAAAGGTAAAATTTGCATCTGTGTTTTCACTTAATGAACACTAGGAAGAGAAAGATTTTTACCTCTGTGGTTATATCCTAGCATAAGGTGACAGGTGTTGATAGAGCATAATGTCAGATTTGCCAAGGTATCTCTTCTGTGGTGAGGCTTTCTGTGGCTACATTCATAAGTGTATTTCAGTACAGATTAGTTCATATCACTCCTTGTGGTTCTCTGAACGGTGTTAATTAATGAGACTTGCATGGACTGCATCAGGAGAAGTGTGGCCAGCAGAGCGAGGGAAGTGATTCTCCCCCTCTGCTCTGCTGAGACCCCACCTGGAGTACTGCATCCAGTTATGGAGCCCCTATTCCAAGAGGGATGTGGAGATGCTGGAGCATGTCCAGAGAAGGGCCACTGGGATGATCAGAGGGCTGGAGCAGCTCTGCTATGAGGACAGAAACTACAATCTTTGCAACAAAATAATCCTACAGTAAATCACCACAGAAGATGGACTTCAGACTGAAATGTGGAGGTATAGCTAATAAGGAATGTACTTGGTATGTTAATTGGGTCATAATGCCTTCCCTTTACATCCCAGGAGATGTTTTTCAGAAAGAATTGAGCCTTCCAGGAGGAGGTGAGGCCAGGTGCTTCTAGCCCCTCTGATCCCATAGGACTGGTTAGAACACAAGGGAAAGTGTCTCTCACCAGATTTAGTTGTGTTCTACTGAATTTATTCATCACTAACACTACCCTAGAAAGGTTGCTGATGGCAGCAGTGGGAAAACAGCTCTTGGAGGACGTTGAATGCATGCACTTTGTTAATCTCAGTTATATAAATACTCTGCCTGATTCTTTGATTCAATTACATCAAAAATAAAAAAATCAGCTGTCTTCTGTGCTGTAGAAGTACAGAGACTCACCAGAATCTTTGTCACTGTATAAACAAGATGCAGATGCAGTACTGCCAGAAGCAATAGAAGCAGCGTACAGAAGGAGAATTTATTGCAGTGCTTACCTTTAAACTGAATCATAGATAAGTTGTGCATGGAGAGATGCTTATTCGTGCTGGAAGACACAAGGGACTAAAAGTAACTGTGCCAACACAAGCCTGAAAGGTACTGTGTGGTCTGTGGTGTTCTCTCAGGGGAACAAATCACTACAGCTCAGAAATAACAAGCTCCAAATGCAAGGGGGTAGGAATGAAGACTAGCATGAACAGCTTACCTGTGCCTGCAGCCGTTCTGCAGGTAAGAACAAGAAAGAATGCTCCTCTTCAACCTCAGCAGAAGATAGATGGTGGTCCACCTAGGTTCATCCTCTAGGACATTGAATTAACAACAACAACACAACAAAAAAGGTAAAAAACCACTGGCTAGATCTAGCAGACCTATTCCTTAGGGAGGTGGGAGTTTTCCTAACAGGATACCAACAGCTGTCAGCTGGTGGGACAAGCATCAGTGTGCTTGACAGGAAGCTCCTGCAAAACTGTCTGCAACTATACTGTGGAAGATATTGATGTTCCTTGCTGTAAGCAGTTCTTAACATAGGAGGAAAAGACAAATGGAGGGCTACAAAGCTGGTTAGGGGACCAGAGCAGCTCTCTGAAGAGGGCAGGCTCAGAGAGATGGGGCTCTTTACCCTGGAGGAGACTAAGAGGGCATCTCCTCAGTGTTGATAAATATCTAAAGGACAGGGGCTGATGGGACTGGACCAGATTCTTTTCACTGGTGCACAGTAATAGAACGAGGGGCAGTAGGCATAAACTAGAACATGCAGGTTCCATGTAAGCATGAGGGAAAACTTTACTTTGAGCATGACAGAACACTGTAATGTGCTATCCAGAGAGGTTCTGGAGTTGACTCCTGGAGATGTGTTCTTGGACAATTGCTCTAGGTGTCCCTGCATTAGCAGAGCACTTGGATTGGATGATATCCAAAGATCCCTTCTGCTCCCCACCACTCTGTGATTTGCAGAATCTGAGATTGTCATGCCAAGATTAAGAATCCTCATGCCAGTGAAACAGCAAAGCTCATCTCTTTCCAAGTCTGAGCAAATATCAACACAGTAAGGTAACAGACCCATGGCACAAATGCAGGTAGAGAAAAAAACCCAGTTTTTTCCCCCCCTGTTCATTATCACAGCTTGTTTGCTGAGGCATATTGACAAAGGGAAGATTGATTTTATCAACATGGCAGAATTAGTGGCAGTTATTCCTGACATTAAGCCAGGAGTTGTTGGATGGTTGTNGGATTGATTTTATCAATATGGCAGAATTAGTGGCATTAAGCCAGGAGTGATATTAAGTGACATTAGTGACATTAAGCCAGGAGTTGTTGGATGGTTGTAATTTGTCAAGCTCCATAAACAAATGTCCTTTAATGTTCAGTGATGCCATACTCAGCAGATTGCTGTTATTTTAAACTGCTGAAGATGGTTCCCAGTCTCCAGTGTATTAACCTTACAGCCATTTTGCCAATATTGGAATCTCTTTGATAAATTGCTGCAACTAATAATTTGGCCATTGTCCATTCTGACAGCTGCTCAGAGGGAAACACATGCAAGGAGCAGCATTACAGCTACAAGGAGTGCCTGCAGAGAGCAGCATAAAAAGTCTGAAGACCATCTGCTCTATAGAAGCAGCCCTCTGGATATGGTCATAAATGTCACATGTTAGCATCAAACCTCTTAGTGTGGTTGTGTGGGCTTGGCCCAGACTTGCATAGCAAAGGACCAAACATGATTGTCTCTGCTGCTGTCACCTGTGGGTATCTCCTGCAACTACACTGCCAAGGCCAATGGGATCCTGGGGTGTATTAGGAGGAGTGTGCCCAGCAGATCAAGGGAGGTTCTCCTCCCCCTCTACTCTGGCCTTGTGAGACCTCATCTTGAATACTGTGTTCAGTTTTGGGCTCCCCAGTTTAAGAGGGACAGGGATCTGCTGGAGAGGGTCCAGCAGAGGGCTAAGAGGATGATTAGGGGACAGGAGGGCATGGCTTATGAGGAGAGGCTGAGGGACCTGGGGCTGTTTAGTCTGGAGAAGAGAAGAGCTAGAGGGGATTTGATAAATGTTTATAAGTATCTGAGGGCTGCCAGGAGTGGGGGGACAGGCTCTGCTCACTGCTCCCTGGGATAGGACAAGGAGCAATGGGTGTAAGTTGCAGCAAATGAGGTTCTGCCTCAACACAAGGGGGAACTTCTTTACTGTAAGGGACACAGAGCACTGGAACAGGCTCCCCAGAGAGGTTGTGTGGTCTCCTTCTATGGAGCCTTTCAAAGCCTGTCTGGATGTCTTCCATTGTGATCTGTGCTAGATTGTGTTGTCCTGCTCTGGCAGGGGGTATTGGACTTGATGATCTCCTTGGGTCCCTTCCAACCCCTGTCATCCTGTGAATACAAATAGGCAGCATGGCAGATCAGCCAACAGGAAAAGCTCTCTGTAGGGAAACCTGATGTTGCTCCTCAGCATTTCATGCAGCTGTGGTTGAAACTGTTCTGAGGTACAAGTGCATCCAGAGCAAATTTGTCTCTGATAAGACTTTAGTTACATACAAGGCTTAAATATGCAAGACACCCTAAATTTGAAACATTGCTGTAACAAAAAGGATATTAATTGAAAAAGGGTATGGGAAAGGGAGCTCAAATAGAGCACAAAATTATAACCTGCTTTAATGTCATGGAGAGAGTCATTGGACACTGGAATGGGCTGCCCAGGGAGGTGGTGGAGTCGCCGTCCCTGGAGCTGTTCAAGGCAGGATTGGACGTGGCACTTGGTGCCATGGTCTAGCCTTGAGCTCTGTGGTAACAGGTTGGACTTGATGACCTATGAGGTCTCTTCCAACCTTGGTGATACTGTGAGACTGTGGTACTGTAATGTTTAAAGGTAGTTGTATATATAAATAAGATTAGTTCCAAGAGGTCGATGGCTGTGTAAGCTTTGATTTTGTGGTGTCAGTGGTGGCAGACATCTTTATGCTGTGCTGTGACTGTGCATTCTGTGTAGTCACTGCTGTCCTTCACAGAGACCTATTTTGACGAAGCTTCACTCTGGCATAACCAGCAAGATGAAAGAGATGTTTAGAAATGGCTGCATGCTGAGGATACTTGTGCTAGGTTTATTTGTCAAGACTAGTCCCAGAATGCTTTTGACTTGTGTTAATTTGGCACTGAGATGACACATGGTGTAATGAAAAGCTCTCAGGTTAAAAAAACGGAGTAAGATGAGAAATCCCACTGCTGTGTGGTGGGGGGGCACTCTGCTGGGCTAAGGCCAGTGGCTTTCAGCTTGTCTATGCTCATGGGAGGTTTTGTTGCAAAACCCACTGCTTTCCCATGGCCATTACATAACCATGTAGTCCACGTTCTCCAATCCTAGGCCTCCTTTAGCTCCCAGGATGCCCAGAAGCTGTGAAGCCAGTGTGTTCAATGCTGCCTATAAGCATAGCAAAAGGGCTGCTTATTCCCCAAATGGGAAATGATAGCAGTAGCACGGGCACAAAAAGTCATGATGCACTCAAGGGTTGTTGATCTCATTTCACAAGCAAAGCTCAGGAAAAAAACAGTAATGCCTACTTAGAGTAGGCACTCTGCAGTCATGTTTACACACCCTTGCTTTTTTTGGTCTCTAGCATAGGCTACTAGGGAGAGGAAGGCAGCTTCTGCTCCTGCAGCTAACTCTCCATTTTTCTAACAAGCAAAGAGCCCAAGAGAAATAACCAAATAATAGAATGGGCTGAATTGGAAGGGACCTTTAAAGGTCATTTTGTCCAACCTTCCTGCAGTGAGCAGGAGCTAGATCAAGTTTCTCAGAATCCTACTCAATCTGACTTTGAATGTTTCCAGGACATCTGCTACCTCTCCCCGACAAACTGTTCCAGTGTTTCACTACTCTCTCTCTCTCTAATGTTTCTTCTTTATGTCTAGTCTAAATCTGTGTTCCTTTACTCCTTGTCCTGCAGTACCAGCTCCTGCCAAAAAGACTGTCCCTGTCTCTTTAAGTAACGCAAGGCTGCAATAAGGTCTACATAGAACCTGCTCTTCCTGTGCTAGTTTGAGCCTAGCTAGCATGTCTTGGTGAGAAGAACTAGATGATAGGCTGGAAAATGAAAACAGTGGTGAGGTCTACTTCCCTCACAGCCTTGCTGGGATGTGTAAAGAAGAAAGGCAAAACAAAGATTAGGGCACTTGCTTCTTCTCTTCGCTGGGGAGAAGCTGAGGCTGCTGGCTGGACTCCATCTTGCTTTCTAACCTCACCCTCCATTTGCCTTGGCTGCTTCACCTTGCTTTTTAACCCTCTTGGCCGAACCTCCATTCTTCCTTAGGACTGGGGTAAGGTTGAGAGAGGTAGGGGAAGGTGAGGGGGGTTGAGAGCCCCTCCTGGGGACTCAGGTTTCTGGGAGGGGAGTTGTGTTTCTGTATTACCTTTTTACCTTGTCTATTTCTGTCTATAACTGTATATACTGTAACTATCTGCTTGTACATTGTGCCAGCTGTAAATATAAGCTTCATTCAAATTTCCAGAGCCAACTGGGTCTAGTCTGAGTGATTTCTAAAGTGTGGGGGGTGGGGGATACCCAAACCATCACACTTCCCCACGCTGAATAATCCCAATGGTCTGTATCTTTCTTCACAGTAAAAGTGTCCCTCTGATAATCTTGATGGTCCTTCTGTAGAGCAGCAGCCAACCAACAAGTTCTTGGTTTCCTCTCAAAGTCATGTTTGCTGCTTTTCATCTTTCTCAGTGATTCCATTCTCCTCTCTGTTTCTAACTAGGATTTAAGTTTCTTTTATTGCATGCTTAAAATAATGAGATTTATTTCATGTTCTGTTTTTATGGTATAAACAATACCTTGTGAAAGGATAATACTTTACAGTAGAATTATGTGGTCATTTAGATCTCCAGTATTACATAAAGACATGACTTATAATGAATTAGACCGAATCGTACCAGCTGGAAATAGCACAGTGAGACAGAGCTCAGACACAAGACACATCTGAATTAAGAAATGGACTGGGACTTGCCCCAAACCCCCACCCTTAACCACAAGTAGCAAAGTCATAGAATCAGTTGGGGTTGGAAGGGACCACAAGGATCATCTAGTTTCATCCTCCCCCTGCCAGGGGCAGGGACACCCTACCCTAGAGCAGGCTGCCCACAGCCTCATCCAGCCTGGCCTTAAACACTGCCAGGGACAGGGCCTCAACCACCTCCCTGGGAATCCCATTCCAGGCTCTCACCACTCTCATGCTCAACAACTTCCTACTCACCTCCAGCTTTGCTCCATTCCCCCCAGTCCTGTCACTCCCTGAGAGCCTGAGAAGTCCCTC
The DNA here is from genome assembly GCA_013400475.1 of Tricholaema leucomelas. Classification (NCBI taxonomy): domain Eukaryota; kingdom Metazoa; phylum Chordata; class Aves; order Piciformes; family Lybiidae; genus Tricholaema lacrymosa; species Tricholaema leucomelas. Next base: position 117,929 of record WAAF01010881.1, read on the forward strand.
CCCAGCTTTTTTGTAGGCCCCCTTCAGACACTGGAAGGCCACAAGAAGGTCACCTCAGAGCCTCCTCTTCTGCAGACTGCACAGCCCCAACTCTTTCAGTCTGTCCACACAGCAGAGCTGCTGCAGCCCTCTGATGATCCTCATGGTCCTTCTCTGGACATGCTCCAGCATCTCCACATCCTTCTTGTAAAAGGGCTCCAGAACTGGATGCAGTACTCCAGGTGGGGTTTCAATTTCTCAGCCTATGATCTAGTTCTTCTCACCAAAACATCCCAGCTAGGCTCAAACTAGCACAATTTATCCAATTGCTGATTTAACATCTCATAGGCCATGGGGTGGATGTTGCAAAATCACTGTGGTTAGGGCAAGGGTGAAGTGGTCAGTTATCTCTGGAAGGCAGATGGAGTGATTTGGAGCTGGCTTCCTGTAAGAATCGGTCTGAAGAACATGTGTGGCAACATTGTTGTCAGGAATCAGGACCCTCCAAACCTGGGCTATTTTAATTTTCAGGCTAATACGTTGGCATGAATTTACAATGGCCTGCTCCAGTAGTAAGTTACTGATTAAGCTGTTGAGCCTGTACAATGGAATGTGGTTTCCATGGACATGCAGGTGCAAGCGTTACGGGAAGGGGGCAAGATGGTACCAGGAGTTTCTGCGCTTTGAGATCACAGCAAATGAACCGTCTTGAGTCCACTGAGCAGACCATGACACTCCCCAGGGATGATGAGCAATCTGGCTGCATAAAAGAGGAAGTGCAGTAAGCCACAGGGTTGCTGAAACTGTGGGGCTCTGGCCAGCCTGATGTAGGGTAGGGTGTCCTTGCCCATGGCAGGGGAGTTGGAACTAGATGGTCCTTGTGGTCCTTTCCAACCCTAACTGATTCTATGAGATAAATCAAAGAACAAAAAGGTAGGCTTAGCAGAACAGGATTGGCACTGAATCACAGAATCAACCAGGTTGGAAAAGACCTATGAGGTCATCAAGTCCAACCTCTCACCTAACCCTTCTAATTAACTAAGCCATGGCACTAAGTATGTCATCCAGCCTCCTCTTAAACACTTCCAGGGATGGTGTCCTGGTAGGGCATAAATTCTGCCAGTCAGCTTTAACCCTGGCTCTCCTCATCCCGTTGAAGTGGGGTCCGGGAGTGAGTAGATGAGCAAAGAGTAAGGGTTTGGCCCCAGCAAAGCCTTGAGGGCTAAGGGGCTTAGCACCTCTTGTCAGGTGTCTTGTGCTGCTCTCATCGTGCCTGTGTAGTCAAAGGAGGCAGGAAGCTTTGACTTCATTGCCAGAACAATGGTGCCAGTGCCTATTGGCCAGTTTGAGTTCAAAACCAAGTCTATAAAGGGGGGTGATTTAGAAACCTGCCTTTTTACAGTTGCCTTTTCTGCAGTAGCCTTTCTACATTCGCCTTTGTCTGCACAGAGCATCTCCTCGTTTGCCGCTCGCTGACAGGCAGCTGCGTGTGTGCAGCTCCCCCGGGCCAGCTTAGCAGCAGCTCCTTCCTCCTCTGCCTGAAGTATTTGTATTTTACCCCAGGATCATTGCAAGTTTGAAAGCTTCTTCCATACAGGAGACTTACTCAGGGACCAAAGGTGTGGTGAGTATACGCTGGAGTGAATGCCCAGACTCCATAGGCATTAGTTAGAATTTTTCCTGTTCTCATGTTACTGTTTTCCAAGTTCTGATTGTTTAAACTGTTTAATTCTGCTTCCTGTCAACTGAAAATCCGAAGAACCTCAGGGAATTTTCCTGATGTTTTAAATATTATTAATAAAAATAATATTCATAGGGAAATCAATACTCATAATTCATAACCAAGTATTAATTTCTGATACAGATGGTGACTCCACCACCTCCCCAGGCAGCCCATTCCAATAGGTGATCACTCTTTCCATACTACTGTTTGGAAATCCATAGATACTAAGGCAAACATCATCTGGCCACCTTGATGCATCAGCTGGGACATCCCTTTTAAGTATGCAACCGAAGGACCAACAGCTGGATCTTGCATACCTTTCTGAATTGGGACAACCCAGGGTTTTGGGAGCGTTTGTCATGCCAATAGCACTACTTTGCTAATATTTAACATACCTGCATACTTGTAAGCTTTAGGCAAACATCAGCTGGCATAATTGTGTGACAGAATTCCCTTACCTTTAAAGTACTTGAGTTTATTTGGCAATTTCTTAGAGTAGGAGACTGTAAACAGTGTGAGTCTGAAGCCTGGGGAGGCAGAGGGACCATGTAAAGAGACAGACATTCAGTGTGTTTGGCCTGTAGAACTGCCTTTGAAGACTGGAGTGGTATCAAAGGGCAACTACACCACTTACAGTAAATGGGTAGGGGCCTTATTCTGTCTTTCACAGACAGGAAACTTAGTTTCACCTTCCTGTAAGGAAAAGAGATGCTTGCTGAAAAGGAAAAGAAGGGAAGGGAAGGGAAAGGGAAATGGAAGGGAAAGGGAAAGGGAAATGGAAGGGAAGGGAAAGGGAAATGGAAGGGAAAGGGAAAGGGAAATGGAAGGGAAAGGGAAAGGGAAATGGAAGGGAAAGGGAAAGGGAAATGGAAGGGAAAGGGAAAGGGAAATGGAAGGGAAAGGGAAAGGGAAATGGAAGGGAAAGGGAAAGGGAAATGGAAGGGAAAGGGAAAGGGAAATGGAAGGGAAAGGGAAAGGGAAATGGAAGGGAAAGGGAAAGGGAAATGGAAGGGAAAGGGAAAGGGAAATGGAAGGGAAAGGGAAAGGGAAATGGAAGGGGAAAGGGAAGGGAAATGACATTCTGTCACTGACTGACAGTGCATCTGCCTGGCAATTACAGTAACCCAAACAAAAAGGAAGTGTTGTAAAAAATAAGACAATAAAATGATTGTAAAAATGGGATTCAGAAAGAAACAATCCTAGGAGAATAGAGTGAGTAAAGGCAGAAACTGTGTAGGAGGGGGGAAAAATAGTGTTTAAGCACTTGCACATCCAGCAAAATCACATTTAGTACAATGAGTACTAAAGTGGACATGAGTACTAAATCCACTAGATGACAGTGTGGCAACTACATTCAACTCAGCAGCAACATATCTCTGTTCTTTAGAGGCTTGTTGGCATCGTCTTACTGCTCTCTTCTATAAAATAGAGTTTGCAATGGACCTCTGCTCCTACCCAGGGGCTTCACATGTCTCCAGGGGGAGCAGGTGATCTCTGTCAGTACTAACAATGAGGGTAACACTGGCATGAAGACCTCGCTGTCACATCTCCAGCACTGGCTGTTTTTTAACTAAGACTAGAGATCTGGGGGCTTGAATTAGATTTAGGAGTGATGACAAAAAGTGAGCTAAAGGATGAAGGGACAGCCACCAATCTGTGCTGTGCCTTGCAGACTAATTTGTGCAAGGTCTAGTAATGTTAGGACGAGGGGGAATGGATTTAAGCTGGAGGAGGGGAGATGTAGACTGGATGTTAGGAGGAAGCTCTTTACAGTGAGGGTGGTAAGACACTGGCACAGGTTGCCCAGGGAGGTTGTGGCTGCTTCCTCCCTGGAGGTGTTTAAGGCCAGGCTGGATGAGGCCTTGAGCAACCTGCTCTAGTGGGAGGTGTCCCTGCCTATGGCAGGGGGTTGGAGCTGGATGATCCTTGAGGTCCCTTCCAACCTAAACCATTCTATGATTCTGGTACACCTATTGTGACAGGAGAAAAGGTAATGGTTTGAAACCAGAGTTAGGTTCTATATAAGGAAGGAAGTTTTTGCAGTGACCATGGTGTTGGAAGCAGACAGCACAAACCATTGAAAACAGCAAAGCTCATCTCTGCTGATCAGCACATGTCTAGAGCAGACACTGAGCCTGGGTGACGATCCAGTGTTCTGTGTTGTGATGACATCAAGAAGGCTCTTCTGGAGCTCCCACAAGAAGGATGTGGATGTGCTGGAGTGTGTCCAGAGAAGGGCCACGAGGATGCTCAGAGGGCTGGAGCAGCTCTGCTGTGAGGACAGACTGAAAGAGTTGGGGCTGTTCAGTCTGGAGAAGAGGAGGCTCTCAGGTGACATTAGTGTGGTCTTCCAATATCTGAAAGGCGCCTACAAAAAAGCTGGGGAGGGACTTTTTAGGCTCTCAGGGAGTGACAGCCAAGCTGGAGGTGGGTAGGTTCAGAGTGAACGTGAGGAGGAAGTTCTTCACCATGAGAGTGGTGAGAGCCTGGAATGGTTGTCCAGGGAGGTGGTTGAGGCCCCATCCCTGGAGGTGTTTAAGGCCAGGCTGGATGAGGCTGTGGGCAGCCTGCTCTAGGGTAGGGTGTCCCTGCCCCTGGTAGGGGGGTTGGAACTGGATGATCCTTGTGGTCCCTTCCAACCCTGACTGATTATAGGAAATGTGGATTGGAGCCAGGTGTGGTCCTGGCTTCCCCTTTCTCCTACCTCTTGCAGCAGTTAACTTTTCCTGGTAGAAGCTGATTTTTCCCAGCAGTTTTGGCCTCTGTGACTTTTCCAGTTTTGTATGATGCAATGAGTAAATCAAGGTAAGAACACATTGGGAACACAGCAAATTTCCTTTCACAGCACTGGTTTCTCCGTGCAGCCTCCTTCCACTTAGGACATGGAGTGACCTACTGTAGATATATCATCACTGTAGCTGCAGTGTGAAGGATGACTAGAAGTTGTGACAGCATATTTAATGCCCAGCTAGGATTTTCACTACAAAAAAAGGTAGCAAAGAGTGTATGTTAGTAAAAATTAGTGTAGAAAGGGACTAAAAATTAGTGTAGAAAGGGACTATACCTAAGTTTGCTTTGAAAATGTGCTGTGCCTGTATATCAATAAACACCAGTGTGAAGTAGGTTTATGTAACAAAGTGCTTTACATGTGTAATGTGTTCCTGACAACGTTGTTTGCTCTGAAGATGTGCTGTCATTACAGAGGCATGGTATAAGTCAATGAGTGTGTAAACTTTGCTTGCTGTCATTAGCTTTGCTTTGAGGTGATGAATGTGATTTTTCTGGCTCATTCCTCTCAAATGTCCTTCGCTTTGTAGAATGCCACACAATTTCACCCCAGTGCTGTCCACTGTTTCAAAACAGTTCTGTAGCTTGCTTACTGTTCCTTTCTTGTAACATTTTGGGTTTTAGTCATGTTCCTGAATCCAGCCCGGGGAGGTTACAGTGATGTCTTCTTGTGCTGGCATCCCTGGGGCGGCAGCACAGCAGGGGATGCAAACTGCCTCATTGGAGGGCACAAACCACCTCATTTCTGGCTGTGGGGCTAAGGTGGTCATAGAATCACAGACTCACAGAAACAGTCAGGGTTGGAAGGGACNCACTGGAATGGGCTGCCCAGGGAGGTGGTGGAGTCGCCGTCCCTGGAGCTGTTCAAGGCAGGATTGGACGTGGCACTTGGTGCCATGGTCTAGCCTTGAGCTCTGTGGTAATGGCTTGGACTTGATGATCTGTGAGGTCTCTTCCAACCCTGATGATACTGTGAGACTATGATACCTCCAGGGATGGGGCCTCAACCACATCCCTGGGCAACCCATTCCAGGCTCTCACCACTCTCATGATGAACAACTTCCTCCTCACATCCAGTCTGAATCTCTCCACCTCCATCTTGACTCCATTCCCCTTAGCCTTGTCACTCCCTCATAGCCTACAATGTCCCTCCCCAGCTTTTTTGTAGGCCCCCTTCAGATAATGGAGGGCCATGCTAAGGTCACCTGGGAGCCTCCTCTTCTCCACCCTTCCCTTCTGCTCTTTCTCTTCCCTGTTAAGAAATGCTCTAAATCCAAAGCTGTCAAATATTAATCTGCTGTGCCTTTTATGTAGTGCAGCTCACCATGCACTGGATCAAAGCACCCTGAATTTCATCTCAGCCTGATACAGCTGCACTCTGGCAGTTGTCCTGGTGATTTTGTAACCCCCAGAACTTTAGGATTTTTGATTTATGTGCCTCAGGAACTTTCCCTTACCCAGCATAACTTGAAATTCCACCAGTGAGAGCAGATGGCTTTTCTTTTGCCCTGCTTTTTCATTCCGTGTAAGGCAAGATTTGTCAGTCTAATTTTTCCTGACACTCTTTCTGTAACTAGAAAGAGGAAAAAGAAACACCATGAGTGATCTCACTTAATAGCCACCAAGCCAAGAGTCTTCCCTGGCCTTTGTATGAGGTAGCTGTGCACAGAAGGATTTAAAATCAAAAGGAGTGGAATCTTCCTTTTCTCCTCAATTGTCTGTACATTGCAATTTCAGAAACAATCATTTCAGTTCCTTCACTTCTCCAACACAAGAATTATTTACCATTAAAGGCCATTTGGAACATAAAGGCATTAGAATGGCTTGCTGCAGCTCGCTTTCTAATGAAGGTTTTTTTGCTTTATGACTTGCTGGCTGAGTTTGGGCTCTTACTTTAAATCACACAATTGATTCAGTGTTCAAAGTCAGTTTATCAGACCGTATCTTCACGAAATTGCCTGCCAACAGGACGGCCCAGGCAATGAAAAATTAGATGGGAGACAAAGTAACCTTGTTGGTTTGGTTTGGTTTGTTTTTGTTTTTTTTTGAAATTCGAGGTCTGCTTCTCCAACCCTTAAAATGTGGAGGGAAGGGGAGCTTCTGATGCCAGCCCAACAGAGCCAAAAGCAAGCGAGCAGTCCTCTGGTTCCCTTTCAAAAGGATCATGCACAGCCCAAGACTGCAGCAGCTTTCCCGAGGAGTTCATCACATCAGCCTCCCTCTTCCTGCTTTTCTGATGAGATGTCTGCAGATGTCTACACTGTAAGGATTCACTTTGTCAGTGAACTGCACAGGACAGCGTGGTGATGAAGATGGAGAGACAGGCGAAGCCCCATGGGCTGAGATTGAGTCCATCATCAGTAAGTATGCAGATGACACCAAGCTAGGAGCAGGTGTGGATCTGTTGGAGGGTAGGAGAGCCCCGCAGAGGGACCTTGACAGGCTGGATGGGTGGGCAGAGGCCAATGGGATGAGATTTAACAAGGCCAAGTGCAGGGTTCTGCACTTTGGCCACAACAACCCCAAGCAGTGCTACAGGCTGGGGACAGAATGTCTGGAGAGCAGCCAGGAGGAAAGGGACCTGGGGGGACTGGTAGACTGTAGCTGAAGATGAGCCAGCAGTGTGCCCAGGTGGCCAGGAGAGCCAATGGCATCCTGGCCTGGATCAGGAATAGTGTGGCCAGTAGGACAAGGGAGGTTATTCTTCCCCTGTACTCAACACTGGTCAGGCCACACCTTGAGTGCTGTGTCCAGTTCTGGGCTCCTCAATTCAAGAGAGATGTTGGGGTAGTGGAGGCCTGGTTTTATGCACACCTCCTCAATTCGAGAGAGATGTTGAGATACCAAGGCCTGGTTTTATGCACACCTTTCTGGGTTTTAGGAGGGAAAAAAATCTGACCCTCTAACAAAAGCAGCAACAGCAACAAGAACAACAGAATAAATGACCAAAAAAACAACAAGTGCCACACTGTAAACCTCTTGCTACCTCTGGATTAAGACTTACCATGGTAAATACATCCTGAATGTGCACATACTCTATTTTTGGTACTTGGATATAGAATCATGGAATCAGTCAGGGTTAGAAGGGACCACAAGGACCATCTAGTTCCAACCCCCCTGCCATGGGCAGGGACACTCTACCCTAGATCAGGCTGCCCACAGCCTCATCCAGCCTGGCCTTAAACACCTCCAGGGATGGGACCTCAACCACCTCCCTGGGAAACCCATTCCAGGATCTCACCATTCTCATGGTGAAGAACTTCCTCCTCATGTCCAGCCTGAATCTCCACACCTCCAGCTTGGCTCCATTGTCCCTAGTCCTGTCACTCCCTGAGAGCCTAAAAAGTCCCTCCCCAGTGTTTTTATAAGCCCCCTTCAGATACTGGTAACCTCGGAGCCTCCTCTTCTGCAGACCGAACAGCCCCAATTCTTTCAGTCTGTCCTCACAGCAGAGCTGCTGCAGCCCTCTGAGCATCCTCGTGGCCCTTCTCTGGACATGCTCCAGCATCTCCACATCCTTCTTGTAAAAGGGCTCCAGAACTGGATGCAGTACTCCAGGTGGGGTCTCAGTAGAGCGGAGTAGAGGGGGAGAATCACCTCCCCCAACCTGCTGGCCACACTTCTCCTGATTCAGCCCAGGCTCTGGTTGGCTTTCTGGGCTGCAAGTGCACACTGCTGGCTCATGTTGAGCTTCTTGTCCAGCAGCACCCCCAAGTCCATCTCCTCAGGGCTGCTCTCTAGCCACTCACTGTCAAGTCTGGATTTGTACTTCGCATTGCCTTGACCCAGATGCAGAACCTTGCACTTGGTCTTGTTGAACCTCCTGAGGNAGCCACTCACTGTCAAGTCTGGATTTGTACTTGGCATTGCCTTGACCCAGATGCAGAACCTTGCACTTGGTCTTGTTGAACCTCCTGAGGTTGGCTTGTTCCCACCTCTCCAGCCTGTCTAGGTCCCTCTGGATGGATCCCTGCCCCCAGCATGGCTGCTGCACCACACAGCTTGGTGTCATCAGCAAACTTGCTGAGGGTGCACTCAGTGCCTCTGTCCATGGCACTGAAAAAGATGTTGAACAGGAATGGTTCCAGGACTGATCCCTGAGGGACTCTGCTTCTTACTGGCCTCTACTTGGACATGGAGCCATTGGCAGCCACTCTTTGGGTGTGGCCATCAAGCCAGTTCTTTAGCCATCTTGTGGCCCACCTCTCAAACCCATGTGTCACCAGCTTGGAGACCAGGGTGTGGTGTGGGACAGTGTCAAAGGCTTTGCTCAGGTCCAGGTAAATTACTTCAGTTGCTTCCTCCTCATCTATTAATATTGTGACCTGTTCATAGAAGGCCACCAGGTTTGTCAGGCAGGATTTGCCCTTGGTGATGCCATGCTGATTGTACCCAATCACCTCTTTGTTTTTCTGCTGTCTCAGTAGTGCCTCCAGCAGGCTCTGCTCCATGATATTGCAAAGGAATTTCATAGAAATTCATAGAATGGTTTAGGTTGGAAGGGACCTCAAGGATCATCCAGCTCCAACCCCCTGCCATAGGCAGGGACACCTCCCACTAGAGCAGGTTGCTCAAGGCCTCATCCAGCCTGGCCTTAAATGCCTCCAGGGAGGAAGCAGCCACAACCTCCCTGGGCAACCTGTGCCAGTGTCTTACCACCCTCACTGTAAAGAACTTCCTCCTAACATCCAGTCTAAATCTCCCCTTCTCCAGCTTAAACCCATTCCCCCTCGTCCTGACATTACCAGACCTTGTCAATAGTCCCTCCCCAGCCTTCCTGTAGGCTCCCTTCAGATACTGCAAAGCCACTCTAAGGTCTCCTTGAAGCCTTCTCTTCTCCAGGCTGCAGAGCCCCAACTCTCTCAGCCTGTCCTCATAGCAGAGCTGCTGCAGCCCTCTGAGCATCTTCGTGGCTCTCCTCTGGACCCGCTCCAGCAGTTCCATGTCCTTCTTGTGTTGGGGGCTCCAGAACTGCATACAGTACTCCAGGAGGGAAGATGTATTGTGCTGTGGTGCAGTGCAAACTTACAAATACTTGACCACAAAATGCTGCCAAAATAATTTTTTAAAGTGCTAGCAAAACAAAGAGTAAAAGAAGTATCCAGAACGTTCTGGGTTTCGATGAAATATCTCCTTTTACGTTACCTTCGCAGGGAAAAATGACTCACGTTAAATATGCAGCAGATCTCTGCACAAGTTTTAGTCACTTTTTATTGATCTAAGTTTGGCCCTTTTGGAAATGCACTGAGGTTTGTTTAATAAAGCCGTGTGTACTTCAGCCTGAAATAAGAAGCCACTGGAAAGCTATTTATATCTTCATTTGTAAGCCACATTAGAAAGGATAATGAAACTGTGGTAAGAAAAACAGTTCTGTAACACACAGGAGCAGTTCCACCAAAACAGAGGAATTGAGTGCACCCTCAGCAAG
>WAAF01010882.1:6684-19231 GCA_013400475.1 Tricholaema leucomelas
GTTTAAGGCCAAGCTGGATGAGGCCTTGAGCAACCTGCTCTAGTGGGAGGTGTCCCTGCCTATGGCAGGGGGTTGGAGCTGGATGATCCTTGAGGTCCCTTCCAACCTAAACCATTCTATGATTCTATGATTCGATGAATCCCAAGAAACAGTAAATATTTGGGTAAACTTGATGTGATGGTAGTCTAATGGGAACTTCGTAGGTTTGTGTGCTTCCTGATGAACAGGCATCAAGCTGGTCTGAAGAAGCAAAGAGAAACACTCATCAAATTCAGTTTTATGATGCCATTTGCAGTGTTTTAACAGGACGACCCCTGAACATCACAGAGAAGTAAAACAGTAGAGGCAGCAGCTAGATCTAAAACTGGGGCTTTTAAGTTCTCTTTTGTACTCCTAAGGAGAAGTTCTCTGACAAGACTTGACAAACCTTCACTTTTAATGAAGAGAGCATACAACCACAGAATTGGGTTGGCTGGAAAAGACCTTTAAGATCCTCAACTCCAACCACTTTCTAACTCTACCCAGTATGGTGCTAAACTATCTCCCTTAGTACCACATCGCTGCTGAACACCGCCTGGGACTGTGATTCAACCACCTGCCTGGGGAGCCTATTCCAGTGTTTGATAACGTGAGGGAAAACTGCTTTACTGTAAGGGTGATGTAACACTGGAACAGGATGCCCAGAGACATTGTGGAGCCTCTTCCTCCAGAGGTTTTTCAAGACCAGTGTGACACATTCCTGTGTGACCTGCCCTAGGTGATCCTGCTTTGGCAGGGTGGTTGGACTCGATCTCTAGAGGCCATTCTATGGTAACCCTTTCAGTCAAGAAGTTTCTTTTCATATCAGATCTAAACCTCCTGTGCTGCAACTTGAGGCCATCCTCTCTCATCTTGTCACTTGTTACTAGGGAGAAGAAAGCCAGACCCATCTTGCTCCAAACTCTTTTCAGGGTGTTGTAAGGAGACAGAGAACATTTACCCTCAGCCTCCTTTTCTCTAGACTAAACAACTCCAATTCCCTCAGCTGCTCCTCAGGTCTGCTCCCCAGACCCCTCACCAGCTTTTGTGCCCTTCTCTGGACCTGCTGCAGCATATCAGTGCCCTTCTTGGAGTGGGGGGCACCAAAACTAGACAGTACTCAAGGCAAGGCCTCACCAGTGCTGGGTACAGGGGGACAATCACTTCCCTACTCTTGCTGGTGACTGTTCCTTACGCAGGCCAAATGCTGCTGGCCTTCTTGGCCATCTGGGCACACTGCTGGCTCATATTCACCTGGCTGTTGCTCAACACCTCTTGGACAGCTCCCCAGCCACTCTTTCCCAAGCCTGGAGCATTGCATGGGGTTGTTGTGACCCAAGTGCAAGACCCAGCACTTGGCTTTGCTGAACCTTATATAATTGGCCTTGGCTCACTGATCCAGCCTGTCCACATCCCTTTGTAGGACCCTTCTACCCTCAGGCAGATCAACACTTTGTCACAGTTCAATCTGCACACTTACTGAGGATGCACTCAATTCCTTTATCTGGATCATTAATGAAGACATTAAAGAGAACTGACTGAAGTGCTAAGCCCTGGGGAACATCACCAGATCTGGGAGTGCAGCTCTTTTGTTATGCAGGATGCTGCTTCTGGCCTTAGTTACTCCCAAAGTTACAATCAGGCCAAAATTTGATGAGTGAGAGGAGCAGTCACAGATTAAAGTAATGTCTATGAAGTTTGGTATCTCAGTCCATCAAGATGGACCATGGCCAATGTCTGCTACTTCTGGATTCTGGCATCATTATTTAGCTTGTACAGGACTGAGTTTAAGCCCACTTGCTTCCTAAGAAATGAAACTTTAGGCTCATTAAGGGCTTGCTCAGCAACCACATTTTGTTCAGATTCAGAAGGCTAAGCTTTGACTATGTGGTTCTCTTTTCTGTTTCCAGGTATGCTCTGGCAACAAGAGCAGGAGTGGACTGCAGGTGCTGTTGCTGTTTGCTTGTCTTGTATCACAGCTGTTAGAAAAACCCCCATGCTTGTATTTGTGTCTGTCTCATGGGGCTTACTTTAAGCAAACTGGAAGGAAAACAGGTCTTCATCAAAATCATCATCAACAATCAAACCTGGCTCATCATCAAACACAAAAATGCAGTTAACCTCACTGGATGCTGCAGTAACCTTGTAACCAGACTGTCAGCTTTTGGGGTGAGTGGGTGGGTGTCCCTTTAGATTTAAATAAGCACTTGTGAAAAGACCCCCAAAACATGAGGGGTCTGATGACGTAAAAACACAGCACACAATCCCCATGTCTGATCTCAGCAGGTGAAGTCAGGCATGTGGATGGGAAGAGAAGAAAAGCAAATGAAACAGAATGAAAAGGAATAGAATAGAATAGAATAGAATCATAGAATGGTTCAGGTTGGAAGGGACCTCAAGGATCATCCAGCTCCAACCCCCTGCCATAGGCAGGGACACCTCCCACTAGAGCAGGCTGCTCAAGGCCTCATCCAGCTTGGCCTTAAACACCTCCAGGGAGGAAGCATCCACAACCTCCCTGTGCAACCTGTGCCAGTGTCTTACCACCCTCACTGTAAAGAACTTCCTCCTATCATCCAGTCGGAATCTCCCCTCTGCCACCTTAAACCCATTCCCCTTTGTCCTAACATTACCAGACCGTGTAAAGAGTCCCTCCCCAGCTTTCCTGTAGGCTCCCTTCAGATACTGCAAAGCCTACTTTCAGATACTGGAAAGCCTACTTTCAGATACTGGAAAGCCTACTTCAGATACTGGAATACAATTTGCACAGTGCATTTGCCAGTGTTTTTCCAAAGTTGCCACAGCAACCCATGGACTCACTGCTAAATATAGGGGTGGACCTGTGTCTCTATCCATTATCCTCCCCATTCCTGTTCCTTCCTTTCCTACCATCAGTTCTGCCACTCATCTGACTCCCAGCTTGCACCCTGGCAGCAGATAGATCTCAAGGGGAAAAAAAGAAAACAGTAGTTTTCTGCTAGTTTAGCAGACATAGAAGCTGTAAACTTGTGCTTTGGCAAGCAGAAAGCTGTTGGTTTGCCTCTGTCTTGTGTAAGCCTCATCCCGGGCTCCCCATACAGCTAATGCAAAGCAGTGAAATAGCTGGGAATGCCTGCAGGTAGGAATCTCAGCTGCCCATGCTAGGGGCTCACCTGCCTCTGCTGATTAGATAAGAGGTTTACATGACCTTTGGAGGGCCAGCCAGCCTCTTCCAGGGTACTGACAGGCTGTTCAGACAGTCTGGGGCACGACCTAGCTGCCTCCCAGGAGGAACGGCTAATGAAGTCAGGCAGTGGGCGTCTGCGGTGTCTTTGACACGTAGGGCACAGCAAGAGAGCAATGCCTGATAGAATTATGGTTCCTTTTGTGACAGATCCTGCTCTCCCAGACAAGGAAGCAGCTGTCTGACAGGGTCGGGGTAAGTCAAACTGGAGAGGTTATTAATAGCAAATCACAGACTCTAAAGTTGTGTTTAAAATTATCCCTCCCTCTCCAAATATATCTGAACAACAAACACTTTCTTCCTACTTTCCTTACTACTAACAGAACTAACCAGGCATGAAAACCTCCTGAGTTTCACAGTTAAAGGATGTTCTCCTCTGCAAAAGCTGACACTTGAGGAGAAAACCTGTCTAATTACTGACATAGTTTTGATTTGAGTATGTTCAAGGGGAAGACTGACACTTTCTGAAGAAAAAGACATCCTTCCTGTGCTAGTTTGAAGCTAGCTGGAATGTTTTGGTGGGAAGAACTAGATCACAGGCTGTGAAATGAAAACAAGAGTGATGTCTACTTCACTCACAGGCTTGCTGAGATGTATAAGAATAAAAAGCAAAACATAGATAAAGCCACTTCGCCTGCTGGGGAGCTCTGGGGCTGCTGGCTGAACTGCATCTTACTCTCTAACCTCACCCTCTATTTTCTTTGGCTGATCCACCTTTGCTTCCTAACCCCCTGGCTGAGCCTCCATTCTTCCTTGGGACTGGGGTAAGGTTGAGAGGGGTAGGGGGAAGGTGAAGGGGTGATTGAGAGCCCCTCCTGGGGACTCAGGTTTCTGGGAGGGCTGCTGTGTTTCTGTATTACCTTTTACCTTGTCTATTTCTGTCTATAACTGTATATACTGTAAATATCTGCTTGTATATTGAGCTAAGCTGTAAATATAAGCTTCATTCATATTTCCAGAGCTGGCTGAGTCTAGTCTGGGTGATTTCTAAAAGTGTGGGGGGGCAGGGAACACCCAAACCACCACACTTCCAATGAAAGAATTGGACCTGTTCAAGGCAGGATTGGACGTGGCACTTGATGCCATGGTCTAGCCTTGAGCTCTGTGGTAACGGCTTGGACTTGATGATCTATGAGGTCTCTTCCAACCTTGGTGATACTGTGAGACTGTGAGACTGTGAAAGAAAGATTAACAAGACTCAGCATTAATGTTTTTAAATAAAAAGAAGAAGAGATTAAAAATTCTTCACTGAAATGCCAATGGCAGTGAACTGAGGTAAAAAACACCAGATGGATAAAAGGCTTGCAAAGATGCCCAGAGCTGTTTGGACAGCAAGTGTTTGTTCCCTGTCCTAACATACCTCCCCACTGAACAAACACTGAAAAAAGACATTAAAAATAACAGCTGTGGAAAGACATCTTAAGCCTCAAATACATGCTCAAGCAATTGCCCTGAAGGAACTATCTGTACCACGGGCATCACTGCCTTGGGTCAGAAGGGAAGACTATTTAGGAGTAGAGCTGGCCTATTATAAACTATGGAGTGGGGGCTAGGAGGTGTGTGCAAGTGTGTGCTTGGGTTGGGGCTTGTTTGGGTGTTCAAAAATGTGTTTGTTTACTTGTTCTTTTGGTTTGGGTATTTTTTTCCTCTTTAGATCAACACAGTTGATGTGGCTGGAAAAAGCAGGTAAGACTGGGAGGGGGGTTGCCTCTATTTTCCCAGGCTACCATAGAAAGACTACATCTCACCTTGAGTAACATGGGCTGGTATTAAAATAGTCTCTCCAGTATAGCCATGGCTGGAAAAAGCAGGTAAGACTAGGTGGGGGGTTGCCTCTATTTTCCCAGGCTACCATAGAAAGACTACTTCTCACCTTGAGTAACATGGGCTGGTAGTAAAATAGTCTCTCCAGTATAGCCATGGCTGGAAAGGGCAGGTAAGACTGGGAGGGGGGTGGCCTCTATTTGCCCAGGCTACCATAGAAAGACTACTTCTCACCTTGAGTAACATGGGCTGGTAGTAAAATAGTCTCTCCAGTATAGCCATGGCTGGAAAGGGCAGGTAAGACTGGGAGGGGGGTGGCCTCTATTTGCCCAGGCTACCATAGAAAGACTACTTCTCACCTTGAGTAACATGGGCTGGTAGTAAAATAGTCTCTCCAGTATAGCCATGGCTGGAAAGGGCAGGTAAGACTGGGAGGGGGGTGGCCTCTATTTGCCCAGGCTACCATAGAAAGACTACTTCTCACCTTGAGTAACATGGGCTGGTAGTAAAATAGTCTCTCCAGTATAGCCATGGCTGGAAAGGGCAGGTAAGACTGGGAGGGGGGTGGCCTCTATTTGCCCAGGCTACCATAGAAAGACTACTTCTCACCTTGAGTAACATGGGCTGGTATTAAAACAGTCTCTCCAGGACAGCCAGAGAACAGACTGATGGTATGATGAGACATCACCCATAGCCACTTTACAGTCTCTGCTGATACCCATAAGGCTAACTGGCAAAGTACTCCTGTGACTGCCTGTGGCTGTCTGTAGCCTCTGTGCCTACTAAAATCCCTTGAAAGGAGCTAGTCCAACATTTGCTACTGTGCAAAAGCTGATTTCCATCAGGCCCTAGTAAAAATAATACAATCTTCTATTCAATCTCCCTTAGTAAATGCAGTATACTCTCTGGTTCAACAGGAGGAATGTATGGGTCAGTTTTCAAGAGGTGAAACACAAAATCAAGCTGCTCCATCAGTAAGCCACCTAACATAGTGATAATATAACAATATACAGTAAAAACAATCAAGCTGTTCAGATGGGAAAACATCCTCCCCACATGGACCAAAAAAAAACCACAATAGACAAACTAGATCCTTTTATGTCTCCCTTTAATAAAATACATTTGCATAGTTATCTTACAACTTTGTTTAAAAACAAAGATGAGCAATTGCCTCATGCTAAGCAGAGCCTGCATTTGCAAGTCTTAACAATCATTCTCAAACATTAACACTCTAGCTTGAAAAGAACAACAAAAGGGATTTTAAGGCAGCACACACACCATTATGCAGCAGTTTTATTAGTTCATTACATTAAAGGTAGCATGACCCTGCAGCAGCTTCCCACACTAGTACAGGCCAAGGTTTGCCTGCATTCCTACGAGCAGACTTATTTACAGGTGTTTGCAACCCGACTCAAAAAGATCATGTTGAGATGGCACAAATATTCAGTGACTGGGAGGAGACATTTCAGTTACTAGTGTGTGACTTTTCTGATGGAGCTTTATGCTTTCTCCACTCCTAACTGTGACACCAACACTGACATGACAATGAGGCTTGGGGGTGCTCTCACAGCCCTTCACCATCGCTCACTACTCGCATACCCAGCTCTACAACTGGGTCTCCTTGGCATGAATATTCAGTGACTGGGAGGAGACATTTCCGTTACTAGTGTGTGACTTTTCTGATGGAGCTTTATGCTTTCTCCACTCCTAACTGTAACATTACTAACACTGACATGACAATGAGGCTTGGGAGTGCTCTCACAGCCCTTCACCATCGCTCACTACTCGCATACCCAGCTCTACAACTGGGTCTCCTCGGTGGCACAAGACTTTCTTGCATGGATTCAGCTGCTGGATCAGGACCTCAGCTTTTACAAAATGATGTTTTTTGTAGGTTGCTAGGCCAGTCTGCAAACCAGAGAGTTACAAAATCAGGAAGCAATTCAGTACCTGGTTTTGTGCATTTACAGCATCATTTACATGTTGGCCCACAGGAAATAGTTAGAACCAAGTATTATACTGCAGGCAACATCATATTTTGCTTTCTTGGTCAGTTTCAGTTTTAACTGTTAACCTTGTGTGACTCTGAGCAATATTTAGACTCTTAGCTTTCCACTGAGGACTAAAAGCTCAACAAAAGTCTCTATTGTCCACCTTGTCCTTAGTTCCAAAGTTAATCTTCCTCACCTAAATAAGGGGAGAATGCTTTGGCACTAGTTCTACTTGACTGTCTGGGATGACAGCTGAACTCAGCTCTCTGGGCTTTTGCCAGTAGGAGATTGTTTCTCTAGCACACAGACAGAATTAGAACAAAGCAAAACAAAACCTCTTCTGACAGAAAACCTCTGATACAAACCCAGCTTCTAGCAGCTACAGCTCTGCATTAATAGAGAACATTACTTTCAAGTAACCTTGCCTTAAATCCACCTGCAGCACAGTCTTTCCCAGCAATGATCTGATGTGCATGTTCAATCATTTCCGCATCAGTGTGCAAAGCAGAGCAGAGCTCTCAGGTGATCATGCTTGAGCTGTGTTAGACAGACTTCTGCAGTGAAGATAAATACTAAAGGGGCAGGGACTAGGTCTCTTTCAATCAGCAGCTATCATTATTACTATCATTATCCTTACAGCAGAGAATTTAGAGCATACTCATAACATAAAAAGGTTAAGGATGAAAGCCCAAAATGCTTCATTTTGATGCTCGTCAATTCAAACTGAGAGGTAGCCATTTCTCTAACTATCAAGGTTCATAACTATACACCTAACAGGGCTACTTGTGTGGAAGTTTTCCTAAACTATCCCAATCTCCAATTGTTTCAATTTAAAAAATGGGTAGAATGCCAGCTGGTTTTGGAACTATTTCCTAGAACATCCCAGACAGGAGGTGAAGATTTTAGTTTGTCAAAGACAATCAGTAAGCAACTTGGCATCCAAGGAAAATCGTCACTGAATCAATGAGTTTGGCTCAAATCCTACATGGAAACAGTGCCTTTTTAGAAATGGGATGATTTAGAAGGTTCACCTAGTTAGTAGACAAGGGACTGCTTGATGCCACTGGTGTTGCACAGCACATTTCAGCCTGTATTAAACAGGCTTTCAGAGGCAGAAATTCAGAGAAGGCAATTCAGGGCAATCAGCATGGTGTAGTAGAAATAAGACTAGTTTTGTGAGGAAATCAAGTCAGCTTGAGGAACTGTCTAGCACAGTATTTGCTACAATAAGGTGATTTTGTTATGTAACAAAACATTCAGAACACAAATCCATCTGGTGGTTTCAGGTAGGCACATTGCTGCAATCCGTATTGCACAACGACGCATCTCTGAGCTAAAGGGCACACATACAACATTGGATCAAGTATATCAAATGCTTATAAATAATTGCTATATTAAAGGAAATTCTGGAGAAAGGCTTTCAAATCTGTGCAGTTGGACTAACCTTTTCCTGATAGTACCTTCACAACATTCATTATGAGTATACATCTATCTAGCTATAGCTATTATCTATCTGTCTGTAGATACTAAACAAGCAGCAATTTGTAAACATTTCTGATTGCATAACTGACCTTTGCTGTTTCATAACCAACTAAATCAAATTCCTTGTCTATTTGATCTCTCCTGCTGTTACAGGGATATTTAACCAGACAGGTAGTCTGCTATTCAATGAATTACTCTATTTAAAGAGGTATCAGGGTTATAATCCTAAAGTCCTGGTCCCATCCTCTCCCTGAACTAATAAAACCTGGGTGCGTTAACTGCCCCATACTGCTGATATGTCATCGCTGTACTTTCAAGGATGAGTTTTGAGCTGAGGAATACAATTCCATTTCTAAACCCAAATACTCTGCCTTCAGCTCCAGGTGTCTGTTAGTGTTTCTTTTCTGGCAACATCTCTGCTGATTTATTTAACAGCAGCTTTCAGACAGTACTTTAAGTCACTGCAGACCATCACCAGATAAAAACACTATGCAGTACCATTAACTATTTAATGAAGGAACAGGAAAACAATCTAGCAGCACAGAGGCTGTGTGAGTACTTACTGCACATTTGCCATTTGCTAAAACTGAAGTATAAATTATCAGAATAAAGCATTTAAAGAAAGGAGGTTCTGGGATGGGACACATTGAGCTGAAACAACCTGAATTCCTGCTCTAATACTACTGTGAAGGAAGAAAAAAAGTTAAAGTATCCTCCACTCTATGCTTAGTATTTTTCTCCTCAGTTAAAAGGGGTTTAATTAAAAAGGCTGGATGGACTGCACCAGATCTAAATCTTAGATCTCGTAGCACATTGGTAATCACAGTGACTACAAGCATCAGAGACAGGCAAGGTCTGTTCCCTAGGTGAGCCTTGTAGGCTGCCAATTTTAAAAGCCCAATACGTAACAGATCAAATCAAGTCCATTTGAATAGTAATTAGTGAACATTTTAATTCTGCAAATTATGTACATTGCAACAGTAAAAGAACACAACTGCCCATTCAAAACAGCTCTGATAAAGTGTGCAAATAGTGGGTCTTTGTGTGTCTGCAGTCCCACCATGCAAACGATAACTTGATACGCATGCTAACGATCTACGGTTATCAATACCAAAGGAAAATACTAAAGGCAACAAGAATGAACAGCAGTGAAAGCCACACAAAGACCCACTATCCCTTCTGCTTTTACAATTCAACTGCAACTGTAGATGATGAGAAAACCCACAAAAACCTAATTTCTTGACTGGATCTGACATTCAAACGAAGCAAAAGGATTGTGTCAGAGATAAGTCAGCAGGGCTGGCCACCCTGCCTCCACGCTACAGTCAAACTTGGATAGTGGGTCTCTGAAGTGCTTTCACACTGGAAGACAACATTGGGTCCTAAAAAACAAAACAAAACAAAACAAAACAAAAAAAAAGAAGGATAAAATGAACATAAATTTGAAGAGTGAAACATATGAGTTCTACGGACAAAGACAGAACACCACCAAAAGGGTCAGGAAGGAATGATGATCGTTCAACTTTCTAAGAACAAACACCATGAACTTCTCCTCTTGCAGTTTCATACTTATAAACACACACAGTTCAAAACATTTGTGAGCACCTGGCATTGACTCTGAATGACACAGCTGATTCACCTGAAGAAGAAAGTTTCTTCCCAAGGAAGACCTCTGTTATGTACTCAACAACACAAAGTCAACCCTTAGGGTTTCTTTTCAAAGCAATGGCAAAATTCCCTGAGATTTCAACAAAGTCAGGACTTGTAATGAGGCATCAGAAAATTGAATAAAAAAACCTAAACTTGCAAAGAAAAGCCTCACTGAAACCTTTTCACACCAACACAGAAAAATTAACCTGTTTGACTCAGTCCAAAGCCTGAAAGAAATGAAAACCTCTTCTCTAGTAATGTACCTATGAAGCGGGATGTATTACTCACTCAGCATACCAAACAGAAACCAAGGTCTGCACATCAAAAGGCACTGCAAAGTTAGGTTAAAGGCAAATGTATGACATGGGCTGCAGCTGCACACATCTTGGGGATAATCCAGAGACTACTGCAGGATTTCATCACAGAAACTATCACTGACAGACATTCACCATATAGTTTCAGAGATACAAAACAACAATGTCACTGTGAACTAAGGGATTGATTTAATATTTGATCCTTGGTAAAAGGGGGAAATCTCTGAGGCTGTTATGTAAAATCTTGGAATACATTATTAATAGGAATGGATTAAAAAAAATATTATCTGGACCTGCAACATGCACCACATCAAAACCACTGATACCACAGACCCTATAACCACAAAGAGAATTTACTTGGCGGTTGCTAGAGAGCTTCGAAATGTGCTGTCCACGTATGGACACAGAAATGAGCTTGCCATGAGCATGGCAGATCAGAAGTTGTGTTTTCACCATGAACACCTGTGAAAATCTGACAGCTTTACTTATTAGTCAGTAGTGGACAGGAATTACGATCTTCTGGGCATGGGCATTCTGAAAATACAGATCCTTGTCTCATGTCTCTAATGTGTTATGCCTACGAGTGAGGTTTGAGGAGAGAAAAAATAGGTAGATCTAGTGATATTACTATACACTTCAAAGCCTGTACCTAAGGAAACTCACACTATCATCACACAGGTGGTGAGAAAAATCTGTGGAGAGAAGATCTCTCAATCTAACCAACTTTTGCCATTGCACTGGCAGAAGGCAGAGCAGGCAGGTTTAAACAGGGGAAGGAGGTGCTTATCAGGCCAGCAACCAAGTATGCAGAGGTATCTGCATCTGTCTTGCTTTCATCTGAGGCACCTAAGGGGAGAAAAGTGCAACTAAAGAAAAGATAAGGACAAGGCTCCCATGGCTCTTCAGACAAACAGAAAAAAACACTGTCTTGTTGAAAAATAAGCAGAGAATACCTGAGAGTGGCTGTTTAAGACAGATGAAGACTGGCCAAAGTAACAGCATTATCTCCAGAGCAGGCCATTGGGAAGAACTGTAACGTGCCAAGTGCACCATGGCTATTCTGCTTTACATGCACCTCGGGATGAAAACTTGGCAGGTATGTCCTAGACAGGTGGCAATACACAGAAAGACCTGACCCTGAATGGTTGAGCAAGGACTCAATAAAGAACAGAAGAATGTGAGATAATGCAGATTCCTTTACTTTACAGCTATTTATATTTTCAAACCTCCTGGGTGTCTTATTTATTCCTCATGACGATTTTTGTGCAAACATTAGAATAACAGCTACTAAAATGTCATTAAAACATAACTAAGTCTAAGCCTCACCAATGCCACTGAGAGCACAACTCTCCAATAATGTCTTCTGCAGTGAGCAGGAACCAACAGTATTTCAAAGACCTGTTCAACAAGCACCTGTCATTGATTTACTTTTTTCTTCCTCTTGCAGAGACCCTATGCGAGGATATGCAGCTGCACCAGCAGGAAAACTGATCTTGTCAGCACAGCTTGTTCTGTTCAGAAAGTTATTTCAGCAGCCTGACAGAAGAAACATCTCCCTAACCTAAGTTTCACCTCTGCTGGGAAAGTTTGCCATTACAGCTGTAACTACAAAGTCCCAGAAAAGACTCTAGATACAAAGGTGGTCCACACAATAGAGCTGAAATTTAAGAGAAAAGCAGAATCTTTATAAGCCAGAAATCTATTTGAGTAAACCAAATCTGCTTGCTCCCTTTCAAATACCATTACATTTGACCATCTAGAAATGACAGGGGGAGAAACCACTGTTCTTCAACAGAAACACAGTAATGCTTAAAACCTCTTTACAATACAGACAAACTTCTTCAATTATATCCTGTCATATCTCTAAGCTGATTCCTGGAGGGCCACATCAACTTCTCTATAATGGGACAACTCTTTAGTGGTTTCTCAAGATCACTGTATCTAAATAGGGGCAAAAGAAAACTAAAGGGAATCCAAGGAAGTTTGCAAGTTCAATCAGTTCATATTTAAATCTTTCTTTGGATACAGAAGGATGGTACAGCACTAGCTTACAGCTGAAACAGCTTCCTGACTGAGACGTCATACCTTATGTAGAGCACCAGCTT
>WAAF01010882.1:19401-32600 GCA_013400475.1 Tricholaema leucomelas
CAGGGGGAGAAACCACTGTTCTTCAAGAGAAACACAGTAATGCTTAAAACCTCTTTACAATACAGACAAACTTCTTCAATTATATCCTGTCATATCTCTAAGCTGATTCCTGGAGGGCCACATCAACTTCTCTATAATGGGACAACTCTTTAGTGGTTTCTCAAGATCACTGTATCTAAATAAGGGCAAAAGAAAACTAAAGGGAATCAAAGGAAGTTTGCAAGTTCAATCAGTTCATATTTAAATCTTTCCCTGGATATAGAATAGAATAGAATAGAATAGAATCAACCAGGTTGGAAGGATGGTAGAGCACCAGCTTACAGCTGAAACAGCTTTGCTCCCTTTCAAATACCATTACATTTGACCATCTAGAAACAGCAGGGGGAGAAACCACTGTTCTTCAAGAGAAACACAGTAATGCTTAAAACCTCTTTACAATACAGATAAACTTCTTCAATTATATCCTGTCATATCTCTAAGCTGATTCCTGGAGGGCCACATCAACTTCTCTATAATGGGACAACTCTTTAGTGGTTTCTCAAGATCACTGTATCTAAATAGGGGCAAAAGAAAACTAAAGGGAATCCAAGGAAGTTTGCAAGTTCAATCAGTTCATATTTAAATCTTTCTTTGGATACAGAAGGATGGTACAGCACTAGCTTACAGCTGAAACAGCTTCCTGACTGAGACTTCATACCTTATGACAGCAGCCCAGCTGCAACCTGTGGAACAGTATCTGCATAGTGCTGCGCTTGAGCGAAGAGGCCATGCTGGTTTTGAGCAGGCTCTGAACTTTAAGTAAGACTTTTTCCTCAGGTTTCCAAATGTGGATATTCTAATATCACAAGCACAGCAAATCCCAGCACAAAACTGACATATAAGTTAGCTTATTAGAAAAAAAAAGTTCTTTGAGTATTTCAAATTAAAGGGTAGATTTTATTAAGCAGGTAAGGGTAGATCACCAAAGAGTAGATTTTATTAAGCAAGTGCTATCAGATCTGCTTCAGAGCAAATGCTTCTCAGACAAAAGTTAAACAACAAAGCATGGATAACCTGGTGCACAACTGCTCATGTGCTCATCTGTTCACCTGACTGACCTTCGTCAATATGGAATAGAATAGAATAGAATAGAATAGAATAGAATAGAATAGAATAGAATAGAATTAATCAGGTTGGAAGAGACCTCCAAGATCATCCACTCCAACCTAGCACCCAGCCCTATCCAGTCAACCAGACCATGGCACTAAGTGCCTCATCCAGGCTTTTCCTGAACACCCCCAGGGACGGTGACTCCACCACCTCCCTGGGCAGCCCATTCCAATGCCAATCACTCTCTCTGCCAACAACTTCCTCCTAACATCCAGCCTATACTTCCCTCAGCACAACTTGAGGCTGTGTCCCCTTGTCCTGTTGCTGGTTGCCTGGGAGAAGAGACCAACCCCCACTTGGCTACAACCTCCCTTCAGGTAGTTGTAGACAGCAATGAGGTCTGCCCTGAGCCTCGTCTTCTCCACGCTAAACACCCCCAGCTCCCTCAGCCTCTCCTCATAGGGTTTGTGTTCCAGGCCCCTCACCAGCCTTGTTGCCCTTCTCTGGACACCTTCCAGCACCTCAACATCTCTCTTGAGTTGAGGAGCCCAGAACTGGACACAGCACTCAAGGTGTGGCCTGACCAGTTCTGACTACAGGGGCAGAATAACCTCCCTCCTCTTACTGGCTACACTGTTCCTGATACAGCCCAGGATGCCATTGGCTCTCTTGGCCACCTGGGCACTGCTGGCTCATCTTCAGCTACTATCCACCAGTACCCCCAGGTCCCTTTCTTCCTGGCTGCTCTCCAGCCACTCTGTCCCCAGCCTGTAGCGTTGCTTGGGGTTGTTGTGGCCAAAGTGCAGATATACTTTGAAAGAAGAATTCTGTTCACACAGCCACAGTTTGATGTATACGGAGACACTTTTACTCCATCAACACCTGAGAAAAAAGCCTGTCAATCTACCAAAAGGCCACGAGGAAAAACTTCATCACAATATTTAAAGTCTCCAAATACAGCTTGGTCTGCAAGCTGCTTTTGTTGAAAATTACTGCTATGTGTAATCAGCCTGCACTTAATCAAACTCAAGTCATGGAACTCTAAATGGCAACACACCTGGTGTGATACGCTCATTATCTCTGTCACTTTGGAAAATTCAGGCAGTTGTAATAACCAGCCAGATTCTTAATTTCATTGCCCATCTGGATTTAGTTTATAGTATTTCTTCAAAACTGAGTTTGTAAACAAAACAAACAAAAAAACCCTTTCCAAGGGTCATTTTAACAATGCAGCTATGTCTAATCAAAAGAACACTGAAGTTCACTCTAAATTCTGAAGTTTTTGATATTTCAGCTATGCAGGCCAGAGACATTTCCAAAAAATCATCAAATTCAACATGGTAAACACAGAAATGTGAGCACAAATGTAAGGTAGCTGAGAAGAAAACTTTGAGAATGGTGCATTCTGCCCAGGTGCCATAAAAGCTGAACACTCATTACTGGGTTTGTGAAGCCTTCTGCAAGAACACAATTATGCTGGTCAAACATTCAGTGCAAACTGGTCCTACACATTGGCTATAGGCCATTAAGAGTGAACCTCAACCAGATCTCTGGATCTGTGTCTTTTTTCCTAGGGAAGAAAAGAGTAAGCAAAGGGCCAAGGCTTCTTATGTCAAACAAACAACTCTGACATCAAAGTATGTTCGTGGACACACTGATGGCATGGGTTGATATAAATGTTGGTTTCATCACAGTGCCCCAGGATGAGAGGCTGAGGGACTAAAAATGGTGGAAATTTTCTCAGATGATAGCCCCCAAACCCAACAAGGTCAGGGGAGACAGCAGGCACCTTTACTGTGTTTACATGCAAAAAAGAAAGGGAGAAAACTTTTATGGTCAGATGGGCACATATTCTAGCCTTTGGTTCTCCACCTGCTGCTGCTAACTTTCAGCTTAACATGTGTTTTGATATGTATCTTGTTTCTTAGAACTGGATGAGATCTGGATTGCTAGGAACCAGGACATGCCTACTTACCACAGGACAGATTCACTTCATAATTCTGGAGTCTTTTTCCTAGCCTTTCTATGGTTATTTTTACTTAACTGATAAATGATTGAACCTTATGTTAAAGAGGATTACAGCAGACACCTCTTATTTGATAAAACCTGACAAAGCCAGCACCAGAACAAGAAGACACAGCCTCAAGCTATGCCAGGGGAAATTTAGGCTTGAGGTGAGGAGAAAGTTCTTCACTGAGAGAGTCATTGGCTACTGGAATGGGCTGTCCAGGGAGGTGGTGGAGTCGCCGTCCCTGGAGCTGTTCAAGGCAGGATTGGACATGGCACTTGGTGCCATGGTCTAGCCTTGAGCTCTGTGGTAACGGCTTGGACATGATGATCTGTGAGGTCTCTTCCAACCTTGGTGATACTGTGAGACTGTGAAAGTTCTAAAATTGAGCACAGTTTGCCTGTGCTGAGGCCCAGACAGCAGCAGTTACCAAACATCAGTGTCTTTAGTGGAAGAGAAACACCTACCAAATCTATTATTTTAGCTCACCCTGCACACCAACTACTCCACATTGGCTGGTTGGTAACATGTTCATTGTTTGTAGGTTAAACAGAAAAGTATTTAAAGTACTTAGCACTATAGCAATGCAGTTAAAGAAAGGGTATTTAATGTACCAATAAATTCAGCTGATTGCTGGAACTCCACATTCACAGAAGAATATCAACATACTTTGGAAATTCTTCTGCATACTCCACAAAGCAGAAGAATATCAATATCAAATTCTTCTGCATACTCCACAAAGCAGAAGAATATCAATATCAAATTCTTCTGCATACTCCACAAAGCAGAAGAATATCAACATACTTTGGAAATGAACACAATTAATTAAAAGAGTTGCTTACACTGTTGGCTTGGATCAGAATCTGTGGTCATCTTCACATAGTTTGAGGGGAAGAGACCTGTCACACCATTGATTTCTCCTTGCCACCAGTCAGCGTCATCCTTGTTGAGTACATTAATAAGCTGTCCTTTGGCGAAACTGAGCTCATCTTCATTGTTTGCCATGTAATCATACATGGCTATCACCTGACACACTATAAAGAAAGAGCAAACAGAACAGAACACCATTACACAAGTACTGAGACTGGGTTTGACTGGTTTACATCACCACAGGAAAAAGACAGTAACTTCATATACACTCCTACATAACAAAAACGATTTTATCTTGAGGTGGAACTATCCTGTTTTTTTGTTTGTTTGTTTTCAACTGGGGCAGGCAGAAATCTTGATTTCCATTTTATAGAACCACAGAATCATTTCAGCTGGAGAAGACCATTAAGACCATCAAGCCCAGCCATTATGTAACTCTACCAAGTTAAACCATGTCCTTTAGCACCACATCTCTTTGTTTCTTAAACACCTCGAGGAATGGGGATTCAACCACCTCCCCAGGAAGCCTATTCCAGTGATTGAGGATCCTTTCAGTCAAGAAATTTCTTTTCATATCCAACTAAACCTCCCCTATTGCAACTTGAGGCCATTTCCTCTCATCCTGTCATTTGTTAATAGGGAGAAAAGACCAACATCCACCTTGCTACAACCTCCTTTCAGGTAGCTGTAGGAAGTTGTCTCCCCTCAGCCTCTTTTTAACCCCTGTTTCCTTGGCTGCTCCTCAGAAGATCTGCTCCTCAGACCCCTCACCAGCTTTTCTGCCTTTCTCTGGACCTACTGCAGCATATCATACCCTTCTTGGAGTGGGGGCACCAAAACTGAACACAACACTCAAGGCATGGCTTCACCAGTGCTGGGTACAGGGGGGCAATCACTTCCCTGCTCCTGGTGATCACACAACTGCTGATGCAGGCCAGGATGTTGCTGGCCTCCTTGGCCACCTGAGCACACTGCTGGCTCATATTCAGCTGCTTGCTGATCAACACCCCTGGGTCTTTCTCTACTGGGCACCTTTCCAGACACTTTTATCCAAGCCTGTAGTGTTGCATGAAGTTGTTGTAACACAAGTGCAGGGTGCAGCACTTGGCCTTACTGAATCTCATACAACTGGCCTGTGGTTATGTACTGTTGCAATGGCATAGTGGATTCAGTTAGGACACCATCCATTCAGTTAGGACCTTCCCCATGTTTTAAATTACAATGAAGTATCTCTCTGTCACTTCTACTGGCTTAGAAAAGGAGATGAGTTTGGTTATTTTAGAACTGATTGTGCTAGCTTGAAGCCAGCTAGAATGTTTTGGTGAGAAGAATTAGATTTACAGGCTGTGAAAGGAAAACGGTGGTGATGTCTACTTCCCTCATAGGCTTGCTGAGATATATAAGAATAAAAGCAAAACATAGATAAGAGAGTCTCTCATATGGACTGCTGCTGGGGAACTGCCTGAGCTGCATCTTACTCTCTAACCTCACCCTCCATTTTGGACTAATCCACTTTGCTTCATAACCCCCTGGCCGAACCTCCATTCTTCCTTGGGACTGGGGTAAGGTTGAGAGGGGTAGGAGGAAGGTGAGGGGGTGGTTGAGAGCCCCTCCTGGGGACTCAGGTTTCTGGGAAGGCTGTTGTGCTTCTGTATTCCCCTTTACCTTGTGTATTTCTGTATATACTGTAAATATCTGCTTGTATATTGTGCTAGCTGTAAATATAAGCTTCATTCATATTTCCAGTCCTGGCTGAGTCTAGTCTGGGTGATTTCTAAAGAGTGTGGCAGGGGGCAGAACTCCCAAACCATCACACTGATGCCTGTAAGAAAAACAGGGCTAAGGCAGATGAAATGTGCCTCAGCTCACTGTGAGGTGATAGTTTAGTCAGAGACATTTTGTTTGGTAATACCACAGAAACTGTTGTATAAACAAATCCTAGGTATGGAAAATAACCCCATACAATTTAAGCAGGAAGAACCTAAAAAGCTCCTTTTCTTTGAAATAATCTAATTTGTACCTGGCCATTTTAATGGACAAATCTAGGGGAAATCTGCTGCTTAGTCTTCCTCCTTTTAAGGAATCATAGAATCATAGAATGGTTTAGGTTGGAAGGGACCTCAAGGACCATCCAGCTCCAACCCCCTGCCATAGGCAGGGACACCTCCCACTAGAGCAGGCTGCTCAAGGCCTCATCCAGCCTGACCTTAAACGCCTCCAGGGAGGAAGCATCCACAGCCTCCCTGGGCAACCTGTGCCAGTGTCTTACCACCCTCACTGTAAAGAACTTCCTCCTAACATCCAGTCTAAATCTCCCCTCCTCCAGCTTAAACCCATTCCCCCTCGTCCTGACATTACCAGACCTTGTCAATAGTCCCTCCCCAGCCTTCCTGTAGGCTCCCTTCAGATACTGGAAAGCCACTCTAAGGTCTCCTCGAAGCCTTCTCTTCTCCAGGCTGCAGAGCCCCAACTCTCTCAGCCTGTCCTCATAGCAGAGCTGCTGCAGCCCTCTGAGCATCTTCGTGGCTCTCCTCTGGACTGGCTCCAGCAGTTCCATGTCCTTCTTGTGCTGGGGGCTCCAGAACTGCACACAGTACTCCAGGTGGGGTCTGAGGAGAGCAGAGTAAAGGGGGAGAATCCCCTCCCTTGCCCTGCTGGCCACACTGCTCTTGATGCAGCCCAGCACAGGGTTGCTGTCTGGGCTGCATGTGCACACTGCAGGCTCATGTTGAGCTTTTCGTCAACCCAGACCCCCAGGTCCTTCTCCTCAGGGCTGCTCTCAGCCATTCCCCACCCAGCCTGGAGCTGTGCCTGGGATTGCACCAAACCAGGTGCAGGTCCTTACACTTGGCCTTGTTAAAGGAGTGATGCATGAAATTCCCAAGGTGTTTGCCAAAGACTACCAGTTTTCCCTGTTACTTGCTAGCATTTGGAAGGGGTTCCAAACGAGAATTGTGTGGCTGTTTAGTGAATCCAGCAACATTCAAAAGTTCTTGCCATAGAAGACAGATTGCTGAGCCTCACAAATCTGTGCACTTAAACATCTTTGCATGACTAAGACTTTCTTGTTGTGCTAGGAAGAGACCCCTATGAAGAACTGTTTTGATTAAGCAATTGTGACATTTGAACTTTCTTGTTTAGTCTGTCATAACACTGTGATGGTTTGGGTGTCCCCCACCCCCCACACTTTAGAAATCACCCAGACTAGACTCAGCCAGCTCTGGAAATTGAATGAAGCTTATATTTACAGCTTAGCTCAATACACAAGTAGATATATACAGTAAGTACAGTTATAGACAGAAATATACAAGGTAAAAGGTAATACAGACACACAACAGCCCTCCCAGAAACCTGAGTCCCCAGGAGGGGCTCCCAACCACCCTTCCACCTGCCCCCTACCCCTCTCAACCTTACCCCAGTCCC
Organism: Tricholaema leucomelas; assembly: GCA_013400475.1. NCBI lineage: Eukaryota > Metazoa > Chordata > Aves > Piciformes > Lybiidae > Tricholaema lacrymosa > Tricholaema leucomelas. The sequence goes on from WAAF01010882.1 coordinate 26,792, forward strand.
AAGGAAGAATGGAGGTTTGGCCAGGGGGTTAGGAAGCAAAGTGAGTGAGGTCAGATAGAAAGATGCAGCTCGGAGCTCTCCAGCAGGAGACTTGCTTTTATCTATGTTTTGAATCCTCTTCTTGTACATCTCAGCAAGCCAATGAGTAAGGTAGACATCAGCATTGTTTTCCTTCCACAGCCTATTATCTGCTCCTTCTCACCAAAACATTCTAGCTAGGCTCAAACTAGCACAAAGACCCAGATTCTGGCAAGGCCTTTACCTTCCACAAGCACACCATAATAAGATACAGCCATTAAAGCATAATTATTATGCTAGTTAGGTAGTTCAGATGAATATCTGAACAACTGAATCAATTACATAAAATACTATAAATGAAATATGAAGTCATTTTTCTTCACCTGAGGGAGCAGCAGACGCGGTTCTTTCACTGCTCGGACCCAATAATTTCACATGGCTGGCAGGGAACCATCCTTTCTGTCTCTTTTTTCCTCTTGCCTGCAAATGTTTAAAGTAGTTACCACACATTTAAGATATCAAATAGCCTAAAAATTGGAAAAAAAAAGCAACAAATATGTCATAGAATCATAGAATCAACCAGGTTGGAAGAGACATTCAACATCATCCAGTCCAACCTAGCACCCAGCCCTAGCCAGTCATCTAGACCATGGCACCAGCTGCCCCATCCAGGCTTCTCCTGAACACCTTCAGGGACAGTGACTCCACCACCTCCCTGGGCAGCCCATTCCAGTGCCAATCACACTCCGTGGCAAGAACTTCCTCCTAACATCCAGCCTATACTTCCCCTGGCACAACTTGAGGCTGTGTCCCCTTGCTCTGTTGCTGGTTGCCTGGCAGAAGAGACCAACCCCCACCTGGCTACAACCTCCCTTCAGGTAGTTGTAGACAGCAATGAGGTCTGCCCTGAGCCTCCTTTTCTGCAGGCTGCACACCCCCAGCTCCCTCAGCCTCTCCTCATAGGGTTTGTGTTCCAGGCCTTTCACAGTCTTGCCGACAAAAGACAGAAAGTCAGGCTTCCAAATCACAACTGAATATTAACCAGATCTCAAAAGAAAATAACCTAAAGCATTAAAAATTCCAATTCAAATAAAGCAGCACCCTAGTACATTCAGGAAAATGTATTAAATCAAGGTTTTCAAGGGCAGCTAATTATTTCAGTGCACAATTTAACTGTAGTGGTGAATGTTTTACAAACATTCCACTTATGCATTGTAGCATGAGTCTCTAATGAGATACCCAGCACAGAGCTAATAATTACCATAAGCTGTGACTGAGAACAGTGACCTAAGTATTTGATGATCACTTCCTACCCAGTACAGCATGACAGTTTGAAAAGAATTACCTTCATTTTACAGATTTGCTTTTTTAGGTCCCATAGGAGAAGATGATCTTTGCAAACACAGAAGAAACAAATATACTTTGGAGTGCTCCAAAAATTCAGGATGTAAAAGTGGGCATAGAGTTTAGAATGCAGTAACTGCAGAGTGAGCTCTACTGTAACATCAGATGTAGTTCAAAGCCTGGAGAAAAGAAGGCTTAGGGGGGACCTCATTGCTGTCTACAACTACCTGAAGGGAGACTGTAGCCAGGGGGTTGTTGGGCTCTTCTCTCAGGCAACAGTCTCAAGTTGTGCTGGGGGAAGTATAGGCTGGATGTTAGGAGGAAGTTCTTGCCAGAGAGAATGATTGGCATTGGAATGGGCTGCCCAGGGAGGTGGTGGAGTCACCATCCCTGGAGGTGTTCAAGAAAAGCCTGGATGAGGCACTTAGTGCCATGGTCTAGTTGACTGGCTAGGGCTGGGTGCTAGGTTGGACTGGATGATCTTGGAGGTCTCTTCCAACCTGGTTGATTCTATGAGTCTATGATTCTGTGAACAGAAATCTTCAAAACAAACTAAATTTCAACTACTTCCAAAACCTCCTCTTTTTCTCATTAGAGTAATTTTACAATTTAATGCCCTACCAATTAAATCCTAACCAATTTATTAGCTGTCAATGTACCTCTTCCCTCTCCCATGCACATGTTCATCAACTGTTTACTCTTTTCAGTGATTAAAAAAATGAAAACAAAACCCCCAAACAAACCAAAACCCAACACATTAAAAAACAAAACAAAACCCCCCAAACAAACCAACCAAAAACCTGAAGCAACCCAAGGTTTAATTAGTTTTTCCCCAAATATCATTTACAGCTAGATGAAAATACCTTTCTAGCCAGCTTTCAGAACACCATAGTTAGGTGTGTTTTCTTAAACTAAACCCAGTATCACCTCCTTCTCATTCATGAAGTCACAATTACTTCTCTTTCAATAACTACCTGCAACTCTCCTTGCCACCATCCACTCGCATTTTTCTTCAGAATCAGTATTAGCTGTCCCGGAGCAAGACTAAGCTGTTCAGTTCCTGATGCAGCATAGGCAGTAGTAACCTGAGCAATTTCTGAAAAGATATAAATTAATTGAATCTGGTTGGTTTTTTTTTCATTACTGTAAGAGCTAGATCCACAGAAACATCCTGGTATGCATCTTGCAGCTAAGCACATGAGCTATCATTAAAACTTTACCATGAAACTAAATGTGGGTAGTCACATAAGAAACAGTCTCGAATGTTAGAAAGTTACCACACTTACCTGGTTTCTTATTTATTGTTCCAGTTTTGCCAGCATTGCCAGAAGCCTACAAAGACACAACAATCCTCTTTTAATGTGCAATGAAACCAGCAGAGTTTATACCAACTTTAAGTACATAGACATAAAACCACGTGAAGATTTTCATTTTGAGCCCATATTTAACAAAGTACCATCCCATATAGAGAGAGAGACAATGTGATACTGGGGCTAGAATACTGATATAACACTCAAGTTACCTGGGCTTTTCTTGTCTGCCAAGCACTTCAACTTCTGCTTAAAACCACTGTTTAAAAGCTAGGTATCAATACCAGTAATACAGCATCATGCATTAATTCTCAGTATACAAACTCACTTCTTGATCCTTTGGTTTGACATAATTGGAGGGGAAGATTCCAGTTCTGCCATCAATGCTCCCAGTCCACCATTCTCCTTCCTTCTGGGTCACTAGGATTTCCTCACCTTCTATGAAAGTCAAGTCACCAGGCTCAGAGCTTGAATATGAATAGAGGGCAACATACTCTGTGAAAACAGCAGACATAAAGGAGACAAGTTTCAGAAAGGAGGATGAAAGTACATCAGATGCAACTGAAGGTATCTGCTATCAGTGTTCATCAGCGTGTTCATAACATGGAGCGTGCCTTCACAAGTTTATGACTCAATCTATCTACTTGCTTGGCTGTAATCACATCTCACCTCATGCTTACAACTCTGAATTACAGACACACAACTTTGTACAGACAGATTAACTTGGCACAGGGAGAGCTACTACCTATGATCATCCTGCAGATCAGCAGAGGTCTGTGGACCGCAGCTTGAAAACTCATCTCTTGCATTAAGTATTCCACTTTACCTCTGTGTTTCACACAAAGCATGGAAATTCCACACCTAAACCTGATTAAAACCATTTTACCTGACTAACCCAGAAAAAATGAGAAACACAAGTGGAAGTGGAATACAGTTGGGAAAGCATGGAGCTACACTAGATGGAAGTGCTTTGAAAGTGCTTCCCATGACTTTTTCTCCAGTAATATTTGTTTTCTTTACTGCCTACTGATTAAAAGGGAATGATGCACACTTAGGAGACTTGAAATCACTTCTGTGTCTCTACAGTATATTGCAATACAGTAGAAAACAGTAGGAAGAGAACTCAGCTTATGAGATCTATTTAAGTTTTCAGAAATAAACTAATGCTTGAGCAAAAATAGTAAAACCAAAACTCAGGCCTATGCTCAACCCAAATTAGTTCTAAGTTTTATTTAAGTTCTTGGCTTAGAACTCACAAAACAGTAGTTCAACATTTGCACTGTATCTTTTGGACAAACATTAAAAGGCCTGCTTAGGAACTCTTCAGACTTTTAAACTTATTTACATGCCATTAAAGCAAAAACAACCTGCATCATTTAGTAGCACATTTCATACTGTCTTACCCTCTCCTGCTGCATAAGACTGTGTGTTAGGCTTTTTGTTTACAGCTGCATAAACAGCTTCTAGTCTGCAAAAAGAGAGAAAAAAAAAGGTTGAGTAACTAAAAGGCTGATTGAGAACAAATCTCTTGATTAGGATGAGATGAAGCTCAATTTTGTTATCTCAAAATTGGTATTGCCTGTGAAGTAACTGCAAAGACCTTCCTGACTATCACACAGTGACAGGTATGATACGAATGGCAGCCAAGAACATACCACTTAAAAAAGTAATGTGATAAAAGATGAGGAGTTATGTTCACAAATTATGCTTTCCAAATCAAAACTTGTCTAAATTCTCTCCTTCTAGAGAACTTACACAACACACAAAAAGAACAATTCACACACAACAGTGCGACCATCCCAGCAGCAACCAAGCTTTGAATTGCTATTATATTATTATTATTAGCTGAATAGCTATCTTGCAGCATTAGAATGGCAATAATGATCTCTCTGAGTAAAGAAGAATATGTTATTTCAGCAAGATGTACCTTAGGAGCTTGCACTTATGTGGCCACTTGGAAATTGGCACCAAGAGGCAGAACACAACTACACTGCAAGAGAGCTGACTTGGTAATGAGCCAAAACAAAGCCTGGCACCAGACGAATAATCAAACACCACTGATTTTTCACAGCACTCAGCCTTGGAAGTCTCTATTGACACAGTTGTGAGTCCAACATTACTTGGCTTGTCAGAATTGAATAGTAAAAGCATAAACCAGCGTGGCATAAATTGTAAATGGTATTTATATTCTTCACTTTGAGTCACTGCAGGAATTTTGTACTCTACATCACCTCTTTTTGTAAACTGTTGAATGAAAGAAAAACAAACGTTGTACTTACTCCTCTTTCTTCATTTCACTCCCAGGTAAGAGCTTGACATAGGATTTTGGAAACCAACCCCTTCCTCCATGTACCTCTCCAAACCACCAGTTTTCCTGCTGCTCCAGGACAGTAATGATATCATTTTTTGAGAAATTCAAGTGGTTATCTTTTTTTGCAGTCCAAGAGCAAAGTGCTTGTGCTTTTAAGTTCTCGACAGGCTGTCCCTGTTAGGACAGAAGTGGAGGACGGTGACTGACCACACTACCCCAGACTGGTGCAAGTGTTATAAACAAACAAACAAACATTGATGTATCTTTCATTGAAGTTCAAGCAACTTCATTCCAAAGAGATGCTTGGATTTAAAAGAAAATAATATAATGATTGAGAAACAATCTTTCAACTCTGCTTTGTATTTCACAGAATCATAGAATGGTTTAGGTTGGAAGGGACCTCAAGGATCATCCAGCTCCAACCCCCTGCCATAGGCAGGGACACCTCCCACTAGAGCAGGCTGCTCAAGGCCTCATCCAGCCTGGCCTTAAACGCCTCCAGGGAAGGAGCAGCCACAACCTCCCTGGGCAACCTGTGCCAGTGTCTCACCACCCTCACTGTAAAGAACTTCCTCCTAACATCCAGTCTGAATCTCCCCTCTTCCAGCTTAAACCCATTCCCCCTCGTCCTAACATTACTAGACCGTGTAAATAGTTCCTCCCCAGCCTTCCTGTAGGCTCCCTTCAGATACTGGAAAGCCACTATAAGGTCTCCTCAAAGCCTTCTCTTCTCCAGGCTGCAGAGCCCCAACTCTCTCAGCCTGTCCTCATAGCAGAGCTGCTGCAGTCCTCTGATCACCTTCGTGGCTCTCCTCTGGACCCGCTC
>WAAF01010882.1:35476-79751 GCA_013400475.1 Tricholaema leucomelas
ACCCCAGCCTGTATCTCTGCATGGGGTTGTTGTGGTCAAAGTGCAGCACTCAGCACTTGGAGCCATTGAATGCCATCCCCTTGGACTCTGCCCATCTGTCCAGGCGGTCAAGGTCCCGCTGCAGAGCCCTTCTGCCCTCCAGCCCAGCCACATCAGCCCCCAGCTTGGTGTCATCTGCAAACTTGCTGATGACTGACTCCATGCCCTCATCCAGATCATTTATGAAGATGTTAAAGAGGATGAGGCCCAGCACTGATCCTTGAGGGACACCGCTGGTTACCGGCCACCAGCTGGATGTGGCACCATTCACCACCACTCTCTGGGCTTGGCCCTCAGTTATCAGTAGTTAAATGACACAGTTAATTATATTTGAGAAGGAAGCCAAACCAAAAGCTCCTTCTCTTGTTCCCTCTTCCATGCTTCACTGGTATAAAATTTAATCACTTAGCACTAAACCAGAAGGCTAATACTTAAGTGATTTTATATTTTGTACCACAGCACATTTATAATCTACCTATACACTGCTTACAGTCTGAATGAGGAGGAACCATACATATTCACCTATTATTTAGACATTAATTGCATTACCACAGCTGTAAATCAATTTTCCCAAGTTCATTCACATGAATGCACATACTTGCAGTAAGATGCACACTGACAAGTGACAGAATTACAGGCATTAACACAGATTTCAACTGAGAAGATAGAAGACACTTCCAAACCTTATGGTCCTGCTGTAATATTGCAGATAGCACATTCAGCTGAAACCAGAAAACTGCTACAAAGAATGGACACAGAATAAACTGCTGCAGGTATCTGCCTGAGAGACCATTTATAAAGGACCAGCCAACAACAGGCAGAGGTCTGTGCTAACAATACATTAGAAGCTGGTATTAAGATTCAGAAGAACCTTTCACATCTACTTGTTAAATAACAAGTTTGTTTAATTTTAATTCAAATGGCACTAATTAATAATTTATGCCTCTGTTGACTGCACTTGGATTTCAGGCAGACACTCAGAGGCCACGCAGAACAAACTGCGGCAACTACAGGGACGTGGTTTAATGGTGGACTTGGCAGTGCAAGGTTAACAGTCAGACTTGATAACCTTAAAGGTCTTTTCCAACTTAAATGATCTAATGATTCTGTATCATTCTTGTCCTACTCGTTTTAGAATGTTTATGTTAAGCATTCATTCCCATTCTAAACTGATTCTTGTTATCTCTAGGATGTATAAGATCCAAAGAAAGATTTTTAGCTGAAATCTAATTTAAATTTTGAGTAGCCTTAAAATATATGAACATAACAATTTTGATACTTAAAATCTTGTCTATCTCCAGGCTGGGGCAAAGTGGGCTGATTTTTGCAAGTTAAATACGAATGGCAAATCTTACCTGAATTATATCCCCTGTATTAAAGCTCATTTCATCATGATTCCTTGCTTCAAACGGATATAAAGCTCTGTAATTTACGAAGGCAACTGAATTCCTAGACTCTGAGGTGCTAACTGCATAGCCTGAAAGGGTAAGAAAACTAGTTAACATTTTAATACAGCTGGCAGATATGCACTTGGTTGGAGACTCATCATTCTAAGCAACAGCTATAAATACAAAAAGAGAACAGTTCTTGACCCAGACACTAGGAAAGTCTGAGAGGAGATCACTGGTTCCAGCAGGCTGACAGGATGCTGTGATGGTTTGGGTATCCCCCGCCCCCCACACTTTTAGAAATTACCCAGACTAGACTCAGTCGGCTCTGGAAATTTGAATGAAGCTTATATTTACAGCTGGCACAATTTACAAGCAGATATTCACAGTATATACAGTTATAGACAGAAATATACAAGGTAAAAAAGGTAATACAAACACAATTCCCCTCCCAGAAACCTGAGTCCCCAGGAGGGGCTCTCAACCACCCCTCACCTTCCCCCTACCCCTCTCAACCTTACCCCAGTCCTAAGGAAGAATGGAGGTTCGGCCAAAAGGGTTAAAAAGCAAGGTGAAGCAGCCAAGCAAAGGAGGGTGAGGTTAGAAAGCAAGATGGAGTCCAGCCAGCAGCCACGAGCTCCCCAGCAGGCAAAGTTCCCCAGCGAGGAGAAGAAGCAAATGCCCTAATCTTTGTTTTGCCTTTCTTCTTTTGTATACATCTCAGCAAGACTGAGCGAAGTAGACCTCACCATTGTTTTCATTTTACAGCCTATCATCTAGTTCTTCTCACCAAAACATGCTAGCTAGGCTCAAACTAGCACAGATGCATACAATACTAGAGTTTAATATGCTAATCAGATTAAGCAGGCAATGAAATTTCTTGTCCTCTGAAGCAGAACACAGACACCTTTATAGTCTCATCAAACTGTCAAACTGCTCTGGCTATGTCAATGTTTTAACATAGCCTCGTTTAACAATTATAACTTTCCAAATTGAAAAAAGGTATCATTGCTACAACAGTAAGTGCTCAGTTGTGATGATTTTACTTTGAAATCTAAAATCTCACACTTTCTGGTTTATTTGCATCTGTGTTCTCTAGGTCTGTGGCTGATGTTCCCAACAGTGAATGTTTTACAAGTTATAGCTGAGGCATGCAACTATCCTTCTGCACTGTTCTAACTTGGATCTTCCTCAACCCAGTGATAAAAATGGCTAGTAAAAAGTGACAGGAACTAAGGATAGAACTGATCAAAACTGCCTTTAGCAAAAATATTGTTAAACTCGTTATTTTTCTAAGTCCCACTAGAGTCAAGTTGATTTCAGTTCTTTCATTTTTAATGCAGAAATAGAATAGAATAGGATAGAATAGGATAGAATAGGATAGAATAGAATGGAATAGAACAGAATAGAATAGAATAGAATAGAATAGAATAGAATAGGATAGGATAGGATAGGATAGGATAGGATAGGATAGGATAGGATAGAATCAACCAGGTTGGAAGAGACCTCCAAGATCATCAACTCCAACCTAGCACCCAGCCCTATCCAGTCAACCAGACTATGGCACTAAGTGCCTCAGCCAGGCTTTTCTTGAACACCTCCAGGGATGGTGACTCCACCACCTCCCTGGGCAGCCCATTCCAATGCCAATCACTCTCTCTGACAACAACTTCCTCCTAACATCCAGCCTATACTTCCCCCAGCACAACTTGAGACTGTGTCCCCTTGTTCTGTTGCTGGTTGTCTGGCAAAAGAGACCAACCCCACCTGGCTACAACCTCCCTTCAGCTAGTTGTAGACAGCAATGAGGTCTGCCCTGAGCCTCCTCTTCTCCAGGCTAAACAATCCCAGCTCCCTCAGCCTCTCCTCATAGGCTTTGTGTTCCAGGCCTCTCCCCAGCCTTGTTGCCCTTCTCTGGACAACTTCCAGCACCTCAACATCTCTCTTGAGTTGAGGAGCCCAGAACTGGACACAGTACTCAAGGTGTGGCCTGACCAGTGTTGAGTACAGGGGAAGAATAACCTCCCTTGTCCTGCTGGCCACACTATTCCTGATACAGGCCAGGATGCCATTGGCTCTCTTGGCCACCAGGGCACACTGCTGGCTCATCTTCAGCCTAATAAACCAGATTTCTCTGTTGATAAATCACTATGTTAAGCATTACCTACCCATCCACTTATCAGTGAGCAAAGCTCCTCTGTATTGACATTCTGCTTTAATGCTAAAAAGTGCAGGCCTTAGGAAAAAGCTACACTATTACCGTTTCCAGCATCGATGATTTGTTGGTCAAGATCACTGCAAGATTTGTCATCAGATGCTGAAAACTGATGGACCAAATCTAAGTTAATAGGATGATTTCTAATTAACTAAACCAACAAACACTCCTGGGTTGTTTTATTTCCACTGATGTTTTAGACAATAAGCCTGCCACAGTGTCACAATAACAATGCATCTGAAGAACAAGTAACACCCAGGGTAATAAGAATTGTTAAAGCAAAAATATAACAGACTAAGATTACCTTCATCTTTCCAGGGTGGCTTATGACTTTTGCCCTCTATTGGTTTCAACAGATCTGCAAACTTCTCATATATGTTTAATTTTGAAATGGATTTCTCCACTTCTTGAAAGTTGTTAGCTTCCTTTATCTTCTTTTTTTCTTCATTCTCCTTACGTCTTTCTTCAGCTTCTTTTGCAATTTGTTCTTGCTTTCTTTTGTCCTCTTCCAGTTGCCTTTGCCTTTGTTGTTCTGTTTCCTTCAAGATGGTGCCTTGCCTGTTTCTCTCCTCCTCTGCATGAAGTTGTTTATTCTCTTTTTCTCTCATCAAGGCACCTGTTTCTTCAGCTTTCAGCTTTTCCTGAACTTTTCCCTGCATTCGTTCTTCCTCCAATCGCTTCTTTTTCTCTTCCTCTTCCCGTCGGATATTTTCCTGCCATCGGTTCTCCTTCTCCCGTTTTGCTTTCCTGGAAGAAAAGAAAGAGAGGAGTGGGAAAACATTCAGATAAGAATGAAGGAGATCATGTTCAGAGAAACTGACTGCACTTTAAGTAAAACTGTGGCTATTTTTCTCTCTAGATGAACTCCACAGAATATCACCCCTGGGCCAAGCACCTGTCTCTCTCTCCCCGCCATCTGCGACTGAGGGGAATATGATCCCAGCTCTTTGCCTTCCCTGCTTCCTCTCTTCTTCTCTGTTGCTCTCTTTATCTCTCTCTCTCCCTCTTCTCTCTCTCTCCCTCAGTTTTGCCCAACTTTATCCTTTAATATTGTAAGGGTCATAGAGCACTGGAACAGGCTCTCCAGAGAGGTTGTGGAGTCTCCTTCTCTGGAGCCTTTCCAGGCCTGTCTGGATGTGTTCCTCTGTGCTCTGTGTTAGATAGGATTGTCCTGCTCTGGCAGTGGGGTTGGACTCGATGATCTCCTTGGGTCCCTTCCAACCCCTAACATCCTATCACCCTCTTCGACAGGGGACCATGCCTTGTCTTAACATGCATGTATTTCACATGCAAATAACAAATGGATTAGAATTCTTTGTACATAAGCACTGCCATATGGTTACTTGTGCAGTGCCTCCATGAGCACTTCTGCTCACCTACACCCTTCTGAGCAAGAAGCAACCTGTGAGCAAAAAGTGATCTGTTGTTTTAAGCTGTCCACCAAGGTAGTATCCAAATCTCTTGTCTGGAAATGAAGATTTCAAAACAGATTAAAAAATACCCTTTGAATACTGATCTTTGCTGACTGAAGTTTCTGCCTTTTACTGTTCTCATCTTTTCAGTATGCTTATTCCTGCCACGCCCACAGTGGAAATCTGACTTTATTTACTGAAATTATTCAGACTTCACCCTGCATCTCATCCCTCCAAAGGAGTTATTATTATTATCCCATGTTATGACCTTAAAAGTCATAGTATTTTAGTTCTCAAAACTTCCTTCTGAAAAGAACAAATCAGATTCTTTAGGCCACCTTCTGAAGAGGTTTTCCATGCCTAGAGAAGACTGCTTCATCAAACCACTGTAGCAGGTCCACTCATCTGATGGTAATTTTATTGTATTTTCAAGCATGTGGCAGGTTCTAGTAGGAGCTGTGCAACAATATTGTTACTCTATCAGACAGCTCTGTTCAACAGCAAAATTAACAGGAAGTCATTACAGATGTGGCATATGGTTCTCTCAAAAGGACTGCCACAAATGCTACAAAACTCCATCACACTACTGTATAAAAATGCTCTCTCTTGAATGAGAAGTGAGAACTAGTACTTCAAAGCTGAGGACTGCCCACTGAGAGCACTGCTCCACGCTCTCTCTAGCACCATTTCAAATAAGGACTGCTAAGTACAAAATAGGTAGCTGACAGCAGACTGTCTGGAGAGAAGAAAACAAGAGCAGCACCTCACACAGCAAGAATCAAACCCTAGAAACTGTTTTCTTAATCACTGAAAGAAAAGAAAACAAAACTAGTTGGCAACAAGACCACAAGAAACCAAGAACTGAGAAAAGTGCTTGAGACAAGGCTGGGCTGAGCAAAACCTGGACTATGTATGTGAAGGGATGGTCCTCTCAGACATGTATTTGAATTTTCTCATTGTCCTCCTAAAAAACCGAACCAAATTTACTAATGTTTGAGACAATAAGCCTGCCACTCATCCAATGTTCAAGATTAACAACAGGAATCAAGCAGTAAATGCATTTCCTATTGTCTCAAGTATAAATCTCATAACTGAACATACAAGAAGGATATGGAACTGCTGGAGCGGGTCCAGAGGAGAGCCACGAAGATGCTCAGAGGGCTGCGGCAGCTCTGCTGTGAGGACAGGCTGAGAGAGTTGGGGCTCTGCAGAAGAAGGCTTCCAGGAGACCTTAGAGTGGCTTTGCAGTATCTGAAGGGAGCCTACAGGAAGGCTGGGGAGGGACTACTGACAAGGTCTGGTAATGTCAGGACGAGGGGGAATGGGTTTAAGCTGGAGGAGGGGAGATTTAGACTGGATGTTAGGAGGAAGTTCTTTACAGTGAGGGTGGTGAGACACTGGCACAGGTTGCCCAGGGAGGTTGTGGATGCTTCCTCCCTGGAGGTGTTTAAGGCCAGGCTGGATGAGGCCTTGAGCAGCCTGCTCTAGTGGGAGGTGTCCCTGCCTATGGCAAGGGGTTGGAGCTGGATGATCCTTGAGGTCCCTTCCAACCTAAACCATTCTATGATTCTATGATACTCAGTCAGAAGTACTTCTAAGGAAACAGGTCAGATCTTTTGAAGGCCAGCAAAGCAGAAAATAAAAGGCATTTTTTAACTGTGTGAGCATTATCTATTAAAGGAGCTAAAAACCTTACCAGGGAAAGTGGCTACTTGGTTTACCCTAATTATAAGGTGTGGGGTTTTGCAAAGAAGACAAAAACAGATTGGAAAGGGGTAATTCAAATCATCCTAATAATTTTTTTTTCTCTAAGACTACTTGCTAGGATGATTTTTTTACTGATGAGATCCTCTGCTTATTGAAGTCAGTGTCTTTTGCTTCAAAAACTGCAATGCTGACACATTCAGACATGGTACCTTGCAGCCTCATCTTCCAGTCGCTTTTTCAGTACAAGTTCAGCTCTTCTTTTTTCTACCTCTCTTATTTTGTCATGTTTGATCCTGTGAAGCTGCTCCAAGGCTAACTGCTGCGTGCTGTAACTTTCTCTCAGGTCCTAAGGAAGAAACACAATGAAGTACATTAAAAGGAACAATCTTTTGAAAGCATCCAGGCATTTTAATGCTTTGTGAACCAAGTTTTATTGCAAATGGACAAGGTAATTTAAGTTATTAATAGTCCTTGGAGGTCACTGTAAAGAAAGCCAAATAAACAGACATACAAAAGTAAATGGCAGGTTTGCAAAGTCTCTAACTTAGGGTTTGAAAGAGCCCTTCCAGTCATACACCTACTGGAAATGGCAAATATGACAAAGAAATAGGGAAGATACATAACTGAACCTTCAAACACAACATTAAGGACATAGAAGGGAATTAAGGCTATTTTAAATCAATAAAAGGAGGCAGACTTCAAGTGAAAGCCAGCACAGTGTCATCAACCTGAGAATGCATCCCTTCATTAGGGTGCTCACTTTTGTGATGCTTTCTGAATGATCAGTCTCATATTTGAATAGAACTTGACAAAAAAAGAATAACTTTATAAAAACATCCAGCAGGCTTACAAATGTGGCTGGCCTTAGCCTAAACACACCACCTCAGACTATTTGCTACCTGAAGAGTATTCCTGTATTTGTAAACCTCACAATTCCACTCCTTTTCTTTTGTTTCAATTCCCAGTCCAGCTCTCTCTGATGACAAACTTCTTCACAGCAGAAAATCAGTGAGAATTTTTGGGATAACTAAATTTACAGTAGAAAAAAACCATGCAGTGATAAAATGGTTTAGATTGTACTTCATAGAATCATAGAATAGAATCATAGAATCAAGCAGGTTGGAAGAGACCTCCAAGATCATCCAGTCCAACCTAGCATCCAGCCCTATCCAGTCATCTAGACCATGGCTCCAAATGCCTCATGCAATCTTTTCTTGAACACCTCCAGGGATGGTGACTCCACCACCTCCCTGGGCAGCCCATTCCAATGCCAATCACTCTCTCTGCCAACAACTTCCTCCTAACATCCAGCCTAGACCTCCCCTGCCACAACTTTAGACTGTGTCCCCTTCTTCTGTTGCTGCTTGCCTGGCAGAAGAGACCAACCCCACCTGGCTACAGCCTCCCTCCAGGTAGCTGCAGACAGCAATGAGCTCTGCCCTGAGCCTCCTCTTCTGCAGGCTGCACACTCCCAGCTCCCTCAGCCTCTCCTCACAGGGCTGTGCTGTGACACTTCATCATGTTACAAAGCATCTGCAAGATACTTTCTTGTGAGTCCTATTGATACACACTGAGCAATCAAAGAATCACAGAATCACTGCAGTTGGAAAAGACCTTTAAGATCACTGAGTTCATTCATTACCTAACTCTATGCTGTATACCATATTCTGGTGCAACAGGTGTAGCCTGACTTTTTGTATCTGATCTCATGAATGTAAATAAAGCAGTTAAGATAGATTCTCACTGCAATATGCACCTCAACCAATAATCTTGTTGCCTAAGACACACTGTGCAATTGACTTGAAAATTCTGAGTCATTCAAAGTCTCTGTAGCAACAAACTAAATCAAGCAACTGACTACCATTTTCCCCCAAACATACTCAGCTGAGAATACTTTGTCTTCTTGTTTTGCATAGAAATTGAGGATCACTGTGGAAACAAACCTGCATTATAAAAACTCTCATATCTTTGATTTATGGCCAGAAAAACCCTTATGCAAAATGGAAAAGTCAGTTGAGTAATTATGATTATTTGATGTTGTTTACTCAGAAATTATTCTCAAAGACTTCTGACCCCAGCAGACAAAAACAGCAAATAGGTTTTAGTATCAGGTTAATCTGGAAGTGTAACAGCATTCTGCTTGCTATGTCATACCACATATGTCATATTATGGATATTGATGTTATTTCTAGACTTGAAACTCAGACAAGAACTCATATACCTGACTCACAGCTTAAAATGTATGGATACAGTTCAAGAACAACAGATGGCAAAGTGGGAGAAGACACCATTTCCATCTAAGGCAGTACACATTTGATTGACATTACCTTAGCTAAAGAAAAAAGCAGTATCTGGGCCAAGCAACCCAGTAAACATAGACTATTAAGCAATAAAATGGGTCTCAGTAGTTTGCAGTTTGGATTTCTAAGCAGGTAAGAAAAAGTTAAGTATTTAAGAGAATATAAAAGCCAGCAGAAAGAAAAAGGGCCTAGCTATTCCTCATTAAGGGAAAATTATTTAATAGAAGTTGTATTTCTAAACAGAAAAGGATTAAGCAGAGAAAAATTGCAAAATAATCAAAAACCAAAAGAGCCAAAGATTAGAAAATAACCTTAAGTAAGAGGAAGAGGTTGTTGAGACAGCTTAGCAGAGACAAAAGGCACTGAAGAACAGAATCATCCATATTCTCACACTGTAAGATAAGGTAGATAAAAAGCCAATTAATCTTTGCACTGTATTTTGTAAAACATATTTTAGGGAAGACTGAACTGTGGATGCAGCCACTGAACACAGCAAGCCATGCAATAAACAATTAAAGCTGTACTTTATATGTAGCCACTCTCAGTGAAGAGAATAAACTCATTTATTGCTGACAAATTTTGTGTTCTTTGTATTGAAGAGTGCAGACCCTCAAGGCTGGCCCAGCATAAATCCATTAAGAATAAAGGTCACATCAGTGCCACTAGGACTAAGCTGGTAAACAAAGTTAAGTGGATGCATGATGTCCTGCCAGAGAAGCTGCACATGTCAATAGGCAAGTCAAGAGCTACCTCAGAAATCAAAATGCCTGCAAGGCAGAAATCCTTCTACATTCTACACTAATAAGTAAACTATCCTTACTCTTAGGACAATACCTGTCTGCTATCAGATCTTGGAGTCATGGAACAGAATCACAGAAATTTCCATTGGAAAGGATTCATGAGATTGAGCCCAACCATCACATAACTCTACTAAGTCTGGTGCTAAACAATGTCCCTTAGTACCACATCTCTGCATCTTTTCAATACCTCCAGGGATGAGGATTCACCACCACTCTGGGGAGCCTCTTCTAGTGTATGATAATCCCTTCAGTCAAGAATTTTCTTATCCAATCTAAAGCTCTCCTGCTGCAACTTGAGACCATTTCCTCTTATCCTGTAATTTGTTACTAGGGAGAAGAGACCAATGACCACCTTATTACAGCCTCCTTTCAGAGAGTTGTAGAGAGCAAGAAGGTCTCCCACCAGCCTCCTTTTCTGCAGGCTAAACAACCCCAGTTCCCTAAGACACCCCTCAGATGACCTGTTCTCCAGACCTGTCAACAGTTTCATTGTCCCTCTCTGGACTCATGCTAGTGCCTCAGTATCTTTTCTTGTAGTGACAGCCCCAAAAATGAACACAGCACTCCAGGTGTGACCTTACCAGTGCTGAGTACAGGAATCAGTCAGGGTTCCTGGTCCTGCTGGTCACACAACTCCGGCTACAGGCCAGGATGCTGTGTGCCTTGCTGATGCCTTGGCCACCTGGGCAGACTGTTGGCTCATGTTCAGCTGGCTGTTTGTCAACAGCCTCAGGTCTTTCTCTGCTGGGCAGCTTTACAGCCACTCTTTCCCAAGCCTGTACCTTTGCATGCAGTTGTTGCAATCCAAGTGCAGGACTTGGGACTTAGCCTTGTTCAATCTCTTAACAATTGGCCTCAGCTCATCAATCCAGCCTGTTCAGCTCCCTCTGCAGATACCTCCTACCCACAAGCAGATCAACACACCCTCCCAGCACAGTGTCACTGGCATACTTACTGAGGGTGCACTCAATGCCCCTGTTTAGATCATTGATGAAGATGCTGAAAAAAAAACTGGCCACAATACTGGGCCCCGGAGAACACCACTTGTGTTCACCTTCTTGTACAATATCCTCTCAACCTGTGTACTTCTTTCAATAAAAGTGAAATGTTCAGTCCATAAACTGTAGCCAATATAATCTCATTACTTTAAGAATAGATTTTGCAAGTTTCTGAGAAACTCCAATTCTAAATCAAAATTAATTCCAGTAGGCAAAAGGTAAGAGTAAGCAACAGCTGATCCATGCAAAGCAATGACTAGCAAGAGATTCATGTTTTAGTACATCAGCAGTAATTTTGAGAGCAGTTTTATTCTATTATTTACTCCAAGACCTTTGATTAATTCTTATTTGACACTGGAAGCTGGAGAAAGCTTTTTGGAAGCCTAGTAAAAATGAAACCCATCTTTGTGATTGGATGAAGAAATAAAGATGCTGCTTACTGGCATAAGAATAATTATTAAGACAATATATGTACCTTTAGCTGACTGTTAAATGCATCCATTTCAGCAAGTTTTGAAGCAGTCTCTTTCTCAAGGGCATCTAGTTGTTCCTTAAGTCTTTGACATAATTCCTCCTTTTCTATGGATTTCTTCTGCACTGAACTGATTCCTGTACCTGTATAAGCAAACACAAGCAATTTCACATGGATTTCTGTTTTCACTAATTATTTTCTAGCATACACACACTCCCAACCTTTTCCTCACATTCCCTGATTTACCTTTCTATTCACATATGGCACAAAGAAGAAATGGTTCCCACACTTGAGACATGAAGGTATTGCATACATTACACACAGAATAATTTGCCAAGTGAGGTGGCTTTTTTTTTAATATCAGACCAATTCATTCAGTGGGTTCTTTACACCAGTTTAGTGCTAATTAATTATGCAGGGTATAGCTGAGAGCAAACCTGGAACAAATCAGCTGGCATTTGGTATTACCTAACACAGAATCACAGAATCACAGAATCACAGAATCAGTCAGGGTTGGAAGGGACCACAAGGATCAGACAGTACCAGACAGGTACAAGCAAAAGGAGATGAGTAAGGAGCTAGTTATAGTTCAACCCCCCCTGCCATGGGCAGGGACACCCTACCCTAGAGCAGGCTGCCCAGAGCCTCATCCAGTCTGGCCTTAAACACCTCCAGGGATGGGGCTTCAACCACCTCCCTGGGCAACCCCTTCCAGCCTCTCACCATTCTCATGCTGAAGAACTTCCTCCTCACCTCCAGTCTGAACCTATGCATCTCCAGCTTTGCTCCATTTCCCCATGTCCTGTCACTCCCTGAGAGCCTAAAAAGTCCTTCTCCAGCTTTTTTGTAGGCCCCTTTCAAATACTGAAAGGTCACAAGAAGGTCACCTGAGAGCCCCCTCTTCTCCAGACTCAACAGCCCCAACTCTTTCAGTCTGTCCTCACAGCAGAGCTGCTCGCTCCAGCCCTCTGATCATCCCCGTGGCCCTTCTCTGGACACACTCCAGCATCTCCACATCTAGTATTTGTAAATAGGTGTGTCCCCTTAGGTTTAAAATGACAGCTTATTCCTCCATGTTCAACACCAGTTGAGATTATTAAAAACATTTATTGAGGCTTTAGCATCCCTGCAGTGAAATATTCATCAGCTGCAGCTTGTTAGGGCTCAAAATCTGCTCAATTCTATGATTCTATGGTTCTATGATTCTATGTGAAGAGCAGAAACATTTTTGATAATCAATTGCCATTTAAAATGCCATCACATTCTAATTAGACAGAAATGAAACTTAAAGGTCCCAAATACATTAACATTGCATTTAAGGTGTTAATTGAATAAAAAATACATTTGTGGATATGAAAATTCAGAGAATCCCAGAATCCCAACATCTTGGGAGCTGGAAGGGATCTCTGGGGACAATCTAGTCCAATCCTCCAAGCAATGGCAGGTCCCTCTAGACAGGGACTTCCAGTATGATTTGAAATAAAAGAGTAGTGTGTTATTTTATGTAAATGATCTCCCTTCAGTTTACTCCATCCAAAAAAAGACAAGGCACAATAATAGCTGTGGGCTGTGTGGTCTATATATATTTTCAAGCAGAATCTGTGGTTTCTCACAGAACAAAGCGTTTCTTTGCCCTTTATTTAGAACATGAAGGATAGAAAGATATGCAGGTGGAACAATGCTGTGATGGCACTAACTGAAAAGATGTTAAAATGAAAGTGTGATTAACACCTCTGTAGCCTTCCTCCTTTTTAAACGAGTGACACAAAGCAATACAAAGAGAATTAATTTGCAGGAACTTACTCTGAGTTGTTTCAAGTGGAGCATTTTTAACTCTTTCACTTAACAGTTGCTTCTCAGGAACTAAAGAGGTGAGTTTATTTTGATACTCCTGTAGATATTAAAGAGAACATTAACAAAATCAATATTGCTTATAAATGAGCCAGCAAAAAGTATGACTTTTCAAACATTTTAACTCATGTGTGCTACTTTGAAGCTAGCTACAATGTTTTGGTGAGAAGGACTAGATTGCAGGCTGTGAAAGGAAAACAAACAGGATGATGTCTACTTCACTCATAGGCTTGTGAGAGATACAAGAACAACAATCCAAACATAGATAGGGCACTTCTTCTGCTTGGGAGCTTGGAGCGGCATTTTCATTCTCTCTCTAGCTTCTCTGCCGTTTCTCTGATTAATCCACTTTGCTTCCTAACCCCCTGGCCAAACCTCCATTCTTCCTTGGGACTGGGGTAAGGTTGAGAGGGGTAGGGGGAAGGTGAAGGGGCAGTTGGAAACCCCTCCTGAGGACTCAGGTTTCTGGGAGGGCTGTTGTGTTTCTGTATTCCCTTTTCCCTTGTCTATTTCTGTCTATANTGCTGTTTCTTTGACTAATCCACTTTGCTTCCTAACCCCTTGGCCGAGCCTCCATTCTTCCTTGGGATTGGGGTAAGGTTGAGAAGGGTAGGGGGAAGCTGAAGGGACAGCTGAGAGCCCCTCCTGGGGACTCAGGTTTCTAGGAGGGCTGTTGTGTTTCTGTATTACCTTTTACCTTGTCTATAACTGTATAGACTGTAAATATCTGCTTGTATATTGAGCTAAGCTGTAAATATAAGCTTCATTCAATTTCCAGAGCTGGCTGAGTCTAGTCTGGGTGATTTCCAAAGTGAGGGCAGGGAACACCCAAACCACCACATCATGTTAATGAAATATGGTCACAGGTTGTCACTATGGGGTTAAGTTAAAAAATACTTCTACACTCTCAGTACAATTCCTATTAAAACTGAGTATTTTAACCCCCAAAGCAGTAACATAGCTGGAAAAAAAAACACACCAGAAATGCTGAAAGTGTAAATATTTTCATGAGAACAATTCAGTCTCAAGCCTAAGATAAAGCAGTAACTTTTCATGACACACAGGAACATGAAAAGAATTTTTCCTGATGTGCAAGAGCTTCACATAAAAATGTGACAGAAATTGATTTACAGTAGCAAACTGGATTGAAATGATTCATGTCCTGCTATTCAGAGAGGAGGAAAAAAAAAAGAGCAACAAGGTAATTCAGCCCAAGGACCAAATCATTCCTCATATGAATGAGAGTCCTCACAAAAAATTGAGTCTGGAGCCACAGAATAATTCCTAATTAAAGGGAACTTATTATTGGCAGTTCCACAAACTAATAGCTGAGTTTTTGACAACTATGATCTTGTTGCATATACAATAAACACCACAAATAACACTAAAAATCCCTGCAATGTTGATGGCCTTGCTATTCCCTCCCTCCAGTATCATCAAAGTGATTCACTCTTCCTCTCTGCACATCCACTCTGGGGACGTATCATCAACAGCGTTATGGAAACAAAGAACAGAAAGGGAAGGAAAACTACAAGCTTAGCAGAAAGTTACATACCTGCAGCTGTTGTTGTAGTTGTTTGACTTCCATGATTCCTTGGTCGTATTTCTTATCTAAAGCCTCCAGTTCAGTTTTGCGAATTTGCTTTTTGCTTCGCATGTCCTGCAGTCTGCCTGAGATTTGCTGATGTTTGTCTGTCTAGAAACAAACAAAAGGCAAATTATACCACACATCTGGTCAGGCCACACCTTCACTACTGTGTCCAGTTCTGGGCTCCTCAATTCAAGAGACATGTTGAGGTGCTGGAAGGTGTCCAGAGAAGGGCAGTGAAGCTGGTGAAAGGTCTGAAACACAAACCCTATGAGGAGAGGCTGAGGGAGCTGGGGTTGTTTAGCCTGGAGAAGAGGAGGCTCATGGCAGCCCTCATTGCTGTCTACAACTACCTGAAGGGAGGCTGTAGCCAGGTGAGGGTTGGTCTCTTCTCCCAGGCAACCAGCAACAGGACAAGGGGATAGAGTCTCAAGTTGTGCCAGGGGAAGTCTAGGCTGGATGTTAGGAGGAAGTTGTTGGCAGAGAGAGTGATTGGCATTGGAATGGGCTGCCCAGGGAGGTGGTGGAGTCACTGTCCCTGAAGGTGTTCAAGAAAAGCCTGGATGAGGCACTTAGTGCCATGGTCTAGATGACTGGACAGGGCTGGGTGCTAGTCTGGCCTGAATGATCTTGAAGGTCTCTTCCAACCTGGTTGATTCTATGATATGATTCTATGAAATTCTTCACTAAATCTGTTGGCAGATCAGTTAATAATTGGTTCTTCAAAACTGCTTGAAATAATCTGCTTTAAATTCGTCATCTAAACCAGCACAAAACTCCTAGCAGGCCATTAATGTAGATTCTAAGATTTGGATGATTTAAAATAATGTATTGCATGATATGGAGTGAAAATTCTGTCTTACCAAAGCTTCTAATTCAAGATTAAGGCTCTTCTTTTTAGAGGTCAGCTTGACAATTTCTTCTTGTTCTCTATTACGCTGATTAAGAAGTTCTTGGCGACGAATTCTCTCCCATTCCAGTCGCCGCTGGCGCTCAAGTTCTTGCTTTGCTGCCTGCAGAGAAGTTACAGTACCTTAAATTACAATGGAGATGCAGAACTCTGAGACCATAATGTAATGTGCTCTATTTCTAAATAGCATAACAGCAGCACAACACACTGTCTTTTGTAAAGTGCTCTTAGGATCATAGGATCTTACGGGTTGGAAGGGACCCAAA
Organism: Tricholaema leucomelas; assembly: GCA_013400475.1. Taxonomy (NCBI): domain Eukaryota; kingdom Metazoa; phylum Chordata; class Aves; order Piciformes; family Lybiidae; genus Tricholaema lacrymosa; species Tricholaema leucomelas. The sequence continues at coordinate 51,423 of WAAF01010882.1, forward strand.
TAGATCACCGAGTCCAACCCTCCTGCCAGAGCAGGACAATCCTATCTAACACAGATCACAGAGGAACACATCCAGACAGGTCTTGAAAGTCTTCAAAGAAGGAGACTCCACGACCTCCCTGGGGAGCCTGTTCCAGTGCTCTGTACTATTGCAGTGCTCTTACATATTTCAGCATCAAAGAATGGAGAAAATGATTCTGAAAGATTCTTCAAGCCATGCTGCTAACAAGAAAGCTACATAATTCAGAGAGAAAGCCTGTTTAGCTTGGAATACTGCCCATGAACGAGCACACTGACAGATATTGACCATAACCTCCCCTGAGTAGTTCCCAGAGCCACATAAAATATTCAAGCCTTATGCAAGCACTGAAACAAGAAGCATCAAATTTGTCTGAAGTTCAACTGTTAAAACATTATCAATTATGAATCCAGTATAAACTTGTTGGGTATACAGACTTCTTCACAAACCCCAGAAAATATCATCTGTCCCACGAAGTAGCTGAAAATCTCCAACCTATAACAACACTGGATTCATTTAAAACAGACACTGTTTTGAGACAGAAACATTCCCTTTCCAAGGCAACCTGGCAATGGCCATGCAAGGAGACAGAATCAAAGCCAGCATTCAAATCCTGACAGCTCTGACACTGTATCTAGTGGGAGGTGTCCCTGCCTATGGCAGGGGGGTTGGTGCTGGATGATCCTTGAGGTCTCTTCCAACCTGAACCATTCTGGAGTACTGTGTGCAGTTCTGGAGCCCCCAATACAAGAAGGACATGGAACTGCTGGAGCGGGTCCAAAGGAAAGCCACGAAGATGATCAGAGGGCTGCAGCAGCTCTGCTATGAGGACAGGCTGAGAGAGTTGGGGCTCTTCAGCCTGGAGAGGAGAAGGCTTCGAGGAGACCTTATAGTGGCCTTCCAGTATTTGAAGGGAGCCTACAGGAAAGCTGGGGAGGGACTATTTACACGGTCTAGTAATGTTAGGACGAGGGGGAATGGGTNCCTTCCAACCTAAACCATTCTACCATTCTATGATTCTATGATTCTATGATCTATGCACACACTACTAAATGCTTTAGAAAACACTTTCAAGGAAACAACCTCCCGCCTTTCTATTTCTTTCCTCCTTTCTTCTTCTCTTTGTCTTTCCAGCTCTCGTTGCCTCTCCAGCTGCCTTTCCAATTCCAGTTGTTTCTTCCGCTCCTGTTCCTGTCGCTCCCTCTCTCTTCGTTCTTGTTCTTCTCTCTCTTTCTGAGCCTTACGTTCGGCCTCTCTCTGCTGCTGTTCCAACAGGACTTGACGGCGTTTTTCCAGCTCCATATTCCCCCTCTCATAGTTGGCTTTCCTTTTGTCCTCAAATGTCACTAAAAAAAGGAAAGGTAGTTATTTCTGTCCTGTGCTAAATGCTGCTCTCAAACAAGCACCTTGGTTATGCCCCTAAAGATAGATACTTTATTTTTTGGTAAGCTCAGGTCATGCATGGTGAAAGCATCTTGCACTTGTCAAAGTACTGGTTTTCTTTTCAACAGTACTTTTACATGCTTTGAGGTGCTTGAACATGTCCAGAGAAGGACAACGAGGCTGGGGAGAGGCCTTGAGCACAGCCCTACGAGGAGAGGCTGAGGGAGCTGGGATTGTTTAGCCTGGAGAAGAGGAGGCTCAGGGCAGACCTTATTGCTGTCTACAACTACCTGAGGGGTGGTTGTAGCCAGGGGGAGGTTGCTCTCTTCTCTCAGGCAGACAGCACCAGAACAAGAGGACACAGCCTCAAGCTACGCCAGGGGAAATTTAGGCTTGAGGTGAGGAGAAAGTTCTTCAGTGAGAGAGTCATTGGCTACTGGAATGGGCTGCCCAGGGAGGTGGTGGAGTCGCCGTCCCTGGGGCTGTTCAAGGCAGGATTGGACGTGGCACTTGGTGCCATAATCCAGCCTGGAGCTCTGTGGTAATGGCTTGGACTTGATGATCTATGAGGTCTCTTCCAACCTTGGTGATACTGTGAGACTGTGATACATTTTCCTAAGTCTATTAGATTTTGTACTTTGAGATCAACCATTAAAACAACTTAAATTTTGGAGGAAATACTAAAAAAGCTTTTGTAAGATATGAGAAGACTACATTCTGTTAAAATAGTTTCCCTTTTTTTTTTTCTTCTGTGCAAGAAGCATTAGTTGCTTAGTTTTTAAGGGTGCTCCCAGTAAGAGGTCCTAGAGTTAAAACCAGCAGTCCAATAAAACAGAATCAAGCTCAATTATAACAGTATAGCAGTCCCTGGAGGTGTTCAAGAAAGACTGGATGAGGCATTTAGTGCCATGGTCAAGATGGCTGGATAGGGCTGGGTGCTAGGTTGGACTGGATGACCATGGAGGTCTCTTCCAACCTGGTTGATTCTATGAAATAGAGACACAAAGGAATGGCTTAGGGTCCCAGCAACCACTCTTCCTAAAAGAGAGGCAATTTGTGTCTCACGGGGTGTATGTAAGAGACCTTTGCTGGTAGCATCGAGGAGTCAGTAATAGAATCCACACCATGAGCAAACCATGTAGTTTTCAGAGAATTAGATGGCATTGGAAAGTGTTGCTTACAAAATGTTCAAAACAAAGTAGTGCCAAGAACTTGCAACTGAAAAAACAACTGCAGCAGCACAGCATTATTTGGCCATGAAGAATTTGTTTTGCAAAATGCATTATTAATCAGCACACTTTCCCTTTCCTAAAGCTAAACCCAGCCTCTTATTTCTGCCCTCTACAATTCTACTATATATAACAGGCTAACTACATCCACTTAACAACCTTCCTGCCATCTAAACTAAAAGAGATCTATCTTCTGAAGTGCAGCTCCATTAGGATTTGATTATGTCTTCCATTTACTGAAGATTTCAATTGCATTCAAAGACAGCCCTATACATTAAGAATGTGAACCTTATCTTACCTGGTTGCTTTTTCTGTGGTTCCTCCTCTTGCACAGCCTGGTAAGATGGCAGAGTTCCATTTATATTTTCAGTAGATTTTCCACTCCTGGAGGGGAAAAAAACACACCACCATTGTCAAAGAAATAACACAGTTATTTTCTTAGTATAAAACACTTCCATTGGGAATATATTATGTTTCACTGCCATCAGTGATGGTCTGAGGGCTGGAGCACTTCTCTATGAACACAGGCCAATGGAGTCAGGGTTGTTCAGCCTGGAGAACAGAAAGCTCCAAGGGGACTTTTACAGCAGCCTTCCAGTATTTGTAGGGGCATACTGAAGAGCTGGAGAGGGACTTTTTAAACAGACATGTAGTGATAGGATGAATGGTAATGGCTTCAGACTGGAAGAGGCTAGATTGAGAGTAGACATTAGGAAGAAATTCTCCACTATGAGGGTGGTGAAGCACTGGAACAGGTTACTCAGAGAAGCTGGGGATGCTCCAACCATAGAAGTGTTCAGAGCCAGGCTGGATGGGGCCTTGAGCAATCTGGCCTAGTAGGTGCTCCTGCACGTGGCAGGGGGTGGAACTAGATGATGTTTAAGGTCACTTTCAACCCAAACCATTTTATGATGCTATGATATATACCTGAAAGAAGGTGGTACCAGTTCAGGAGGTAAAGTTAGTGGCAGAGGTTGTCCAGCTTTGGCCATATCAGTTAGGTGCATGGCTAACACAAACTCATCAGCTTTCAGCTGTCCATCTCCATCAATATCAGCTAGTGACCTGCACAGTTTTAACAGCAATAATAATTAAACATCACATTCACAAATGACAGCTGAAAAAAATTACTGTGAAAATGATTTTTAAAATAGAGAATCCCTGTGAAATGCTCTCAAAAAGCATGTGTGTGAAACAAGTGAAATGGCTACAGAAATGTGGGTGAGAAAGCAGGAACCCTTCTCAAAGAGCTAGCAACAGACAATAGCAGCAGTGCATCCTCAGACAAAGGAAAGTAAAGTCACAGGCATACACACCAGTGAAAAACAAAGGCAGGAGATGCTAACATTAACCTTTTATTGTGTTCACAGGCTAGCATTATTCACACATACCAGTACCATTGTTACAGTAATTACCAGGACTACAGCACGCCAGGAGAAATATTGCTAATGCCTTACTTTGCACAAAACTGAAAGTTTGGCTGCTAATCCTCTTTAGGTGGGTAAAGAGACCTCCTCCCATGGGCTACTGTTAGCTTTGGGCTGAGCACACAGGAGAAAAATGGCTATTAAATACCTGCGGTATTTCTCCATACTACACAGTGGAGGAATACAACTTCACACTCCATTTTTACCTTCACAGCATGCTGAATGAATATAAGCAACATTACAATTTACTGCTGCTAGAAACAAATGACTGCCCTGGGATAAAGACAATGAAGAGTAGGAACTCAGAAAGTGATGTAAAGCACCAAGCTAGGTGCCTGGCCAGTATATTTTATGTGTAACATCCAAGTTATTTTTCCAAGTGTAATCCAAACTACCATATCTAGCAGGGCAGATTATTCAAGCCTTCACATCACAGAATATCAGGTTAGAAAGGACCCCAAGGATCATCTAGTCCAACCTTTCTAGCAAAGTTTAACTGAGATTGCCCAGCATCCTGTCAAGCCAACTGTACACATTTTGAACACCACAGTAAATGGCAGTGTTAACAAACGTGCAGATGTCATTATCAGAACTGCAGTAACAACTCCAAAACACTGAAGGGTTACCTCCTTTTAAATCTTTCTCTGTATTCTAAAACTAGCAAGCTTGATTTCAAAATTCTACTTTTAAAAGGAACAAACCCATATCCACTGAACTAGTGCATCACTGAATTACAGTCTCACAGTATCACCAAGGTTGGAAGAGACCTCACAGATCATCAAGTCCAAGCTGTTACCACAGAGCTCAAGGCTAGACCATGGCACCAAGTGCCACGTCCAATCCTGCCTTGAACAGCTCCAGGGACGGCGACTCCACCACCTCCCTGGGCAGCCCATTCCAGTAGCCAATGACTCTCTCAGTGAAGAACTTTCTCCTCACCTCAAGCCTAAATTTCCCCTGGCGCAGCTTGAGGCTGTGTCCTCTTGTTCTGGTGCTGGCTGCCTGAGAGAAGAGAGCAACCTCCTCCTGGCTACAACCACCCCTCAGGTAGTTGTAGACAGCAATAAGGTCTCCCCTGAGCCTCCTCTTCTCCAGGCTAAACAATCCCAGCTCCCTCAGCCTCTCCTCGTAGGGCTGTGCTCGAGGCCTCTCACCAGCCTCGTTGCCCTTCTCTGGACACGTTCAAGCATCTCAATGTCCCTCTTAAACTGGGGGGCCCAGAACTGGACACAGTACTCAAGGTGTGGTCTAACCAGTGCAGAGTACAGGGGCAGAATGACCTCCCTGCTCCTGCTGGCCACACCATTCCTGATGCAGGCCAGGATGCCACTGGCTCTCTTGGCCACCTGGGCACACTGCTGGCTCATCTTCAGGCGGGTATCAATCAGCACCCCCAGATCCCTCTCTGTCTGGCTGCTCTCCAGCCACTCTGACCCCAGCCTGTAGCTCTGCATGGGGTTGTTGTGGCCAAAGTGCAGCCCCTGGCACTTGGAGCCATTGAATGCCATCCCCTTGGACTCTGCCCATCTGTCCAGGCTGTCAGGGTCCCGCTGCAGAGCCCTTCTGCCCTCCAGCCCAACCACATCTGCCCCCAGCTTGGTGTCATCTGCAAACTTGCTGATGACTGACTCAACACCCTCACCCAGATCATCTATGAAGATATTAAAGAGGATGGTGCCCAGCACTGATCCCTGAGGGACACCTGAAACTTGTGTCTGGATTGTTTCATAGAATTTAACAAACACAGAAATTGAAATAAAGATGTCAAGATGTCTTAAAAAGTAGTTTAAGAAGTTGCTTAGCTTCAGTTTATGATTTTACATCTATGGTGTCCCTCTAAAATCTTTTATGAAATAAAGTACATTTCCTCTCTTAATACCATAAACACTCTGAATTCACAGTCAGTAATTAAACTTACCAAATAGTAGCCAGCTGAGTCTGTGAAAGGTTTGATTGCAGAAGGGCGTTCCTTGCCTGAAATCCTTAGTGAAAGTGTGAAAGATTTTAATACTTTGAAAAAAAGACTCACAGGTAGCAAAAAAAAAAAAGAAAATTAGGTCATGAACTAGGGCATGTTTATTTTTAATATTATTCTAATCCATTTTCATCAGTGCTTGACAGTTGGCTTTACTTCCAGGCTTAATGACAGGCATTACAACCTGAACACAATAAAGATGTAAGTATTCTTGTGAGCTTTTTTTTTTTTTCATTTGGAAATAACAGAAAAGCTGACATGAAAAATGGGTATTTCTGGTAATCCCCACAGCTGTTACAAAAGCATAGCTGGCTGGCTACCAAAAGCTTGAGATACCACACTGGAAAGCTGTTTCCCCTGATAGCAAAGAACCATATGTCCTTCTAGGCATGTTGATAAAACCTTCAGCCCAAAATCAACTGAACAGGACAAAGAGTACTGAGTCTCTTTCTTGAAGGAAATAATTTTCCTCCTTTATGTAGTCTAGGAAACTGAGGCAGAGGCTTGATAAATGCTTATGCATGATGTGAGATCTAGTCAACTACAGACAGTCATACATACTGCCTTTACACTGACTAACTGCTTGGGCTGCCCTCTACTCACTGTATTACAGTGAGTAACCCAGTTTTGTAAGAACTTCCCTATGTATTAATTTCATGTGAAGTCATTTGAAACCACCACAGTGCCATGGTAAAGCACAAATGCCACCAAAAGTCAAGAAGGAATGACTTCCCTAAAAGAACTCCTGAAAGATTCCAATCAATGGTTGCAATAAGGCAGCATCCTTCCTCAATTGCTTTCTTTGAACAGATAAAGCTGAAATCTCTAAGCAATCACTGCTATATACACACAGGGACACATGGCACAAAAATGATCCTGAGGTGTCCTCCATGTTACAAAGTCACAAGAAATAGTCTCAGTCCAAGGAGTGATGCTTAACTGCTGACTTTATGGAGCTACCTTCCCCAGCATTATGGTTCTCAGGCTTTTCTAGCTGTATCTTACCACTGTCACTCCTGCCCTCTACCTGGAGAGACTGCTGCCTGCCTTCAGACTCCTCCAGGTCTAACAGAGTCCATGCTAATTAAATGATGGCTATTTCCATTCCGTGGCTGAATAGAAACAGGAACTGAAACCTGCTCTCTCTTGCATAGGTCTGAATGTCAACAATTGCATATCTCACATGGAAATCAAATTCCAAGAGAAGATTCCAACCCTCAGACTGTGACTTTCCAGAGGCAGAAAACATTCCTCCAGATCAAACGCTGCACTCACCTGATAAATAACCACTCATACTTTTATCAAGACTGTTAAACTTCTGTCTGTATTTTAGTCTGGAGGCCTGAGGAACTGCCCAGTCTGAAGATACAATCTTTGGTGAATTCCCAGCGAGTGAAGCACTAGAGGAAGAATTTGAACTGTAATACAATTTTACAAATGTAACAAAAGAAAAAGGGAGAGAAAAAGAAAGAAAGGAAGAAAGTTATTTGGCTTAATAAACAGACACCAGAACAGGTAGGTAATGTCTTCTAGTAACACAAGACAACTTCCACAAAGTTTTACCTCTGCTAAAATGCTATAAATTTCATCACTAATATGGAATTTTACTGTGAAACCGGGGACACATACCTAAAAAGAAACTCTTGAACTCAAGATTCTGATAACCTTGCTATCACAGGCACTTATTCCACCTAATTCATGCCCACCGCTGCAAAATAATGCTGTAGAAAAGCACAGGAGAACATCTCAACTTGCACAAGAAAGTGGACACCTAAGTAACTTTTAGAAGTATGCAAATGAATAACTACAAGCAGAAAATTTTATCTGATAAGCTCACAATCAAAAGAAGCTTCTTAAGCTAGTAAGGTCATTATATTCCACATCTGCCTATTCCCTTTATGAGTGTCAACAAGAGGGTGAATATAGAGTTTTTTCCAATCCATCCAGTTTCTGCAGAACAGCACTTGATGGAGTCTTTAGTTGTAACTAAACTTCCACCTGCAACTCCCAGCATTTTCACAGTGTTTCATCTTTAAAGATATGATAAAACCAGGTGCACCCAGCCTCCCTTGTTTAAGGCAATCTCCTACTCTATTAAGAGCAAAACAATGTGCAGTATCATCCAAGCCAATAAAGAATGTGGATATAAACAATGCCTTTTGGGTGCAATGCTGGAGAGATGTCCTTTGCATGCAATTAGGTAACATAATGGTGAAAATGCTGTTAACAGAAACACTGAACAGCAACTACTCTGCAACACTAGAACATCAGCAAAAGAAAGCTTCCTCATTTCAAAAGTAAACATGATTACAGGCACACACCACACCCACAATCATCTCACTGAACATCTGCATCAATCAGGTGTGTGTCTTTCTGTATGAAGAGCCCAAAGTTAGACATGTTCACACTAGATCACAGAACCATAGAATGGTTTGGGTTGAAAGTGACCTTAAAAATCATCTAATTTCAATCTCCTGCCATGCACAGGGAAACCTCCTGCTAGACCAGGTTGCTCAAGGCCCCACCCAACCTGGCTCTGAATGCTTCTACAGCTGAAGCCTCCATAACTTCCCTGGGCAACCTGTTCCATTGCCTCACCACCATTGTGGTGAAGAACTTCTTCCTAATGTCTAATCTCAATCTAGCTTCTTCAAAGGTGCTTTGTATCAGCAGCAAAGAGGTGCAAGCACTTCTGAGTCATCTTCCAGAACTGAACTAGGGCTGAGGCACTCTCTGGACTGTCTTTTGAGAGACTGTTCCCTGCCCAATGGCACAGATATGCCTACACCCTCACTTGGTCTATGGCAAAGCTTTAAAATCCATGAAACAGAGGAGATGATTACAAAGTTTCATAATCTTCTATTATTCATAAAACAAATTCACCTATAAATATTTAAACACACTATTCTTACATGCCTGATAATTACATGGTGCCCTCTATAAAGAATGAGCACACCAATCCATAAATATTCCTTTTAGAACCACCTGGTAAGATCTATTTATTTATGAGGTACATTCCCTTCTTTTTGGCAGTGCTTTCTCTCATTTGAACTCATCTACTTCTGGCAGTTTTGTCAGATGTACTGAAAATATTACTTACCATGTATATGAAAACCAAATCTGCTTTCAGACTTGGTGTGTCATATTAGACAGATGGAAGTTCAATGAATATCCTTTAAAAACAGAAATGCTCCCTAAGTTTTGAAAGGCATACTGCTCAAGTTTAAGATATAACCACTTTAAACTTAGGTTTCATACCTGCTAGATCCTAAATCGATTAGTGACTGTGCCTTCTGTATACTAGACACACCAAACCCTCCTGCCATGGGACCTAAAGAACCAGTATGAGGCAAAGCTGAAACAAAACCAAAAAAAAAACAGGTTTAAGGTAACTGCAATCAACACTCAAGGCTTTGATAGAAGCAAGAAAAGCTAATTAGCACCTTGTAGTTAGAACCGATTTGACAAATAGGAACTTGGGAAGAAATACAATTTTTAATGTTATTATTCTTTAAAACTTGCTTGCAAGTATTATCATCCCTGTCTGAAAGTAACCACAGAGAATATATTCACCATTCTGAAAGCAAGCACTCTACAGTACTATACTTACTTGAAGAGAAAGGTACGGACATAGGCTGGAGAAGGCTTGATGTTCCATTTGGCAACGAAGAGGTACTGACAGAAGGCACCAGGGGAGCAGAGATAACCAAAGGAGGAATGGAAGTCATGGAGGTCAGAGACATGGGAGCTAATGGTGTGATCGTAGACATAGATGTTGGCATGGACAGATTTGGCATACTACCCATTCCTAGAGCAAAATCCAACAATTCATGATTTAATATTGCAAAAGCTTCAGCAAGAAACTGGGTCCATTATGCTAGGCAGAAACTACACAAAGAAACCTCTGTCCAGAGATACAATGAGTTAAAATAGAAGCTCATATATCATGTTTACTTTTTCTCTAAAGTTTAGACAAGGTGGCTGGCAAGGAAAATATACCACAGGGCATGAATTAAAAGGAAGTAACAAATCTTTTCAAGCAATTAAGTCTCAAGGTAGATAGATTTACCTAGCACTTTACAGAAGAGTAAGATCTAGCTTTTGATAATTGCAGTTATAACAAGCTTTTCAACAAGCCTTTCTATGTCTGGCTCCTGAAAGAGAATTAGGCCATGACTCAAAATTTGTGACAATCCTCTACAAGAAGAAGCTGTCACTGTTTCTGTGCTAAGCTTCTTCCAAGCATCAGCCTTGGGAGAATCCATATGGGTAAAAAGACCACACTTAGGGACCCATGCCTAGCAAATGGTTTCTTTAAGGCAGTTGCCTGAAGCAAGTAAGAGCACCTGAATTACTGGCTTAATCCTGTGAAAACCAATATGTAGATGAGATGATAGAAGGCTACTAAGAAGTAATTATATGCCATCCATAGCTTTCTATAAATGCATGCACTTGGATGCAAACACAAGATTTAGCAATGGGCAAACACTTTAAATCATGTATGTAATTAACATATGCAGACATTTAATTTCAGCACAAAAGGCTGTGCTCATTTTGAATTCCAGTTAAGTCGTTATGTAAATTCTGCTCTACAAACTTAAAAACAACAACAGGCATGCACTGAGTCCCAAAACACCATCAGAAAGGAGAGAAAAAGTATAACTAATTCTATTTAATTGATCATATAACCAATAGAGAAAATCTGACTTGTTGAAGAGCACTTCAACTAAGTGACCTTTACTAAGTTTAACTTTAAAAAACCCTGAGTATAAATAGGGGAATGAGTAGGAGGGAGACAAAAAAAGACCACGAGTACAAGATGACGGCCAGCAAGTCAGGTGGCAGATGTCAATGGCCTCCTTGTAGCTCATGTCAAAATACAGAAAAAAGATTTTTCTTTAGTATTAAATGTCTACAAAGAATAACAAAAAAAAAAAAAAAACATCAAAAAAGGGACTCTGTGTCAAAAAAGTGACTTTGTGTCCAGTTCTGGGCCCCTCAGTTTAAGAAGGACACTGAGATGCTTCAACACGTCCAGAGAAGGACAACGAGGCTGGTGAGAGGCCTCGAGCACAGCCCTACGAGGAGAGGCTGAGGGAGCTGGGATTGTTTAGCCTGGAGAAGAGGAGGCTCAGGGGAGACCTTATTGCTGTCTACAACTACCTGAGGGGTGGTTGTGGCCAGGAGGAGGTTGCTCTCTTCTCTCAGGCAGCCAGCACCAGAACAAGAGGACACAGCCTCAAGCTACACCAGGGGAAATTTAGGCTCGAGGTGAGGAGAAAGTTCTTCAGTGAGAGAGTCATTGGCTACTGGAATGGGCTGCCCAGGGAGGTGGTGGAGTCGCCGTCCCTGGAGCTGTTCAAGGCAGGATTGGACGTGGCACTTGGTGCCATGGTCTAGCCTTGAGCTCTGTGGTAAAGGGTTGGACTTGATGATCTGTGAGGTCTCTTCCAACCTTGGTGATACTGTGAGACTGTGAATTTTCTATGCCAGAATATCCTTGGATTTCTTTTAACTCATTCACTCAATTGTCCTTTAGAATAGAATAGAATAGAATCAAGCAGGTTGGAAGAGACCTCGAAGATCATCCAGTCCAACCTATCACCCAGCCCTATCCAGTCAACCAGACCATGGCACTAAATGCCTCATCCAGGCTCTTCTTGAACACCTCCAGGAACAGCGACTCCACCACCTCCCTGGGCAGCCCATTCCAATGCCAATCACTCTCTCTGGGAAGAACTTCCTCCTAACACCCAGCCTATCGTTCCCCCAGCACAACTTGAGACTGTGTCCCTTTGTTCTGTCCTGATCATATCAGTCTTTGTTTCTGGTTGCAATTAACTCTGGATTTTTTCCTTCACTTCTGCAAAATAAGTGATCACATATTCATAAGTACCAAAGCGAGCTGACATTAGTGGTGAAAATACTGGAGTTTGTTTCATGACAGGAGGGAGAACTGCAGGCAAGTGCTGTCCTTGCAATTTCAGCTTGATGAGCTTCATGGCTATAGAGAACTCCTGCTGATCCATTTTTCCATCCTTGTTCAGGTCTGATAGTGTCCTTAAAAGCAAAATAAAATAAACTTAGAACAGCCCATAAGGAAGAAATGTACACTGAATTTCTTTTTCACTTAATGAGAAGCTTTTCTTATTCTCATTTTGTACAAGAAAACAAGGAACTGATTGTAACCATTTTTAGATTTTCTTCTTTTGACAACATTCAAATCCCCAGAAGTCTCAGATGTTCAACCACCCACTTGGTAGTCTTTTGCAAAGGTCAGCTTTAAAGTTACTGTGTATTCAATACTTAGGATCTGAGGAAGCAGGAAAACACTTGGAAAAGCAGCAGTCTCATGCTCAGTGGATATGCTTGTTGCCTCTGCTGCATGCCTCTGCTATGCTTTTTGCTATGTTAATAACTGGACCAACAATTTTAATTTATGACTGGTAAAGAATTAATGAAAACATCTGAAACAAGAAAGTGCAGAAACCTGTTCAAGGCACTATGTATCCACTATGAAAACTCCATTAATTCACAAATAATGGAGGGGGTTTTTAATCCTGTTTTCCTTGGATACTTTTCCAAATAAATATGACCAGAGATATATGCAACAGGGCATACAGAAACAGACAAAATCGTTGGTCAGATAGAAAACATGAATCTTACTAATACTTAAAACATCTCAGGCCCAGAGAAGTGTGGCCAGTAGGGCAAGGGAGGTGATTCTCCCCCTTTACTCTGCTCTCCTCAGACCCCACCTGGAGTACTGTGTGCAGTTCTGAAGCCCCCAACACAAGAAGGACATGGAACTGCTGGAGCCAGTCCAGACGAGAGCCATGAAGATGATCAGAGGGCTGCAGCAGCTCTGCTGTGAGGACAGGCTGAGAGAGTTGGGGCTCTGCAGCATGGAGAAGAGAAGGCTTCAAGGAGACTTTGGAGTGGCTTTGCAGTATCTGAAGGGAGCCTACAGGAAGGCTGGGGAGGGACTATTGACAAGGTCTGGTAATGTCAGGACGAGGGGGAATGGGTTTAAGCTGGAGGAGGGGAGATTTAGACTGGATGTTAGGAGGAAGTTCTTTACAGTGAGGGTGGTGAGACACTGGCACAGGTTGCCCAGGGAGGTTGTGGATGCTTCCTCCCTGGAGGCGTTTAAGGCCAGGCTGGATGAGGCCTTGAGCAGCCTGCTCTAGTGGGAGGTGTCCCTGCCTATGGCAGGGGGTTGGAGCTGGATGATCCTTGAGGTCCCTTCCAACCTAAACCATTCTATGAATGTAAATAAAGTCAGGTGAAATACGTAAATCAGACCTAGTATGAAGCTATATTTTCCCCTTCATTCTGCTACTGTTCAGCACAAAACCCAAGGGTCCTACAAAAAAGTTTCCTTACCAGTCTTTTCTAGGTACTTCCCACAACTGAAGAAAAAAAACTAACTTTGCATTCAGTTACTTTCTTTAGCATTCTTTCACAAGTGAGGTGTTCTTAACTATTTTGAGCCTCCCCTCCATGTCTATAGCTCGTGTACATCCTAATAGCAACCAAGCAGCCCCAAACGAACAGACCTCTCTAGTGAAGACTGAGGAGTGACAAAGTCTGCCTCAAGCAGTACAATCACCACATCTATGCTGCAAAGAACAGCACTTTTTCCAGTCTCTGCATTACCTCACTGGCTGCTGTCTTACAGAGTATAACTGACCTTCTACTAACATTTTCTATGACTTTAGATATTTTTCCCCATGCTAGTTTGAAGCTAGCTAGAATGTTTTGGTTTAGAAGAACTAGATTATAGGGTGTGAAAGGAAAACAATGGTGATGTCTACTTCAGTCACAGGCTTGCTGAGATGTATAAGAACAAAAAGCAAAACACAGATAAGGTACTTCTGCTGAGGAGCTCCGAGCTGCATCCCTCTCTAACTTCACCCTCTGTTTCTTTCCTAATCCACTTTGCTTCCTAACCCCCTGGCCAAACCTCCATTCTTCCTTGGGACTGGGGTAAGGTTGAGAGGGGTAGGGGGAAGGTGAAGGGGCAGCTGGAAGCCCCTCCTGGGGACTCAGGTTTCTGGGAGGGCTGCTGTGTTTCTGTATTACCTTTTACCTTGTATATTTCTGTATATAACTGTGTATACTGTAAACATCTGCTTGCATATTCTGCTAAGCTGTAAATGTAAGTTTCATCAATTTCCAGAGCTGGCTGAGTCTAGTCTGGGTGATTTCCAAAGTGTGGGGCAGGTGAGTAACACCCAAACCATCACACTCGTGTACATCCTAATAGCAACCAAGTACCTCCAAATGAACAGACCATTCTAGTGAAGACTGAGGAGTAACAAAGTCTGCCTCAAGTGGTACAATCACCACATCTATGCTGCAAAGAACAGCACTTTTTCCAGTCTCTGCATTACCTCACTGGCTGCTGTCTTACAGAGTATAACTGACCTTCTACTAACATTTTCTATGACTTTAGATTTCCCCCCCCCTGTCTAGTTTCAGGGTATTTTCCACTCCCAGTTTAGTAGCACAGAATTTTTCCCACACTTTACTTTCATTGCCATTTTTTGGTGCGTACCAGGGTTGCAGAGATCATTCAGCAGTTCCCTAACCCATCATTTATCTCTTTTAGCATTACTTTTTAAAGTATTATTTTTTTCATCTCTTTTTCCACAATATTATTTGAAATAAAAGACAAAGCTTAACAATGAGCTTTGTGGCAGCCCAACAAGCATTTCCCTTTATGAAACCTTTGCAATTTAGCATCGTTTTTTGTTTCAAGCTCTTACTATAGCTTACAAAAGCATTATTAGAAATAGCTACCATTATTAGGTAACACTAGGAAGAATTTCCTCCTAATGACTAATCTCAGTCTAACCTCTTCCAGTTTGTAGGCACTACCCCTCATTCTATCACTATGTGCCTGTGTAGAAAATTCCTCTCCAGGGATCCTGTAGGCCCTTTCAAATACTGGAAGGCATAAGGTCTCCTTGGAGCCTTCTCTTCTCCAGGATGAACAACCCCAACTCTCTCATCTCACATCTATACTGACCAAACCAAACCAGTAAAGAATACTTTACCATATTTGAGCAAGGACTGAAGATGGTAGACCTGACTGCAAGAAAAAGGTACGTGCTTGGTCACCTATGACAAACAAGAAAAACAAACGTTTACAGGAGTGACACAGATTTTCAGAAGACCTCGACACTCTGTTGTGGGACAGATGTTTGAAAGGAACCAGCATGCTGGATGCCAACTTTCCAGTTTCATGCCACTTAACTCCATCAGCAATTGTCAGATAACCAAGTATTTTGTAACCCTGAAACTTTGCTCTGAGAACTGATTTCAAATAACTATAAAAAGCTTTACTAGGCCACAAGTCAACAGCTGCCAACAGTTTGACACAAGATTTTAAGGAAGTAAAAATGAATAAAATATTAGTTGTGACCCAATTAATTTAACAAGAAAGGATGTCCATGCTATTTCTTTCCTTCTCCTTCATCCAATCTAACTTTAGCCAGTCCTGCCTCTCTAGAAAACCTGGAAAAATATCATGTCCTAAATAATACTGTGCTCTGTCAATATTTCTGTATTTTAGGAAGGGAACAAGAGGGAACTGTTGTGCAATTCCATGCAAAGTTCCAAAGCAACTGGTACTGATAGTGCTGTAAACAAGCAGGGAACAACAAAAGACAGATAGTGGTGTTTATGCTCACCCACCAGTGAATTACAGATGCTTCAACATGACTTCAGGTCATTCCTTCAGCTCTTTCTTTCCTTGTATTTATATACAACCTTTAATTTCAAGCACTTGTCAAATAATGAAACCTACAGGCATACAAGCAGCTAAGAGCCCAGATGTGGCCTAGAGGTGCTCCTTGGACTGCATGCTTTAGAGCTGGTAGTAAACATCAACCTCCTATTGCTGTTTGGCCAAGGCAGAAGATTTGCCTGTTCCACACAGCCAACCTCCCATGCTTTCCTCAGTCTTTTTTTGGATCAAGATGAGGATAAGCAGAGTGAGTGGAGTCACCAGAGAGTGCACTGTCAGACAGACAGGAGGCTAAGAGTGATGGGAGCTGGTCTTTGGTGCCCACCCACACCCACAGAACAGGGCTTTCTTAAGTCATTTTTGCCCAAGAAATTGAGCCTTTTCTTGATGTCACAAGCAGACTCTTCAGTTTAAACACTGCAAATTCAAGGTGTACAGCAACAGGACCCAATTGTTTCAGAGGAGAAGCTGATGAATATAACTGGAACTGACAGCAGGGCACTGCAAAATTCCATTAGCTTATCCAGAACTCAGGGAAGGCCCAAGGGTTAATACATTTCAAGCAGCCATTATCAAGGACAAGCTGTCAGTATCTCTCTCCCTGTCTCCTCCCTCAAGACAAAGATAACAGCACAGTATTCTCTAACACTGTTCAGACAGACGAGAGACACTTCTGGTGTCTCTGCTCTCACTTGTCACAATAGCTACTGTAAGTGTTCTTTGGCAGCCTCCCATCTAAGCATAGATTTCGCCTGATATTCTTTGGTTTGTGAAACTGAATAGGGTGACAGTGTATAGCCACCAGCTGCAGAAGTGACTGGGTTAATCAAACAGTATCCTGTGCCAGACGTCATCCCAAAGCTTGTAAAAGTTTAGCAATAACCTTTGTTTGCCCAAAGACTGTGGTTATTAGTCACACAACAAAGGGCCAGGATGCAGTTTTCAAACTGTTTTACAAAGATACTTAGGTGTACATGAAAGTTAATGAGTAATACAGAATCTCATACCAACCTGTGATGTAGCCTCCTGTGGGTTTAAGGCTGTCAAACTGCTTGTCATGCTTGGCCCGCTCTTCAGAGGTTATGGCCCATATGTTTGGACCTCCTGAAAAAAAAACACAACCCACTGAACATCCAAACAGATTGAAGACTTTTAAAAACAAAGCAGGTCACTTGCAAAGAAAAGCTTGGTTTCTCAAAAGACAAAGTTAGGTCTAGACACACCCAGCTCCTACCAGTTTGGCAAGGATGTTATGAAACACCAACCTGCTTCCCAGAGGTGCGAATCCCAGCTGAGACAACTCCTCAGCTGTGTTACTTTACACTCGACTTTCAAACAAGATCTGCTCTTCTTCAAAGCTGGTGCAAAGCAGTTTCCTGTTGCTGCCGATTGTTTGCAGCCCAGGCAGGATGCATGTTGCTCACCGTGCCCTGTGTGAACCAAATACTCCTCTGGTTCACTGACAAACAAATAGCATTCAATATCACTTGAAGGTTCTCATACAGCTGCCAGTAAGACTTATGATTCACCTTGTCAATAATCTGAAGCCAAATTGGAGACTGCTAACAAAAGTAAGTTGGCTTTGGCTGACAAAGGAGAAACCTTCTGGTTTGTCAGGTTATTTTTTAATCAGCATACAATTTTAGCTTAACATTTTTCAATGCTTAAACCAACCTCAAAGTAACAGAGAGGAATTACAGCAAATAAGTATGTTTGCAGAGCTATGCTCATATACCAGGCAGAACCAGACTGACTTTCAGAAACACTTCAGCCTGCTGTTTAAAGGTCAGCGTTGTGTCCTTTGCAGGAAAAGCAGTTTGCTGGACATAATTTGGTTTGGTTTTGAAGAAGGAGGAAGTTCTCCACATTTTTTTTTAATAGCCATGGAAGAAAATAATGGCTTAAAATCTAAAGCAGACCTCCTACTGCATAATTTTACTGGTTTACTAAAAAGTGCTATTTAAAAAATGCACATACTTTGCAAACATAAATTCAAAGAAAATACATTCAGTTCAGACAATTTCAGCCACAGCTCTCTTAAAACCTATCAGCATTCAACAACACCTTGAAATTTAACATGCTTAACAGGTGCATCTGAACCTCTTTTAATTTAGAAGGTTTAAAGAAAATATGTACCAAGTTCCATTCAGAAATTAGATGAGGGGTAGGGGTAAGGGAAGCAAGGCATTATCCAAAGAATGTCCTTCCAAAGCTGTGATTCCTTACAAGATAAGTCTGGAAAATAATGTGAAGATTTTAGTAGGAATTAGGATCTAGAGAACATGTTTGCAAGACAGCACAAATCTCCCAAGAGTGGGATTTTGATGCTTGTCTGTAACCGAGCAAAGTCCCAGAAAAGTAAGTTTTAACCTAATGTCATTTAAGAAAAGGCATCTGTCATAGAATCATCGAATCATAGAATGGTTTAGGTTGGAAGGGACCTCAAGGATCATCCAGCTCCAACCCCCTGCCATAGGCAGGGACACCTCCCACTAGAGCAGGCTGCTCAAGGCCTCATCCAGCCTGGCCTTAAACGCCTCCAGGGAGGAAGCATCCACAACCTCCCTGGGCAACCTGTGCCAGTGTCTCACCACCCTCACTGTAAAGAACTTCCTCCTAACATCCAGTCTAAATCTCCCCTCTGCCAGCTTAAACCCATTCCCCCTCGTCCTGACATTACTAGACCGTGTAAAGAGTCCCTCCCCAGCCTTCCTGTAGGCTCCCTTCAGATACTGCAAAGCCACTCTAAGGTCTCCTCGAAGCCTTCTCTTCTCCAGGCTGCAGAGCCCCAACTCTCTCAGCCTGTCCTCATAGCAGAGCTGCTGCAGCCCTCTGATCATCTTCGTGGCTCTCCTCTGGACCTGCTCCAGCAGTTCCATGTCCTTCTTGTGCTGGGGGCTCCAGAACTGCACACAGTACTCCAGGTGGGGTCTGAGGACAGCAGAGTAAAGGGGCAGAATCACCTCCCTTGCCCTGCTGGCCACACTGCTCTTGATACAGCCCAACTAGAACAGGTCATTTTCAGCCTCATCTAGAACAGGTCATTATCTTAATAATGTATGTTAATAACTACTAATGTATGTTAATAACTACTGAACAATGAAAATATTTGTTTAAAAGCAAAAAAATTAAACTCCCACCCAATACTTATGTCAGGGGTGGGAAGCATCCAAAGCCCACCCACCCAACACTTCTTACTTAAAGCAATCACTGCTTTTCCCAACTCCTACCGCAGTATGCAACAGAAAGAAACAAACAAAACAAAGCACTCCACAAAAGGGAAGGTAAAGCATTCTGAGAGCTTATTTTTAGCTTTACCAGGTGCTCAGAACACTTTTGATGTTTGATACAAATAAGAAAAGAAAAATCTACGTTCATAAAGCATCATTTAAATTAACATCGCTCAAATACCGAGCAAAAAACCCACACTGGTCTATCTGAAATTAACACTTTGAGCAATGGAGATCACAAGGTCCTGGTAAGTCCACAGCGTGCATCACAAAACCATTCTTCAAAGTAATTGCCATGTTTAATTATAGTACAACTAAGGCTATCAAAATCAAGACTTAGCACAGCCAAAATTAGGTTGAAACTCAGTTCTCCTGTGCAGTGGTCATCAAAATACGCTGTAATCCTGGCATAAACACTGCAGTCACTTCCCAAAGCTAACCCCAGTGGTAAAACTGGCCACTGCTGACAAAAATTACACTGCCTGGTTCACAAACAACTAAGCTTAAGGCCATTAAAATCAAATCTTAGCACAGCCAAAATTAGGTTGAAACTCAGTTCTCCTGTGCACTGATCATCAAAATACTCTGCAATCCTCACAAACACTGCAGTCACTTCCCAAAGCTAACCCCAGTGGTAAAACTGGCCACTGCTGACAAAAATCACACTGCCTGGTTCACAAACAACTAAGTGTAAGGCATGCTGAACTGTGGGCAAAGGGAAGACTGCTCCTTTTCTTGGAAGGCCCAAAATGCAGGAAGAGTCAAACAGAAACATCTGTTATCCAAGACATATCATCAACATCTTTTTGCACTAATGCACCTTCAGTTCTAGAGCTGCAAAAGATCTTGTCTTTAAACCAGATCCAGCTAAAGGGAACAGTAAGTTTTGCCCAGAGAAATCACTGTTGTTCTTACTGCCTCACAGCCCCAGACTCTACTTGTAGCAAACTTTACAGCAACCAAAGAACAAACTGCAGGCATCTCCTCTTTACAGACACTTCTCTCATCACAAGATAGGGTAAGAGCACGCATCAGTTTGATGGAGTAGTGGTGAACTTCATCTCTCCGAGGATGCAAAATGCAGTTGCCACTACATGCTCTCATGACAGGCTTTGCTGCAGCCAGAGAACAGCATATTACTACTTTTTTGACTTTGCTTGAATTTCCTGGATATTTTCAAGAGATCAATATGTCTTCCCCTGCTGTAGATGGTACAGTATTCGAGGTGTGGGGGGAAGAAGTACAATCTCTCTGACAGGAAGGTATCTCATAAAATCATTACTCAGAAGTTACTCTGTGATCTCAAAACTTCACACATGAAGCAATATGAAGCTTGGACAACACCAACAATGCATTTTTAGGGACCAAACTTTGAAGATTTTCCCTACAAAGGTTTTCTTCTAGAATAGAGTAACCACTGCCTTAGCTTGCTCTTTCTGCTTATGGAAGAACACAATTCTATAACACTTTCAGAAGAGAGCTGTCAAGCCTCTTTCTTTTCTAGAGAGGCTTGTTACTTTCAGAGCAAACTAAAATGTCAGGACTGGTAAGTGGTTTTGAGATCCAGCATGGGAAACCTGGACTAAAGATTCAGAAATGTCTCAACAGATTGAGAGTGATTTGCCATTGGAATGAGCTGCCCAGGGAGGTGGTGGAGTCACCGTCCCTGAAGGTGTTCAAGGAAAGACTGGATGAAGCACTTAGTGCCATGGTCTAGATGACTGGATAGGGCTGGGTGCTAGGTTGGACTGGATGATCTTGGAGGTCTCTTCCAACCTGGATGATTCTATGATTCTGTTAGATTCCCTATACCTTATCAGGAAATCAACAAAGCAAGTTCCTTCATTTGCACACTCCACTGCCCTACAGCACACACAAGAGTTCAGAATCGTACATGGATTCTGAGCACATAGAAAGTCCCATTAGAACAACAAAGACCTGCACAAACAACCTGGTGCTAAACATCACTTTAATGTAGAAGACTTCTCTAAAGATAACAAAATATGTAATGACTTCACTTTCATATAACAGGTATTAGTATTGAATTCAGTGTAGTAGCACTCACAATTTTATAGTGTTGGAAATAAGCAATTATGCTGCAGATTAAAATATTTTCTGTTCCACTGAGCTCCTTTCAAATAAGACACATGTTTCTACAAGAGAGTGAGAGGGTCTGTTTATGGCAGGAACACAGCATTTGGTAGGACAGCTCAAAAAATGTCTTTATAACACCACATCAGACAGATAATCTTCTGAAAAAAATTAAGGACTCGCTTTAATACCTATCAGCATTGGAAACAGAAAAAAAACCTGTTCTTTCCCTAAAACAGTAAGCTGACATTCAAAAGAGGGAAGGAAAGAAAGTGCTGTACTAAGAGTAAATAGACTTGAAAACGCTCTATGATTCTCTGCCACTGGTTAGTACTACTCAGAGGCAGAAGGAGGTATACCAAGAGCAGAACTACCACGAAAAGGATAAAGGCAAATTTTCACTTGTGGAAAATCCTACAACATTTCTCACATTCTCCAAGGAATTGTTTGGTTTTCACTGATAGGTGCTGCTTGTTTTTGTCTAATATAAAATATCCTCCTATGACCTACAAAGTTAATTAACTCCACAGAGATAACAAACCTAAATTGAAAGAGCATTCCTTGTATGCACCGGTCATGAGGATAAGCAATTATCATCATAGTATCATAGTATCATCAGGGTTGGAAGAGACCTTACAGATCATCAAGTCCAACTCTTCACCACAGAGCTCAAGGCTAGACCATGGCACAAAGTGCCACGTCCAACCTTGCCTTGAACAGCTCCAGGGACGGCGACTCCACCACCTCCCTGGGCAGCCCATTCCAGTGGCCAATGACTCTCTCACTGAAGAACTTTCTCCTCACCTCGAGCCTAAATTTCCCCTGGCGCAGCCTGAACACCGCCTTTTTAACCATAAAAAAGCCCTAGCACTAAGCTTCATAATGACCCTAAATAAATATTTATCCCCATGCTTAAAGACAGGGAAATTTCAAAAGAAACATGCAGCAGCATGCAGAAGGGGTTTTTCCTTAAAGCAGGTAGCAACCACACTACTGGCTCACATTAAGAACCTCAAGAATCATAGAATCATAGAATCAACCAGGTTGGAAGAGACCTCCAAGATCATCCACTCCAACCTATCACTCAGCCCTGTCCAACCAACCAGACCATGGCACTAAATGTCTTATCCAGCCTTTTCTTGAACACCTCCAAGGACACTTCATAGATGATCTGGATGAGGGCATGGAGTCAGTCATCAGCAAGTTTGCAGATGACACAAAGCTGGGGGCTGATGTGGCTGGGTTGGAGGGCAGAAGGGCTCTGCAGCGGGACCTTGACCGCCTGGACAGATGGGCAGAGTCCAAGGGGATGGCATTCAATAGCTCCAAGTGCCAGGGGCTGCACTTTGGCCACAACAACCCCATGCAGAGATACAGGCTGGGGTCAGAGTGGCTGAGAGCAGCCAGACAGAGAGGGATCTGGGGGTGCTGATTGATACCCACCTGAACATGAGCCAGCAGTGTGCCCAGGTGGCCAAGAGAGCCAATGGCATCCTGGCCTGCATCAGGAATGGTGTGGCCAGCAGGAGCAGGGAGGTCATTCTGCCCCTGTACTCTGCACTGGTTAGACCACACCTTGAGTACTGTGTCCAGTTCTGGGCCCCCCAGTTTAAGAGGGACATTGAGATGCTTGAACGTGTCCAGAGAAGGGCAACGAGGCTGGTGAGAGGCCTCGAGCACAGCCCTACGAGGAGAGGCTGAGGGAGCTGGGATTGTTTAGCCTGGAGAAGAGGAGGCTCAGGGGAGACCTTATTGCTGTCTACAACTACCTGAGGGGTGGTTGTAGCCAGGAGGAGGTTGCTCTCTTCTCTCAGGCAGCCAGCACCAGAACAAGAGGACACAGCCTCAAGCTGCGCCAGGGGAAATTTAGGCTTGAGGTGAGGAGAAAGTTCTTCACTGAGAGAGTCATTGGCTACTGGAATGGGCTGCCCAGGGAGGTGGTGGAGTCACCGTCCCTGGAGCTGTTCAAGGCAGGACTGGACGTGGCACTTGGTGCCATGGTCTAGCCTTGAGCTCTGTGGTGAAGTGTTGGACTTGATGATCTGTGAGGTCTCTTCCAACCCTGATGATACTATGACACTATGATACTATGATATTATGACTGTGACTCCACCACTTCCCTGGGCATCCCATTCCAATGGCAAATCACTCTCTCTGTGAAGAATTTGTATGGGCTAAGACACATAGGGATCAATCTTCTCATTCCAGTCTGCCTGTGTTTGTTGATAAGTATCACAGAAGTGTTTAATACAGAGCATATTTAACGCTCCCACATGAGACACTTCTAATCTTTCCTCAGTGGCCAGTAAACATGCAAGGTGTTTGAAAATACACAGACACTTTACCATTAGTCTGAATTTCTAGGTTCCTTACCAGTCTTATCACTATTTTCAGTATTTGCTTCTCTCCTTTGTTACTGATTCTTTGTATGAAATATAGACGCAAAAGCTGACTGATAGTATGAAATTATTCTTATTTAGGTGTTCAAGGGTATTATGAATCAGTACTTGTGCTAGTTTGAGCCTAGCTAGCATGTTTTGGTGAGAAGAACTAGATGATGGGCTGTAAAATGAAAACAATGGTGAGGTCCACTTCCCTCACAGTCTTGCTGGGATGTGTAAAGAAGAAAGGCAAAACAAAGATTAGGGCACTTGCTTCTTCTCTTCTCTGGGGAGCTTTGCCTGCTGGGGAGAAGCTGGGGCTGCTGGCTGGACTCCATCTTGCTTTCTAACCTCACCCTCCTTTTGCTTNAGTGGCTTTGGGTCCATTCCCAAAGTACCATCTGCTCTTCCTCGAGGAATGCACCCCCTATTTCCAGGTTCTATGCTCTCAGGCCACACAGAGCCCCACGCAACCTCCTTTCACAGCACACACATTAATCCCATCGCTACTTATTCTACCAGAAATGCTTCATGGAGGCTCTCAGTATATTGAACAACACCGTGGCAACTGCAAGAGGAAATGGGTATGTCTGTGCTTAAGAACAACTTCAGCAGCTTCTTTACTGCATACACAGTTTGTAGCTAAAGCATGTTGGACAGAAGGAAACATTTCTCCCTTTGTTTTGTATTTTTACTAGAATTACGAAACCTGTGCCCATTAAATCCAACTGAGTGTTTTGATGTGCTGCACAAAAATAACTGTTACCTGGAGGCAGGCTGTTAAATTAGCATCAGGCAAGGGCAGAGCTACACAGATTTGGCCAAGGAATATATGCTTTATAGAAGAGCATGCTTACAGAAATGGGGACAAAACACCATTGTGTTTCAGGGCATAAATCATATTCTCTACATTATGTACAGTGAGCATACTGGAAATCCTTAGCTTCAGCAGTTCACTAAAAACAAATACTGGGCTTGTTTAAATGAACCAACTGCTCCTACAAAACGGGAGCAGACTTCAGCATTTTGTTTCATGATAGAGTCATTTGCAACCCCCCACTTTGACACACAAAATCTATCTGTAAAACATTCAAATTTCTGTGCTATGTAATGATCTCAATGTAGAAACAGACTAATTCTAAAAGCAAGGGTTATACCCCCTAAAATACTTCTGAGATACATAATAGTCTAGTCCATGCTAACAGTGAAGATCACCTCCTAGTTTTCTGGATTTTACAGAGCAACACAACAATTCCAAAGCACTTTGACTATCAGTTTATAGTAACAGGATATTATTCTATACTTCATAAAAATCACATTATCATTTAACTCATCATGGCTATCCATTTCAGAAGCTCCTTTTTAACTTAACTATTGCCAAGCTCCACTGAAACATCAAACAACACACCAAGCAAGCAAAACATTCAAACAACAAAAAGCAAAACCACAGACACAGCAAATCGCAACAATTTTACTTGAAGATGTGTAAACAAACCAGATTTTTTTCCCCCCAAAAGCTTACTTAGAGCTTCACTAATGTAAAAAGCGTTAGGAACTGTGAATAATCATGAGAGTAATCTCTGCTGCAGATTAGCATGCTACCTTTTACATCATTTTCCTATAGCATTTGTGAGAACTCATTCAATAGTTTTTTCATTTAAAAAAAATTCCTATTTCCCACCAAAACCTGTAATTACTCTAACCTACAATGGTGGTAAGCTCATACATTACTCTTGAAAGTTAATGTAACTTGTCCTTTTCTTACAGGAAAGGGCTGTGTGCTAGTTTGAAGCTAGCTAGAATGTTCTGGTGAGAAGAATTAGATTTACAGGCTGTGAAAGACAAACAAGGGTGATCTCTACTTCCCTCATAGGCTTACTGAGATGTGTAAGAACAAAAAGCAAAACACAGATTAACCAGTCTGTTTCTCATCTCTGGCTGAGCTGCATCTTACTCTCTAACCTCACCCTCCATTTTGGACTAATCCACTTTGCTTCCTAACCCCCTGGCCAAACCTCCATTCTTCCTTGGGACTGGGGTAAGGTTGAGAGGGATAGGGGGAAGGTGAAGGGGTGGTTGAGAGTCCCTCCTGGGGACTCAAGTTTCTGGGAGGAGAGTTGTGCTTCTGTATTCCCTTTTATCTTGTATATAACTGTATATATACCATAAATATCTGCTTGTAAATTGTGCTAGCTGTAAATATAAGCTTCGTATTTCCAGAGCTGGCTGAGTCTAGTCTGGGTGATTTCTAAAGTGGGGGGGAACACCTAAACCACTACAGGCTGGTGGACAGATTAGACTTTAATTAAGCCTTCACAAAAAGTAGGTTCAATATTAGCCTTAAAAATGAAAGTATTTTCTGCCTAACTCTGGAAAAACACCACCACCGAAATCGCCTGCAGTTGCTGAGTCACTAGCACTGATGCAGCACATAAAACAAGTCCATTTTTCCTTCCTAGTCATGTCTTTGCCCAGAATCACAGAATCATCCAGGTTGGAATCATAGAAACATAGAAACAGCCAGGTTGGAAGAAGATCATCCAGTCTAACCTTGCACACAGCCCTGCCCAATCAACTAGACCATGGCACTAGGTGCCCCAGCCAGGCTTTGCTTCAACACCTCCAGGGATGGCGACTCCACCACCTCCCTGGGCAGCCCATTCCAATGCCAATCACTCTCTCTGTGAAAAAGAGACACTGAAGATCAAGCTCACCTGTAAAGCCAGTAGAACCAAGTCTGCAATCAAACTATGTCCCTGAGGCCCATTTAAATTAAGTATCTCCAAGGACAGCGGACTCAACCACTTCCCTGGGCAGCCTGTTTCAGTCACTGACCACTCTTCTAATATCCAATCTAAACCTCCTCTATGGCAATTTGACAGTGCTTCCTCTTGTCATAGGATCACAGGATGTTAGGGGTTGGAAGGGACCCAAAGTGATCATCGAGTCCAACCCCCCTGCCAGAGCAGGACAATCCTATCTAACACAGATCACAGAGGAACACATCCAGACAGGCCTTGAAAGGCTCCAGAGAAGGAGACTCCACAACCTCTCTGGGGAGCCTGTTCCAGTGCTCTGTGACCCTTACAGTAAAGAAGTTCCCCCTTGTGTTGAGGTGGAACCTCCTGTGCTGCAACTTACACCCATTGCTCCTTGTCCTATCCCAGGGAGCAGTGAGCAGAGCCTGTCCCCCTCTCCTGGCAGCCTTCAGATACTTATAAACATTTATCAAATCCCCTCTAAGTCTTCTCTTCTCCAGACTAAACAGCCCCAGGTCCCTCAGCCTCTCCTCATCAGGCAGTGCCCTCCAGTCCCCTCATCATCCTCGTAGCCCTTCACTGGACCCTCTCCAGCAGATCCCTGTCCCTCTTAAACTGGGGAGCCCAAAACTGAACACAGTATTCAAGATGAGGTCTCAGCAGGGTGGAGTAGAGGGGGAGGAGAACCTGCCTTGATCTGCTGGACACACTCCTCCTAATACAGCCCAGGATCCCATTGGCCTTCTTGGCCACAAGGGCACATTGCTGTGCCATGGTTAACTTGTTAGCCACCAGGACCCCCAGGTCCCTCTCCACAGGGCTGCTCTCCAGCAGTCACCTCCCAGCCTGTACTGGTGGAGTTTGTTATTCTTCCCCAGATGCAGGACTCTACACTTGTCCTTGCTGAACTTCATCTTTCAGTGGGAAACATGAAAAGTTAGAATTAAGCATTATTATCAAAGCATAAAAGAAGCATATTTTGCCAAAATTTCTTCCTACCAACCCTAGCTTCATTTGTTAAGGTAAGCATTTTTCCAGCTACCAGACTCCATAGCCTCCTTTCCCAGTATGACACAGAGGATGAAAACTATGCATACCCCTAGGTTTAGGACAAGTCAGAAGCTTTTTTGAGTAAACTGTCAACATCTATGGCATCCAAGTCTTCAATGAAGAAAAGGAAAATGTCCTCATCTTTGAGGAAGAAGCACACCAGAGTTCAATCTAAACTTTTCCAATTCCAAAAACTGGTTTTTTTCACACTGCTGCTGCTCATCTTCTTTGCCCTCCAAGAATCCCTACAACTAATCACAAATTTTAAAAGGATAATTTGTTTAATTATTGTCTAGAAAATCTCTGTGGAATGCAGTAAAACTAATAATATTCAGATGAGTTTCCATCTGTGGCAGCTAGTAAATCTTTCTGCACCAGGAGAAGTGCAGGCAGTAAAAATAGCAGGGAAGAGGATGCAAAACGAAGCTTGAAATTAGGTGGAGAAAAGGAAATCATTCTCCCAAAAAAACACATGCTGACATAGAATCAGAGCAGAACTCTGTTCAAGGCAATAATTTTGGTAGCATTCATCATTGTCTAGCCATTAGAGTAAAACCAAGGTTCTTGGACTTTGTGGAGAAAGCCTGGGACCTGGTGGGGTTGATGGGCTACAGACTTAAAAGGAAAGAAGAAAAGAGAAGAATTGCCAAATAAAAACACCCAAACCCAACCAAAAACTGAACAACAAAAACCCAAATCAAACAAAATAAAACACAGGGAAGGCAAGAGAGAAGGAAAATCAAAAAGCATGTCCAGAATTATCTCTGGAATAAAATGAAATTAGTAGATAATTTAGGGAACAAAACATGGTAATGACCTAGCCAGCTACACACCAAACATTCACCTAGCTATGCTTTCAGTGCAGAGTGACAGTTTGAGGCAAGCACATGGTGGTACTTCCCCAGGATATCTTTTCTGTACCTGTTGTGGTAGGCCTGATAGGCCCCAAATAGGCTTATACATGTCCTGCCTTGCCTAGGCATGTTTTAATGCGCCACCACAGAGGCAAGCACGGGAAATGGACACAAAACC
>WAAF01010882.1:87247-103647 GCA_013400475.1 Tricholaema leucomelas
TTCCAGCACCTCAACATCTCTCTTGAATTGAGGAGCCCAGAACTGGACACAGTCCTCAAGGTGTGGCCTGACCAGTGTTGAGTACAGGGGCAGAATAACCTCCCTTGTCCTACTGGCCACACTGCTCCTGATACAGGCCAGGATGCCATTGGCTCTCTTGGCCACCTGGGCACACTGCTGGCTCATCTTCAGCTACTATCTACCAGTACCCCCAGGTCCCTTTCTTCCTGGCTGCTCTCAGTCACTCTGTCCCCCACCTGTAGTGTTGCTTGGGGTTGTTGTGGCCAAAGTGCAGAACCCTGCACTTGGCCTTGTTAAATCTCATGCAGTTGGCCTCTGCCCACCCATCCAGCCTGTCCAGGTCCCTCTGCAGGGCTCTCCTACCTTCCAACAGACCAACACCTGCTCCTAGCTTGGTGTCATCTGCAAACTTACTGATGCTGGACTCAATCCCCTCATCCAGATTTTTTTAATAGAGAAGATGTAGCAGAACACTATGTCCGTGAGTGTTTTACCCTTCACATCAGTGGAACCAGGGTCTCCCTCAACCCTTTCATGTCTCCACTAATCTCCAACATACCTAAGTCCAGAGAAACAAAATTCAGCTCTATCCACAGTAGAATAAAATCCAGTTTGACTTACAAAAGTTGAGAAGCATGTGAAATGAGCTTTGAGGATTACTTTTCAGACCTCAGTTTATCAGAGCTATTTTCCTTCTAGACCACAAAAAATTATATCAAAAGGAAACAGGAGGTAGAAGGGAAGAGGAAGGACAAATAAAAACACAAACAACAACCAAAAAAAAGCACAGCTCAAAAATTCCAATCATACTTAAGGACACAATGTGAAAGATACTGATCAGCAAATACTGTTTTCCTTGTTCCTGCTGGCCCCTTGAGATTGCATCTCCTCAAATCAAGAGCCAGCATCAGCATGGATATTAAACTCTGAAAAAAATCTAGCCTACAGAAGAAGAGCAACATCTTGCAACTGTTCTCCAGCTGTAAAAAAGGCATCTCATGGTAATGAAGGCTACTTCTTCCTGCTAAGGAAGACAGCAAAGAGACAAATTAAGTGGAAGCACATTTTCACAGAATCATAGAATCAAGGAGGTTGGAAGAGACCTCCAAGATCATCCAGTCCAACCTAGCACCCAGCCCTATCCAGTCAACTAGACCATGGCACTAAGTGCCTCATCCAGTCTTTTCTTGAACACCTCCAGGGATGGTGACTCCACCACCCCTCTGGGCAGCCCATTCCAATGCAAATCACTGTCTCTGAGAAGAACTTCCTCCTAACATCCAGCCTATACTTGCCCTGGCACACCTTGAGACTGTGCCCCCTTGTTGTATTGCTGGTTGCCTGCGAGTAGGCAACCTGTTAACCTGTTAAAGCCTATATCCTTTTAACTGTTTTCTGTGGTTAATACATTAACTCCTTCTTTAGAAATATAACCGTTGAAGGCATTTGTTACTTAGTGTAACTAAATGCCACTTCCAACATTTTTTCCAAGACTCAGGATGAATTCCTAAGAAAGCTTTATCCAGATGGAGAACTGTATTTACAGAAAGAACTACCAGAAACTGGGTATTACAATTTTCACTGAGAAACTGATCAAAATTCAGACAACTGCAGGATAAAACTAAATCCTCAGTAAGGAAGGCCTGATCTTGTTTGCAAGGTGGGTAGATGATTATGTCTGGAGTGGCTCTTTGATAGAAATGGATTCCACAGTGGTAAATGTCTGCTGTCCATCTGGTGCTGTGTATGTACTTTGTAGCTAGCAGCCTTTCCACATAAGAAGAAACACACTACACAGTCTTGCCTGTTCATTGAAAACATCATCACGACTTTCACATTTTGCACAGGAGAGACATTTGTAAAAACCAGCAAGTCTGCCCCAGAAAAATCAGCATGCACTCTTTAAGCCCTACTTTTCCCATCCAAATTTCCAGACTGTTAGTAAGGCATCCACAAAGGTCACTTAGAGAGAAAAAGAGAGTTCAAGGGCGTTTTTTCTGTTCATTGCATCCTCTCATGACTTTCAGAGAACAAAGTTAAGTGATCTAGCAAAAGTCTGTGCTCCTAGGGCACACATCACCTCAATAAGCTGAAGTTTACATGTGGACACATAATCAGAAAACAATTATGCCAGCTCTCAGTACCACATGCAGTTTGGCCATCAACAACACACTGCAGCTGGACAATCTTGGGAGCCTGTTCTGGGAGCCTGTTCTGGTAGTAGTATTTTCTGAGCACCCTCAATGAAGTTGTCTCTCAACTGGTGTGCTAGTTTGAGCCTAGCTAGCATGTTTTGGTGAGAAGAACTAGATGATAGGCTGTAAAATGAAAACAATGGTGAGGTCTACTTCCCTCACAGTCTTGCTGGGATGTGTGAAGAAGAAAGGCAAAACAAAGATTACTTCACTTGCTTCTTCTCTTCGCTGGGGAGCTTTGCCTGCTGGGGAGAAGCTGAGGCTGCTGGCTGGACTCCATCTTGCTTTCTAACCTCACCCTCCTTTTGCTTGGTTGCTTCACCTTGCTTTTTAATCCCTCTGGCCGCACTTCCATTCTGCCTTGGGATTGGGGTAAGGTTGAGAGGGGTAGGGGGAAGGTGAGGGGGGTTGAGAGCCCCTCCTGGGGACTCAGGTTTCTGGGAGGGGAATTGTGTTTGTATTACCTTTTTTACCTTGTATATTTCTGTATCTAACTGTATCTACTGTAAATATCTGCTTGTAAATTGTGCCAGCTGTAAATATAAGCTTCATTCAAATTTCCAGAGCCGACTGAGTCTAGTCTGGGTGATTTCTAAAAGTGGGAGGGGGGGGCGGGGGATACCCAAACCATCACACTGGAATTCAAACAAAAGACTCTTCAGGTCCTGTTCAGACTTCCCTTTCTCTGTTTAGGTTGTAGCATTTTCTACTTGCTTGAGACTGAGTATCACACTTTGTCATTTAAACCCAGCCCTTCTGAAACTCATTGTAACCTTGAGTCATATAATCATGCAGTGGTACACACATCCACTCCATGCTATCCACTCACTTTTCTGTAACACTGAGTGGCACAATTAATCCCGAAACTACTTTGTGCTTTACATTACTAATGCATGAAAGGCAAAGATAAGAACTTTTTCCCTGGAAGAAAACCATCATTTTCTCCTGGTAGGACACAGAAAGGAAAGGGTTGATGCCTTGCTAATACAAAGATATGGCAGGCAGCCATTGGCAATTAGGCTACAGCAATACCTAATAGTTTAGTTGCCTCACACAGAACCCCATTCTTCATCTCATGCTTCAAGTCACTATCGAGGTCTAACAATGTAATTAGAGGTTTCCATTGAGCAATGAGTGATCTACTTTGAATGCAAAAAAAAGTGGCAGTAAGTAGCAGGGAAGAACAACACAAGATTAGAGAAGAATCATTTCGACAGCGAAGTTTGCTCAGTATTTATCCAGAAATCACATTAAAAATACTTTTTCTTCCCCACTTGGCTTGTTTGCAATGTAATCAATTCTGGTAAGAAGTATGAGTGCACAACTACACACAGTCATTCAAATACACTGTGAGGAGCACCAGTTCAGCTATTGCCTGGTTATCTGTCTTGCACTCTCTTAATACGTTTCCCAAGAATAAAATTCTGCGAGACACTGCTCCTTCTGAGAGCGGAGGACAGTGCTGCTCAAAGAACTTCAGACTGAGGAGGGCATTACCCTCCCAGGCACCAACTTCTGAGACAAAGTCTGTACATGCTCAGCACTGCCAATACATTCGCAATCTTACAGTATCACCAAGGTTGGAAGAGACCTCACAGATCATCAAGTCAAGGAGTAAAAAGCCAACTCAAAAAGACAGCAAATAGTTTCTGCATAAATCAACCATGGGCATAATCAAGAACAGAAATCTGTATCCTCCCCCAAAAGAGCTTCTGTTTGTTTACTGAGGAGCAAAAAAAGAGATGACATTTTTCTATGTATCAGGCCTTTTAATTAAGTCTGAAAAAGTGGGGGGAAAAAAATCTGGTATTTAGGGCTTTCCCTATTATATACAAGATATTGATTCATTTTGCTTCTCTTTTGTTGTTACGTCTGTGAAACAAAGTCTGGCACAAACCGCAGCTGACTGTACAACAAAAGGTGTTGATCACACTGACCCTTTTTTTCACAAAATGCTTTATGTCCATTATGTAACAGATGTGTAGAAGAGGTTAAATTTCTGTATGAGTAATGTTGTTCTGAAAAAAAAAAAAGCCTTCTCTTCAGTCATCCAATTTATCTCAGCAGTGATGATTTACTAAATTACTTAAGACCTCCCAGTACCGCAATAACCTTCACAGATAAATAGTATCATAGTATCACAGTATCATCAGGGTTGGAAGAGACCTCACAGATCATCAAGTCCAACCCTTCACCATAGAGCTCAAGGCTAGACCATGGCACCAAGTGCCACGTCCAATCTTGCCTTGAACAGCTCCGAAATAAGAACTATTTTTTCTTCTATTTGCCTAGTTTTACCAGGAGAAATATTCCCTATATGGAATACTGGAAGTGCAAAGGATTGTGCCCATACCTGGCTTTTAATTTTGGCCAGCTGTATAAACAATACCATGTAAACATCAAATTTCTCAGCAGATATTTACCAACTGTGTCTTCATAAATAAGGCTGCTCTAGAAATAAAGAGCTCCAACCCATACACACAGCACAAACAATTTTAAGGTTCCAATTCTCATCTGTCTTTAAAAGAAAATCACAAAGAAACAAATCCCAAACTTTCTCTAGTAGAGATGGGGCACAGACTCAAGGTAAAAATAATTAAGTGGTTTGTTGGGGTTTGCTTTATTGAGAAAGACTGATTTCTTTTTGTCAGTGTAGCCAACTGCTTAAGACATTCAAATATTTTGGTTTAAAATAAACAGCACGACCTATTGTAATGAAAGACACTTTGTGGTGAATTACATAACTGAAGAAGTATGCAAGTTCAATCAACTATTACTTAGCATATTCCTCACCTGAAGTCAGGCAGTATTCACACTACAAGTCACACATTCCTCAATCCTTTTAAATGATCTAGGAGTACTAGATGCTCCAGGCATATCTGTACTCCAAATTACACTGCAGTAATGCTTCCACTGAATTTCTGAGCCTGACAGTACAAGTTAGACTACAGGAAGCGATCTGCAGCACACAAGGCTGCTGCTGCAGGTACTGAAACCAGCGTCTGAAAAAAAACCAAACACCAAACCAAACAAAAGCCAAATGCTCCCACCCCTACCTAAACAAACCAACCCGCTACTCACCATTCATCGCTGTGGGAAACTGAGCCATCATGGTCTTGAATATGCCTTGCTAGCTCTTAGCCATCTGCAAGATAAAAACATTGTGCCATTAATAATGCAACAAGGGCAAAATGCAGCTCTGCGCTCCCGCTGAGCAGGGGGAATGTCTGTCCCCTTTAGCTCACACTTCCGATAGCAAACAATGTCGGGCTTCAGGCTGCTGCTGAACAAGCTGAATTTACATTTGGGAGGGGGTGGGGGATTTTTTTTTTGTTCTATTTTTTATAGGGTATGCAGTGCAGTCCTGAGCCCAGTGGCACATTCTTAAAGGAAAACAGTACCAACTGTTAAGCAACTGCTGCATAATGTACACACAGTTGACAACATGTTAGAACATATGGTGTGGAGAACAGCAATCTCCTGGCAGAACAGTCTCAGGGTCTAACAGATCTTACTCAGCTCTCCCTGGTAAATACTTATGCATACCATAACACAAAAAGTTTAATGCATTGCTGTGTAACTGAATGCTTCTGCTGTGAAGAGTGGAAGAACAATTACTACTCAAATTCATACACTAGTCCACACACTATTTACAAAGAAAACATTCATACATGATGTACACCAGAAAAATGACTTGTCCTAAGGAAAGCATGCAGTCAGCCAGTTTTCTATAGCCAACACAGTGAAGTTATTCCATCTCTTGAGCTATCACATAAAGACTCAAAATTACTACTTAAAAGGGTCTCAATTTACTTTCATAAGAAATATTAGACTAGTATGACTTACGGTTTTCTACTGTGCACCCTTCCAAGAGTGCATCTATTGGTGTTATTAATACTTTAGAGCTGCAAAGTATTTGTCACTCCCTATCTGAGGAATAAGCATAAGCTCTGCTTTGCAGACATAAAACTAAGACAACTCATTGAACTTTTGCTTTGGGTGATTGTGCTAGTTTGAAGCTAGCTAGAATGTTTTGGTGAGAAGAACCAGATGACAGGCTGTGAAAGGCAAACAGTGGTGATGTCTACTTCACTCATAGGCTTGCTGAGATGTATAAGCACAAGAATCCAAACATAGATAAGGGAGTCGTTCTTTGTCCAGGCTCTGGGCTGCATTTCTCTCTAACCTCACCCTCCGTCTCTCTGATTAATGCACTTTGCTTCCTAATCCCCCTGGCCGACCCTCTATTCTTCCTTGGGGCACAAGGCAACGTCTGGGGCAAGGTAGAGGGGTGGGAGAAGGTGGAAGGGCAGTTGGGAGCCCCTCCTGGGGACTCAGGTTTCTGGGAGGGCTGTTGTGTTTGACCTTGTATATTTCTGTCTATAACTGCATAGACTGTAAATATCTGCTTGCATATTGAGCTAAGCTGTAAATATAAGCTTCATTCAATTTCCAGAGCCGGGTGAGTCTAGTCTGGGTGATTTCCCAAGATGTGGGGGGAGCAGGGAACACCCAAAACATCACATCACTTGATATTAGGACAATTTAAGAGTTAAGCATTCATCTCATCTGAAGATGATCTGAGGTCAAACAACCATAGAATTGTTAAGATCGAATCTAAGTCTGCTGCCAAACCATGCCCCTTAGCATCTTTTAAACATCTCTGGATCTCTTTGAACACCTCCAGGGATGAAGGTTCAACCATCTCCTGGGGACCCTATTCCAGTGCTTGATAAACCTTTCAATGAAAAAGGTTTTTTTTTTAAATATAAAATCTAAACCTCCCAGTGTTGCAAACCACCACAAAGATATTTCTAGTTAAATACCAGAAATTTATGCATTATTAAGCTGTGCTCTACACAGAGGAATTATTGGTGAGGATGAATTTACAAAAATGGAATCTGAATTTTTTAAAAGAGTATTTTAAACATACCTCAGATCCTTCTGTCACTCCCTCTTCAGATACCAAACTTCTCCCCCCCACCAAAAAAAAAGAACCAAACATGCACCTCTCACTACACCCACAGATTTTAATATTAAGTGCAGAAATACCACATCGCCTACACTCCCTCCCTCTCCTAGGAAACTCCTGCATGTCTCATCACAGAAAACACACAAACTGACAGCACTCTCACTTCACATGTGGCCAGGAGAACATTTTTCATGTCTACTTGTGCTAGTTTGAAGCTAGCTAGAATGCTTTGGTGAGAAGGGCTAGATTGCAGGCTGTGAAAGGAAAACAATGGTGATGTCTAGTTCCCTCATAGGCTTGCTGACACGTATGAGAACAAGAATCAAAACATAGATAAGGCACTAACGACTACTCCTGCTGGGGAGCTCTGAGCTGCATCTCTCTCTAACCTCACCCTCTGTTTTCTCTGATTAATCCACTTTGCTTCCTAACCCCCTGTCTGAACCTCCATTCTTCCTTGGGACTGGGGTAAGGTTGAGAGGTGGGGGGAGAGAAGGTGGAAGGGTGGTTGGAAGCCCCTCCTGGGGACTCAGGTTTCTGGGAGGGCTGTTGTGTTTCTGTATTCCCTTTTACCTTGTGTATTTCTGTCTATAACTGTATATACTGTAACTATCTGCTTGTACATTGAGCTAAGCTGTAAATATAAGCTTCATTCATATTTCCAGAGCTGGCTGAGTCTAGTCTGGGTGATTTCCAGAGTGGGGGGGGGGGGCAGAAGGGAACACCCAAACCACCACAGTACTGTATGTTTCCACAATAAAAAAGAAATATCCAGGATGGGTGGTTAACAATTCTCCCTGTATTTTACATTGTCATGATTATTAGCTTTGTATGTATAAACTATTTGTATTATTATTTAGGTATCTTATAAATTACTTTTAAAACTGTGCTATTCTAATAGGCCACAAATCATTCATCCTCCCCAAATCTCCTGTAATCCTCACAGCCATATGCGTAGCTGGCATCCCCTCAAATGAACGAAAACTGTATTTTATCTGAGCTTATCTTTGCTCTGTGCTGCTGATGTAATCATCCAGAGAGGAATGAACACATTTATTTGTTTTTTTTTCAATTAAATGTGATACATTACAGATCAGTCTCATCAAGACACTTGGCATTCCAGGAGGTTTTATATACAGAAAAATACGTAGGCTGCTGTATCCACACAGAGATACATATCTATAAAGACAAAAAGTAAACTGAATGATTGGCAAGTCCATATGATCTCTCAGGGTGACATTGGGTATCAGCTGCAGAAAGATGAAAAAAGGAAGCATGGATCTCTTCCAAGGCATTAATTCTAAATCAAATTGGACTATTTTTAGGTTGCTTCCAGCATCCCTTCCTTGGGCCTTACCAGTAACCTGCCAGCGACACTTGAAATCTATTTATAGCCTTCCTGAAAAATGCTTCCAATGTTGTTATACATTTCTGCAGCATGCTTCTCTGTACAAGCTGTTCTGTCAAGTAGAGCTAAAAGTGAACCTGCAACCATGGCAGAAGGAGGAGAACATCCCCAGAATCAACAGAGCAAAGCTCAGTAGAGTTCTGTGTTGACAGCTTTCCATGTGCGTGCGACTTGCTCTAGATTTATGGTCTCACTGAATAAAAGCTGCACATTTGGGCTTTCCTCCAACATATGTTCTTATTTTCACATCACTTTTAGTTATTTGGTTGGTTTGTTTGTTTGGGTTTTTTTCAAAGGAGTTACTACAATGGAACCACAGAATGTCCCAAATTGGAAGGGACCCATGAGGAGCACAGAGTCCAACTTTTCAGACTCCACACAGGACAACCTAAAAGTTAAACCACATATCTAAGAGCATTGCCCAAACACCTTGTGCTAGTTTGAGCCTAGCTAGCATGTTTTGGTGAGAAGAACTAGATGATAGGCTGTAAAATGAAAACAATGGTGTCTACTTCCCTCACAGTCTTGCTGAGATGTATACAAAAGAAGAAAGGCAAAACAAAGATTACTTCATTTGCTTCTTCTCTTTGCTGGGGAGCTTTGCCTGCTGGGGAGAGCTCGTGGCTGCTGGCTGGACTCCATCTTGCTTTCTAACCTCACCCTTCCTTTGCTTGGCTGCTTCACCTTGCTTTTTAACCCTTTTGGCCGAACCTCCATTCTTCCTTGGGACTGGGGTAAGGTTGAGAGGGGTAGGGGGAAGGTGAGGGGTGGTTGAGAGCCCCTCCTGGGGACTCAGGTTTCTGGGAGGGGAATTGTGTTTGTATTACCTTTTTTACCTTGTATATTTCTGTCTATAACTGTACATACTGTGAGTATCTGCTTGTAAATTGTGCCAGCTGTAAATATAAGCTTCATTCAAATTTCCAGAGCCGACTGAGTCAGGTCTGGGTGATTTCTAAAAGTGTGGGGGGGTGGGGGACACCCAAACCATCACACACCTCAAGAACACCAACTTGTTTAGTGCCCTGAGGACTTCCCAGGGGAGCCTGTTCCAGTGTATGATCACCATCGCCTAGTATCCAGTGTTAACTTGCCCTACATCATTCCCTTGCATCCTATGACCAGAGAAAAGAGAGCAGCACCAACCTGTCACTCCCCTCACAAGGAGGGAACTGTAAGTTTCTTCTCTAAGTTGAACACACCTAGCAACCTCAGCTGCTCCTTCTAAATCTTGCCCTCTAGTCCGTTCAGCCATCTTTGTAGCTGTGATGGTTTGGACCACTATCTGTCCTCTCAAAACCAGAGTCCAAGATCAGGTGTTTCTAATACCACAGTGTTTGATGTTATGTTCCAGTGCAGCACTCTCAAAAACACTGACCAGCCAAGCCCAGATGACAGAGTATTTTTTCATTATACCTGAAAATTACCCAAGTCAACCAAGTGTGGGCTGACTCAGCCTGGTAAGTCTGCACCAGGCTTTGCTGTGTAGGTGTACCAATCCCAGCTCTAAAAACTAGAAAGAACTGCCAAACAGAGCTGCACTAAGTGTATGTTAAACTGATGTGATGCACTTAATGGTTTATCTTTTTCACCACATTATGATGTCTATTAGCAGATATTATCATATTTTAAGTACACCCAAAACCTCCTACATGAACCTCCACACTGAAAGCTGTGACCTTACAGAAGCAATCAGGAATCATAAGTGGGAGGTTGTAGCCAGGTG
This sequence comes from Tricholaema leucomelas, assembly GCA_013400475.1. NCBI lineage: Eukaryota > Metazoa > Chordata > Aves > Piciformes > Lybiidae > Tricholaema lacrymosa > Tricholaema leucomelas. The sequence goes on from WAAF01010882.1 coordinate 97,570, forward strand.
GGGGTTGGTCTCTTCTCCCAGGCAAGTAGCAATAGAACAAGGGGACACAGTCACAAGTTGTGCCAGGGGAAGTATGGGCTGGATGTTAGGAGGAAGTTCTTGCCAGAGAGAGTGATTGGCATTGGAATGGGCTGCCCAGGGAGGTGGTGGAGTCACCATCCCTGGAGGTGTTCAAGAAAAGCCTGGATGAGGCACTTAGTGCCATGGTCTTGTTGACTGGATAGGGATGAGTTATAGGTTGGACTGGATGATCTTGGAGGTCTCTTCCAACCTGGTTGATTCTATGGTTCTATGGCTCTATTCTATGGATTCTTACAAGATTTCAGGTTACACCAGCACAGAGGCCCCATTATACATGTTTCACTCGAACACCAGAGTTACACCAAGCACACATGCTTCTCTGGTAACAGATTCTGAAGCTGTATCAAGATATAAAGAAAGGAAAAATAGAAGTGTCATTGCAGCATAATTTCCCCTCATTCAATTTTTCAGGGAAGGAGGAAACAGCCCAGTAAACTCAAAGTCTAGGCACATTTTTCAAAGGTCTGTGAAAACAATCCTTCCCAAAGAATGGAGCTTGCCCTCAACAAATATCTCTTTTCCGTGTTTAGAATCATAGAATCAACCAGGTTGGNCTAAACACCCCCAGCTCCCTCGGCCTCTCCTCATGGGGTTTGTGTTCCAAGCTCCTCATCAGCTTTGTCGCCCTTCTCTGGACACCTTCCACCACCTCAACATCTCTCTTGAATTGAGGGGCCCAGAACTGGACACAGCACTCAAGGTGTGGCCTGACCAGTGTTGAGTACAGGGGAAGAATAACCTTACTCATCCTACTGGCCACACTGCTCCTAATACAGGCCAGGATGCCACTGGCTCTCTTGGCCACCTGGGCACACTGCTGGCTCATGTTTCCACAGCACGTGCCACAGGCCTGGATATTATGCATGTATCAAAGCTAAAAGCACCTTGCTTTCACAAATTACTAACAAAGTCACTCAAGTCTCTATCTGTAAAAACACCTTGCACCTTTAGGACACAAATACACACCGTTCATTTACCAAGAGATAGCTCAGCAAACTATTCTCACTTTAGGCCGATCTTACTTGCTCTAGAACATCGCTGATAACTTTTAATCATTAATTGAGGTGAAGTTGTACATTTCCAAAGACTTATTACACAGTACAGAAAAAAATCAATGCCATACCAAATGTTTACTGGTAAGAAAAAAAAAAATGAAGACAGAAAACACTATAACCAGTATCTCCAGCAGATGATAGAGATGAAAAGATGGCCATTCACCACCAGACTATCCCACACACATATCCCTATGCAAAACCTTGTGGCAGTCACAGCCCAAATCCACACTGTAACAAAATGGATCAAACATCCCTGTGATCACTGTAGACAACATTAAGCCCTGCCCCGATTTAGGGTGAAAACAGGAAGGCATGGATGTTACATTTAAACAGCAGAACAGTAAGTTCTTATAAACAAACTATCTGACTAGCCTTGATGTTTAAAGCACTAATTGTTGCCACAACCTGATCTGCTGAACGTCAACTTCAGCTCCTCCTCTCAAGTGTTCCTTAGAGTTGATACAAGTTAAGAGAAGAAATGACACTGCAAAAAAGCAGGGGGTACCTTACCACCCTGCTGAAAGCATCAGAAAACATCAGAGCGGGGCAGAGCGCAGGAGAAAGGGAAAACGAAGTGTTTCTTTTCCACCACAGGCATATCCATTTTATGAAGAACAGCCTTAGCCTTACCACAATCTTTCTCAATATTTATACTTGAATCACTTTTTTTTTTTTCCCCAAATATTTCTCAGAAAAACCACAGCCACATAGTTTTAGAAGGAATGAAGGTCTGGTGCATCAGGCTCTGTTCCAGCAGTTTTCACTGGAAGAAAGCAAACACAGTAGAAGCAGAATGTCTGGATACACACAACCCTTTTGCTTTTCTCGAGAACACAACAAAAAACATTGCAAATTTCTGCTGTAAGGACCAGCTGGCAAGGAAGGGAGACTGAAGCACTTGTAGACCAGTTTACTCTTTGCAGCACTTGTAGATCTGGAAAACACTACTCATAAGCAGAGCAAACAATGATAGTGTAATATCCCGTGGCATTGTTCTGTACTTTTTCTAGACCATTCTCTTGAAAATCAGAGAACAGTAAGCATTAGTAGGCCATTATAAACCAGAACAACCTAGAATGTCCTTGTTCAAGATACATAGACAGAAAATTCTACTAACTAAAAAAAGAAAAGCACAACATTTTGGCAAGTCAAGAATTTATCTCCTTTATACAGTGCAGTTATACAGTGACATGGCCTTTTCAAAATGCACTGCAGCCAGCTTCACAAAGGCCACCCACTCTGATAAGACACCAACGACATTAGTAACAAAATGAAGACCTTGATCCTGGGTAGCTAGCAAATCACTCACTCTCCTTGCTTCCCTCTGTTACTCTGGATATGGGTGCTGCAAGCCTGAAAAAAAGGTTAAATATTTTACCTCTTAACTTTATGGTACAAAGTCCTTTCCTTGCTCACTGTTACACAGCAACTTGCTTCCAAACAGCGATTAAAAGAGAACACAAATAACATTTTTTTTCTGACAAATGTCCTTCTGCTCACCTTGCCTTGACCATGAGGGTTTCTGAATATACTTGCCATGGAAAATGGAAGCCACATGAAATACAAGAATCTCTCTTTTAAAACCAGTAATTGTATGATCGGTATTGATAGGTTTACTCCACTGCTTAACACAGCTGCTCAGCTGTGAAAGCATCCATTCAAAATCTCAAGATCCAGTTCAACTCTCTCCTCTGTCTTTGGAAATTGGAACCAACTTTTCCTTCCTCTTAGGAGAAGGTTTTCCTGCATTGTATTGCACAGTTGTTTGTTGAAACCCATGTGCAGTGTTTGGAAAGGTAACATCAACTCAGAACTTCAACCTCCTACACAGAATTCTCTACCACTAAGCCATGAAGTAGTACATCCTTCTCTGTCTATACCCATATACCTTTAATTCTTCTTTGCAAAGAACAAGAAATTATAAGGGAGGGAATGAGTGTTCCACTTCAGGAAGCTCACTATTTTAATCCCTGGCCCTTCTCCCAGGAGACACATACGTAAACTTCCTCAGGAAAAGATGGGAATTGAACCCAGCTCAGTCACGCCCTGGGAGAATACATTCACTAGCCTGATTCCAGACACAGACAGCACTGCCTCTGCTTGCTTTGCTTAAAAAGGAAAAAAAGGGGGGGGGGGGAAAAGAAAAAAGCAGAGGGTACATTATTGAGATTTTTTTTTTAAGACTATGAGCTTCTACTTTCAAGAAGGAACTCCAGGCTGTGTATTACAACCTTTACAGAGAGCTAAGTGAAATACACTTGCTCCTGAATAGGTGGTAACTTAAAATACACTCTCTTTTCTTTCCTACTTACTGATTTACATAACTCCCCACTCCATATGCTGGTTTTTCTATATTCTGCTTTGAGACATGAGAATTCTCACATCTAATTATTTGCAAACATAGCACAAGCATTGTTCAGTGAATTCTACTCACCTTGAAACCTGCACTTCTCCATTTCCACACTGTGGAAATGTGGACATCAGTGTGGACTTAGGCAAAACATAAATCTGTGATGAGTTTTCTCTTATTATTGTGATTTTCTTACCTCAACTATGGCTGCAAACACTCAGAATATATTACTTAAGAGCTTATCTTGCCATCTTAGAGGAAATTTTTGAGCCCACTCCTGTCCTTCTCTCTCAGGGAGGTGATTCTCCCCCTTTACTCTGCTCTCCTCAGACCCCACCTGGAGTACTGTGTGCAGTTCTGGAGCCTCCAACACAAGAAGGACATGGAACTGCTGGAGCGGGTCCAGAGGAGAGCCACGAAGATGATCAGAGGGCTGCAGCAGCTCTGCTATGAGGACAGGCTGAGAGAGTTGGGGCTCTGCAGCCTGGAGAAGAGAAGGCTTCCAGGAGACCTTAGAGTGGCTTTGCAGTATCTGAAGGGAGCCTACAGGAAGGCTGGGGAGGGACTATTGACAAGGTCTGGGAATGTCAGGACGAGGGGGAATGGGTTTAAACTGGAAGAGGGGAGATTTAGACTGGATATTAGGAGGAAGTTCTTTACAGTGAGGGTGGTGAGACACTGGCACAGGTTGCCCAGGGAGGTTGTGGATGCTTCCTCCCTGGAGGTGTTTAAGGCCAGGCTGGATGAGGCCTTGAGCAGCCTGCTCTAGTGGGAGGTGTCCCTGCCTATGGCAGGGGGTTGGAGCTGGATGATCCTTGAGGTCCCTTCCAACCTAAACCATTCTATGATTCTATGATAAGTGAAATTTGCCTCCTAAGAGTGAAAAAAAGAAAAATCTAAGAGAAGATTTTTTGTATTATTTTCTCCTTATGATTCAAGAGTTACTACTTCACTTGTTGGTTGGCTTTCAGGCCCAAAGAACAGTGTACAACACAGAACATCTAATGGACTGTTACACCTAATGGACTGTGACAGCTAAGCATAAAACAAAAGATACAGAATATTCAGGCAGTCTTCTATGCTCAGCAGAGAACTGAATTGCTCAGCAAGACCTGGATTTAGATTTTACCTGTCTGCTTTCAAGTGGTGTAGGTGCACACAACTAACGTAGGCTTAACTTCTCAAAAGTGAATGAGGTGACAAGCAAAAGGAGACAGGCCACAAGAAGCCTTGAAAGTAAAGGAATGTAGTTTATCTTTGATGAAACAAAGAAACAAAAAAAAAAAACCCAGGGAAATCTCTTGGTAGAAAAAACAATGATGAGCCTAAGGCAGTCAAAATTATAAAAATCAGCTACCCATTACTTTGGATACATTCCCCAAAGCAAGATAGAAGAGTGTGGCTGTAAACAGAGGTACAAGACATCCCACCCAGTACTGCTGTCCTAGGACATATGCTGGCTCTCAGCTGAACCCACGATTTAGGCAGTGTGACCACAGCACCTCTTACCTGATGCAGCTCAAGCCTTCTGCTTCTAATGCCACTCTTAGTAACAAGTCTCCTCCATGCTATACTACCAACAACAGTCCTTCAAAGCTTCTAGCTGAAATTTGGTCTCTTAACCTTTAACACTAAGCTCTAGAGCACACTATATTTTGAACACTACTAATTCATTTAATGATCTTAGGGAATCAATTACCACAGACTCAGATCCTGTCATCATGTAAAGCTTCTGTGAGCAGAAGTGTATCTCACTTAGAAAGATCCTTGTTCTACCTGAAGAAATTCATACTATTAAGAGTGCAGTGGGAAGAGCAGGAGAATTTTGGACTTTGAGCAATGAAATTCTTGACCTTTGAAAGCCAAAACGAAATGTATTATTTAAATCAGCTTGATTTTTGATACATTGATTGGTATAGCCATAATAGGTGTTGAGGGGGGGGGGAATGCATTTCAATTTTAGTATTTTTAGAAACAAAGAAGTGTAACTCCCATTTCCTGATCTTCCCTTACTTCACGTGCATGCTGTTGAATCACTTGCTGCAGATACCACTCAAAACTGATGCCACAGCATTTCACAAGCTACACTTCATCAGACTTGAACATTTTCACCAGAGGAACCACCTCAGAAATGTTATCTGCTACTGCCAAAGCAACAACATCCCATATCAAAATGTCTCAAGTCAAACTAGTTGCTCTCAGAACCATTGTTCCAGAGAAGCTGTGATTTATCTGGATCAACCCTTTTTTTTTTTTTTCAACTGCCTGTGACTTGAAAGATGTTTAAAAATAGATCTGAGGTAATTGTCGTCTATTAGGTAACTCCAGTGTGTTGTGGTTGCCTCTGCCACCACATTACATCATTTGAATTTCATGAGGTGTTCTGAAAATAAGTTACACAACACTGCTCATTTACATCACTTTAACTTTAGGATCCAAGTGACCAACCTTGGCCAGGCTGTGTTCCTATACTCACAAATTAGAATAGAATAGAACAGAATCAGTCAGGTTGGAAGAGACCTCCAAGATCGTCCAGTCCAACCTAGCACCCAGCCCTATCCAGTCAACCAGACCATGGCACTAAGTGCCTCA
>WAAF01010882.1:103761-120083 GCA_013400475.1 Tricholaema leucomelas
GCCCAGAACTGGACACAGTACTCAAGGTGTGGCCTGACCAGTGCTGAGTACAGGGGCAGAATAACCTCCCTCCTCCTACTGCCCACGCTGTTCCTGATACAAGCCAGGATGCCATTGGCTCTCTTGGCCACCTGGGCACACTGCTGGCTCATCTTCAGCTACTATCTACCAGTACCCCCAGGTCCCTTTCCTCCTGGCTGCTCTCCAGCCACTCTGTCCCCAGCCTGTAGCGTTGCTTGGGGTTGTTGTGGCCAAAGTGCAGAACCCTGCACTTGGCCTTGTTCAATCTCATCCAGTTGGCCTCTGCCCACCCATCCAGCCTGTCCAGGTCCCTCTGCAGGGCTCTCCTGCCTTCCAACAGATCCACAGCTGCTCCTAGCTTGGTGTCATCTGCAAACTTACTGATGCTGGACTCAATCCCCTCATCCAGATCATCAACAGCACTGATCCCTGGGGAACAAAATTCTTAATCATTCTGCATTTGAAGAAAAACTAAATTCCATCAGTTCCACTTTTTATTATTTTGATGTGACCTAACCTTCACCTTTCAGACATTTGCTGCTAAATGTCTGGCAAAACACTACCAGAATAAACAAGTTACTACAGTCTCTCTAAAGTCTATAATCTTGCAATAGGATGAACGGATGGCAGAGGAATCAAAGTTGCCTCATGAAACAAAATCACTCATCTTGTTTTCTAGGGAAATCTCATAATAAAATAAATAAATAAAACCTGACAGGCAAGTTCATCAAGTAAAGGAGTAACATGCTAGTAAACAAGTAACTAGCATGCTTAAATTCTTAGCTTAGCTTTCTAAGGAGGTGTTCAAGAAAAGCCTGGATGAGGCACTTAATGCCATGGCCTGGTTGACTGCATAGGGCTGGGTGATAGGTTGGACTGGATGATCTTGGAGGTCTCTTCCAACTTGGTTGATTCTATTCTATTCTATTCTAACAAATAGGTAATTAGTATTATGATGAACCCTATCACTTGAAATGAAACAGATTTAACAGATGAGTGGACTTTGAAAAGATCTTAACTGCCTAAAAAAATTAAACAGGCAACCAGAGAGAGGCAACACTACCAGATTTGGTGCTCCCATTAATAAGATGGTGGCTACTGTACGTATGAGTACCAGTATTAGACACTAGAGAATCCACATGGCTGAAAGATCACAAGAAAAAAACTTCAACAAAGGCTTATGCCTGATTAGGTTCAGACAGCCAACACTGCAGAAAACAAGGCTTCACCAGAGGCACTGCTACAGCTAACTTAAATTCCAGCTTATGCTGGTTCATCACTGGAAGCAACTTGAACTTATGTGTACAGATAAACCTCCCAGCTCTAAACCGATCAGGATTCGGAAGCAGAGGTAATTCAGGCAGGTGTAACATTTGCAACTAAGCATTTGAAAACGTCGGGATCACTTAGCCCAGCTGCTTAGCACTTTCAAATATCTCAGCAGACACGCTAACAAGAGTACTTCTCCGACACAATAGCTTTGCATTATCTATCAGCCCAGCCAACGAGTGCTGGGCTGCAGCAAGAGCAGTGTGGGCAGCAGGGCAAGGGAGGGGATTCTCCCCCTTTACTCTGCTCTCGTCAGACCCCACCTGGAGTACTGTGTGCAGTTCTGGAGCCCCCAATACAAGAAGGACATGGAACTGCTGGAGCGGGTCCAAAGGAAAGCCACGAAGATGCTCAGAGGGCTGCAGCAGCTCTGCTATGAGGACAGGCTGAGAGAGTTGGGGCTCTTCAGCCTGGAGAGGAGAAGGCTTCGAGGAAACCTTATAGTGGCCTTCCAGTATTTGAAGGGAGCCTACAGGAAAGCTGGAGAGGGACTATTTACACGGTCTGGTAATGTTAGGACGAGGGGGAATGGGTTTAAGCTGGAAGAGGGGAGATTTAGACTGGATGTTAGGAGGGAGTTCTTTACAGTGAGGGTGGTAAGGCACTGGAACGGGTTGCCCAGGGAGGTTGTGGATGCTTCCTCCCTGGAGGTGTTTAAGGTCAGGCTGGATGAGGCCTTGGGCGAGATGCTCTAGTGGGAGGTGTCCCTGCCTGTGGCAGGGGGTTGGAGCTGGATGATCCTTGAGGTCCCTTCCAACCTAAACCATTCTATGATTCTATGATTCTATGATTCTATCAACAACCACAGTACACAAGGAAAATGGACATTTAAACAGCGAAGATACAGGGTCATGACATGTTTTAAAGCTAAAAGAAATTTAGTAACTACTCTGTGTCACACAATGCCTAGGGTCAAACTCTGAACCTCAAAGCAAACTGTGCTTTACTGACAAGTGACAGTGCTTTAAATAGGTCAGAGGCAGCCATAAAAAAGGAGAACTCTCTATTTAGCTCTTTGTTATCTTTATAATTGCCAATCATCACCTAAATCAATAAAGGTCACACAAAATGAGCCCTCCAATCTAGAAGGAGCACCACAAATTCAGAAAGTCAACAGCCTGCCACTCTCACATCTTTCATAAAAGGCCTATGTTTATGTCACCCTTCCCTTAACACTTAAAAACATGAGATAATCCATCGCCTAACATACTTTGCCAAGAGGTGTGGCATTACACTGAACTGAAAGCAGATTTCAGAAGTGAAAGTAAAAATAACTTGAAAAACACTGTATACACATATATAGAACTGTATACACACACATCGACCCAATCACAGCATCACTGCTGCCAGGAACACTGATGTCACAGTCTCACAGTATCACCAAGGTTGGAAGAGACCTCACAGATCACCAAGTCCAAGCCGTTACCACAGAGCTCAAGGCTAGACCATGGCACCAAGTGCCACGTCCAATCCTGCCTTGAACAGCTCCAGGGACGGCGACTCCACCACCTCCCTGGGCAGCCCATTCCAGTAGCCAATGACTCTCTCAGTGAAGAACTTTCTCCTCACCTCAAGCCTAAATTTCCCCTGGCGTAGCTTGAGGCTGTGTCCTCTTGTTCTGGTGCTGGCTGCCTGAGAGAAGAGAGCAACCTCCTCCTGGCCACAACCACCCCTCAGGTAGTTGTAGACAGCAATAAGGTCTCCCCTGAGCCTCCTCTTCTCCAGGCTAAACAATCTCAGCTCCCTCAGCCTCTCCTCGTAGGGCTGTGCTCAAGGCCTCTCAACAGCCTCGTTGCCCTTCTCCGGACACACTGAAGCATCTCAATGTCCTTCTTAAATTGTGGAGCCCAGAACTGGACACAGTACTCAAGGTGTGGCCTAACCAGTGCATAGTACAGGGGCAGAATGACCTCCCTGCTCCTGCTGGCCAAGTGCTACTGATTTTTGGAAGGTCTTGGTGACAGGTCAAGGATCCCAATGGCTGTAAAAAGGCACACATCACACCCATCTTCTAGATGGGCAAGATGGGCAGTTCAATCATACAAAAGTCTGCTAAGTCTAATGTCAGATTAAGGAGCAAATCCTCCTGGGAACCACCTATGGATGCTTGAGGAACAAAAAGGTGATGGGAAATTGCCAGTATGCATCTACCCAGGATGAAACACACCTGACATCCCATAGCTTGCTATACTGAAATGACTGGCTCTGTGGATGACAGCACAGCAGCTTATTTTGAATTTAGAAAGGCTTTCAACAAGGTTTCCCATGGTAACTTTAGAGCCAAACTGGTGACCTATAGTTTGAATAGGGTAACCGTACAGAGAGCAGAACTATGTCGACCACTAGAGTCAAAGGGCAGTGATTAGTAGTCCAAAATCGATCTGATTGAAACTAAGTATGTTCTCCATCATGGCCAGTACTGCTTAATGTCTACACTGATAACCTGGGCAACAGGGTGGGATACACTCTGAGCAGATGTGGATACCAAACTGGAAAGGGAAGCTCAGTAAGTTTGCAGGATTTCCACTCCTGGAGATAACTCAAACAGAGCCAAACATGGCCCTGAGCAACCTGATCTAAGTCGTCCATGCTTTTAGTGAGTGTTGGACCAGATGATCTCCAGAAGACCTTCCAGAATGTTAATTATTCTGTGACTATATTTTAAGTAAGTAAAAGAAAATGGAAGCAGTTGAAAATTATTTTAAAAACTGAGACATGGGAGATATTTCAAGTGGAAGTAGGCCAGAAATGAACATTAAAAGATGTTCAATTAAACAGGCAAAGAGAGCAGCTTCAAACTTTAAACCTTACAAACTGCTGTTTTCACAAATTGTACCAGCTGATCAACTAAAACTTTTGAGGTAAGAGCAGAGACTTTACATGTAAACTGTTAATTAAGTGGTTATCTTCCAGACCAGAGACCTCTGTCTCAATTTGCAACACAAAATAATGATCTGGACTACACTGCTCTTCAGAAACTAATCACAAGGTCTTCTCCTGACAGACCTGTATTTTCAGTGTTGGACAGTGCCCCAAACAAAGCACATGCATCACCTTCAAATGCTCTCCCAGCTTGCCCAACAGCTCCAGATTAGGAGCTCATTGAAGAATCAGTATCTCCTACAGAATTTAGCTTCATTTTTCATAGAAGTTACTTTGCTGTGGTATGAAATTAATTCACTTTTCAAAATTAAAGACTGCAACATAAAAACCTGTAGAAAAACCTACTGAAGAACTGCCATGCTCCAAACCACTGTAACACCTGAATCTCAACATATAAAGCCTTCTCAACAACACAGTCCAAAATCATCCACGGGTCATTTCTGTCTTGATGTATCTCACTGCGTTCACAGGGAAAATGGTGCAAGAAATAAGCAGTATATAAAGCTCTGAAAGCACAAAAAGACATAGGTACAGAATTGTCAGGGTTTGAAGGGACACGAAGGAACATCTAGTTCCAACTGCCCTGCCATGGGCAGGGATGCCCTCCACTAAATCGGTTTGCCCAGCGCCACATCCAGCCTGGCCTTAAAAACATCCAGGCATGCAGTTTCCATTACCTCCCTGAGCAACCTGTTCCAGTGTCTCACAACCCTCATAGGGAAGAACTTCTTCCCAATGTCTAAATCTACCTTCCTCTAGCTTGGATTCATTCCCCCTAGTCCTATCACTACCCTACACCCTAAAAAGTCCCACAACCTGTTCCAGTGTCTCACCACCCTCATAGAGAAGAACTTCTTCCCAATGTCTAAATCTACCTTCCTCTAGCTTGGATTCATTCCCCCTAGTCCTATCACTACCCTACACCCTAAAAAGTCCCACAACCTGTTCCAGTGTCTCACCACCCTCATAGAGAAGAACTTCTTCCCAATGTCTAAATCTACCTTCCTCTAGCTTGGATTCATTCCCCCTAGTCCTATCACTACCCTACACCCTAAAAAGTCCCACAACCTGTTCCAGTGTCTCACCACCCTCATAGAGAAGAACTTCTTCCCAATGTCTAAATCTACCTTCCTCTAGCTTGGATTCATTCCCCCTAGTCCTATCACTACCCTACACCCTAAAAAGTCCCACAACCTGTTCCAGTGTCTCACCACCCTCATAGGGAAGAACTTCTTCCCAATGTCTAAATCGACCTTCTTCTAGCTTGGATCCATTCCCCCTAGTCCTATCACTACCTTGCAACCTAAAAAGTCCCTCACCAGCTTTCTTGTATATTGAAAGGCCGCAATAAGGTCTCCTCAGATCCTTCTCTTCTCCAAACTGAACAACCACAACTTTCTCAGTCTGCCCTCATAGGAGAGGTGCTCCCGCCCTCTGATCATCCTCGTGGCCCTTCTCTGGACACGTTCTAGCACATCCATATCTTCCTAGTGAGAGGGGTTCCAGAACTGTACTCCAGGTGGGGTCTCAAAAGCGGTAGTAGATGGGGGGAAACATCCCTCTTGACCTGCTGACCACAATTCCCTTAATGCAACCCGGGGTACAGTTGGCTCTCTGGGCTGCAATTGTATGCTGGCAGCCCATACTGAGCTTCTCATCCACCAGCAACCCCAAGTCCTTTTCTTCAGGGCTGTTCTCAAGCCAGGCACGTGTTACTGTTACTGGGATCAGGAACCTATTCTTTGTTTTTATTATCATGACAGCTAACAATTCATTCAGGAGCACATCCCATATCTTACATCCTGCATGGATGGAGAATTAAAAATAAATGCAATTCCCTCAAGATAGTTAATTAAAGGAGTATATTCACTTGATCTAATTTAGGTATCTGAGTTAGGAGGCCAATCTAACCAGAAGTGCTGGGTGATAGGTTGGACTGGATGATCTTGGAGGTCTCTTCCAACCTGGTTAATTCTATGATTCTATGATTCTACAGCGGGGAGTGCAGAGCAGCCTAAAATCCATGTGTGCAGGGATGCAGGTGATTCTCCTAACATCCTGCAGAACTTTGAGTCTGAACTAAGGTTTCTGTAAATTGGGGTCTGGATGGTGGTGTGAATGCTCCTCCCACCTTAGTCAGAATTTGAAAGTGCAGACACATCAAACAGGGAAGATAAAGTGGAAACAAGGAAACAAAAAATAGCAAAGTTTAGTAGAAAAATGAAGCCTACCTAGATATTTATCCAATAATGCTCATTATTTCTAAACATCACCATAGTGTCAGAAGACACAGGTGTTTATTACAGCTACAGTCATTGAATTTCAACCAAATTTCAGACGAACAATGTAAAATACTTGAAATCAAGCCTCACTTTATGTACCATTGATGTCATCCACACTGTGGCAAAGCTGTACTGCTTCACATGCTTCCTATGTTTTCCTGCCCACATACCAGCGTGGGAGCTGCTGCCACCACAGGCAAGCACGCACAAAAATAAGTTTAAAAAACATCTGGATCCCCAGAGATGTATGCAGTAGGGTTGCCCGAATGCAAAGGCAAGCAGCTTGTAATTTCTCGTTCCAGTGCTTCCAATTAAGAATTCCCAACTGAGAACCAATTGAGCATAGCTTAAAGATAACAGGCACTATCTAAAGCACTATCTACTTTCAGGTTCTGCAATGTGACAGGTGTCAATGTCAACTACTAAGAAAACCATGCATTCGAAATAGTATCTCAGTGTTTGGAGAAGTGAATCACATATTTCAGATTAATTTTATTTTCTGAATTACTACATGCCACAGTGTGAAACTGAGACCAAGGTAAGCCAGTGTATTTACAGACAAAACAGACTGCAACGTTTAACTGCAGAGATCAGTTCCATTTCCCAGACTCTAGGTTTTCACAGTAACTATAAGAAACAAAATCACCATTTGTCTATTAATAGGCCCGCATTACTTCACCTCGCCAGTGAGTTTCCTTGGGTAGACAGTGAGTTGTTTGCGCACTGATCCCGGTATTCCTTTCCCTTGCAAAGCAGCAATGAAGCAAAGGCCAGCAGCAGCAGCGCTGACAGATTACGCCGCCGCTGCTATCGGCAGCATTGGCCGGATTGCCACCTGCCCCGCAGACAAGCCGCGGAGCTCATCGGCCAAACTTTATGGTTCGGCGATGGAGCTGGCTCCTGAGAAAAGCAGTTCCCATAGAAACGCTGGAGCGGCTCCCGTCTGGGACGGGACTGCGGCGGGAGCGTGCGAGAGCTGCTGCTGCCCAGCCCGGCTCCCTGACAGCGCCCGGCTCCGCCGCCGGCGGACACTTATGGCCTCGCCGCGGAGCCGAACAAGTCAGATGCTCTCCAGCGGGGCAAAACGCACAAAACAGATGTTATTTTTAAGAGGAAAAAAACTCACAACCCCAAACAACTAAAAAAAAAGCACAAGCCCCACCACCCTCAAAAAGGGGAAACCAAATAGAGCGACTTAGCGCAATAGAAACCTCCACTCCCCACGTCCGCCCCCTGCCCGGACGGCTGCTCTGCTTGTAGGGCGGCAAGGACAAGCCCTTCTGCACGGCAGCGCCAGGGCCGGCCGTGCCCCGCCGACCCGGGCCCGCAACGAGGCCCCACGGGACGACTGGGCTGACATCTCCGTGTCACCGGAGTTTGTCCTCACCGTCCGTCCCCGCACCTCCCTTCCTCCGACCACCCCCCGAGGAGGAGACCGATCCGAAGTCGGATCAGGACGTATGCCCGCTCCTCGGAGCTCGGAGGAGCCGCAAGCCGCCCTGCCGCTTGTACCTGTTGCGCTGCCCGTAAACGCCTGCTCCGCACGGACTGCCTCCTCCTCCGCCTCCCGCAGCGGCGGCGTCAGCCCCACAACATGGCGGCGGAGGCGGGGGCCTCCCGGGAAGGAAGAGGGGGAGGGAGCCGGGGCCGACGGGCACGGGCCGAGGGCGCTGCTGGGTGCGGGCTTCGCGCCCGACAGCCGTGGGTGAGGGCGTGGAGTTGGATGCGTTCCTTTGGTGGCGCTCGACCAAGTCCCGAGAGGCTGACAAGCACCCTCGGGCAAGGTGGCATCTGTACTTGGGGCGGAAGGCCTAAATCAAAGGTCATAGAGTCATGGAATCATTTGGGTTAGAAGGGACCTTTAAAGGTCATCAAGTCCAACTCTCCTGCCGCGATCAAGGTCATCTTCAACATCTTGAGTTAGAACAGAACTCTCTAATCAGACTGGGAATGTTTTCTGGGATGGGACATCTACCACTGCCCTGAGCAACCTGTGCCAGTGTTTTCACCACCCTCATTGTAAAAAAACTTCTTCTGTAAACCTAGTAAAAATCTACTGCCTTTTAATTTAAAACCATCACCCCGTGTCCTGTCACAACTAGGCCCTACTAAAAAGACTGTCCTCAGCGTTACTGAGGTTGCCTTGTCCTGGGATGTCACCTCCTAGGTCTGGCCCAAGCTAAGGTGGGGTCTGGAGGTGAGAAAGACAGACCTGTTAGCATTGGGCAGCTCGACCTTTGTGGCACAGCAGTGAGGACCCCACGCAGAAAGCTGTGGTGCAGGCAGCAGCCAGCATCATTTGCTCTGCAGGATGATTCTGTGAAGCTAGAAGCTACAGCTTAAAACACTTAACTGACAGAAAATTTACCACAGCCTTACTGAATTTTTTCTCAGTATTGATTCCAACTGCTGCCTCCCTATTTGCTCCCTAAATTTGTCTTCATTTTTCTAGCTGTATTTCTGCATTTAGAAAAAAAAAGGATAACAAACACTAAAATAATCCTATCATGACTGTTCCTTGTAGAAGCTGGAAGCCTTCGGTTTGATCTGACTCCCACACTATGCACCCCTGGAAGAAGGAAGATAGTACCCTTGGGACTGCCCGATGGTGTTCCCCAGTGGGAAGCATTGGGGCACCAGAACCAGAGAGAGGGAGGAGGCAGTCACGAGGAACTAAATTTGACTCATGCCAGGCACTGCTCAGTGTACTGAAACAGGCAGGGTTTCAGAGGTTTAACTTTTCAAGAATGAAAGGCTCCCATAGAATGGAAATCCATAACAAATGTCCTCACTTTTAAACATGAAACGTTTTCCTTCTTTAGCGAGTGGCTCTTGCTTTGAACAGAAGATTACAGCACCATTCTGCTGTGTTTCTGTTGTGTAGGTAATTGCATATCACCTTTGTACAGAGCAGTTTTTTTCCACTGACTCACTCTCCTGGGTTATTAAAGCACCTTTCCAGTTTGTTACACCTTTTATCATCATTGTAATGCCAGAATAGTCATGTTATTGTGCCATGCAATGGCCACAGTCACATACTAGCACATACTACTCATCAGTATTTCAGCTTATACTAGCACATACTACTTGTTAGTATTTCAGCTTGGGCCCCTGATGTTTGCATTTGTTGTTACGGCCACCACATTGTACTGCCAGTTTGCATTCATGTGTTTATCCCTCATGATGTCCTCAGCCCTCATCTGATTCAATGCTTTTGAAGACACAGACATAGTATTTTCTTCTCTTACTTCTGGCCCAAAAGTATGCTTTCTATTTCTGTTCCTGTGTACATACAGCAGCCTTGCCTTTGATGTATTGGACTTGATCTATGAGGTCTCTTCCAACCTTGGTAATACTGTGATACTGTGATATATTTGCCATGTAAGTGGGTTAAAACTCATGTTGGTCAAGGGGCACTTGCTGATTTTGTGATTTAAATTACTCAGTAGCCATCAGCCCAGGTGGCTTTCAGCCTTTGCTGTTTTGAAGTGACCTGGAGATTTCATGAGCAGTGCTTCATTTCATCCTGTTGTAGTTTTGATTCAGCTGGCAGCAGAGATGAGAGAAGAGCCCTGGGTAAAGAACAGACTCATTTGAAGCCCAGTTAAAAAGTCTCTCATCTGACAATATTTCATTTGAATTACTTTCTAATTAATCTTAAAATGCAGCCTATAATCCTCTATAGTGATAGAGCATCATTCTAAACGATGTTGTGTAGGCAATGGCTAGTCTTTTTTGAACTGAAGTGCTTGCATTGGACATGACAGGCTACAGGTTCATAAAGGCTGTTGTAGAAAGGATCAGGGTAACAGTAAACCAGATAGATATGTTTCTCCTCACAGGAAAAAAAGATCAGGTTACTGATTAAAAATATTGGGAAGGATGGTGGGAAAATCTGTCAACAAAAGTCTCTTAACAGGTTAGACAGATACCTGTGAGGAGTGTGGTAAATACAGTTGATCCTGCCTTGAGCATTGAACTAGGTGTCCTCTCAAGAAACCTCACAGCTCTTTTCTTCTGTAATTAATGCCAGGATGGACTTGGGCCATGTACTGTGTGAATTTGTGCCACTGTGTACTGTGTTCAGTTCTGGGCCCCCCAGTTTAGAAGGGACATTGAAATCCTTGAGCGTGTCCAGAGAAGGGCGACGAGGCTGGTGAGAGGCCTTGAGCACAGCCCTACGAGGAGAGGCTGAGGGAGCTGGGATTGTTTAGCCTGGAGAAGAGGAGGCTCAGGGCAGACCTTATTGCTGTCTACAACTACCTGAGGGGTGGTTGTGGCCAGGAGGAGGTTGCTCTCTCCTCTCAGGCGGCCAGCGCCAGAACAAGAGGACACAGCCTCAGGCTGCGCCAGGGGAAATTTAGGCTCGAGGTGAGGAGAAAGTTCTTCACTGAGAGAGTCATTGGACACTGGAATGGGCTGCCCAGGGAGGTGGTGGAGTCGCCGTCCCTGGAGCTGTTCAAGGCAGGATTGGACGTGGCACTTGGTGCCATGGTCTAGCCTTGAGCTCTGTGGTGAAGGGTTGGACTTGATGATCTGTGAGGTCTCTTCCAACCCTGATGATACTATGATACTATGATACTATGATACCAGACAAAATGCCATGTAGAAGAGAGTTGGGAAGCTGTGCAGGGGACCATGTGCATAGTAGGACATGTATTTTGTGCACATGATCAAAGGGAAGATTACTCATATGAAGAGTGAGTTTTAGTGTGTATCTACTTGATGTTATACACAGTTCTGCAACTACTTAAGCCTATGGCTAGGCTGTAATGACCTCTAGTAACTCTCATTACCTGCTTTGTGGCCTACATTGCCTCTATTGCAAACTGCAGCAGAAACAAGGGAGATACCTGGAAGTTGTGACAGCTTTGAATGGCAGGATACTACATGGACAGCTTTGTACCTTAATAATGTCCACAGCTATTAATGACATATTTTGATTTGTGTTGTTAGTGTTAAACATTCCTCTATCCCCACATTGGATAATGCATATGCTAAATAAAGGTGATAGTGTTTTTGGGTTTGGTTTGGTTTTCATGTGTGTGTGTTTGGGTTTTTTTGTTTGGTTGGTTTGTATTTTAAATATGCAGATTTGCCAGACTACATATGAGGAAGAAGATACATGTGCCTTCTTCACTGCTGGGAATAAGACTTATGATATTGATTAAAAAAACCCAAATTGCTTCTTTACTCCTCTCTGAAAACATCCCACCACCTGAAGATAAGTTATTAAACTTATTTAAATCAAATTAGAACCAAATGTAATGCTTAACCTTTGCCTCTGAGATGACAATGTGCACAAAGCAAGAAGTGTATAAAGGATGCTGGGGTACTTGTTTCTGTAAATCCAACAGATGGGAAAGGTCCCATCTGTGTTATTAATGCCACGTGAGATCCTCATGGGAAAGCAGCAATGTAACTCATTTTGAGATAACTACAGATGTTGCCTAATACCTCTTTGATACAAAAGTGAGCCAGGAAAAGCTGCAATACTGTGAGTTTTGTTGTCTGGGAGGGGAGAAGTCAGAGAGAATGCAAAATTCAGCAGACATCCTAGAGAGAAAAACTTGTGTAAAACAATCAGCATATCAAAGCTTTATGTATTCTTATTACAGAATTCTTATTATAGACAAACTGGGTGCTCTTTCATCTGCATTACCACAAACAATCAGAGCTAATCAGAGGTACTAGGACATTAAATACCTATAAGATCATTTCGTTATCAGGAAGAGGTGAAGGACTTACAGGCTGCTGTGAAGACAGTTGAATGCAGTAGCCCCTCACGTAGACATCCGAAGTTTAGTATGAGTTATAAAAGATGTGTCCATAAAGTGAAGCTGAACTAACTCTTATATAACCTGAGAAGACTCCTAGAGAGATGTTTTTTTCAATGATGGCTGAGGCATAAACTAGTATTAGAGCTACTTTGTCTACATTTTGCTTTGCTGTAAATTAGTAACCGAATTAGCATGTCTTTAAAATGAAGAACTTTGTCCTCTGGTTTGCTTGAATGAAAATTGTTTCCTAGAGTTTTACAACTGCTTAAAGAAAGTTCAAAGGAAAAACACTTTACTTTTATGAAAGCGGAGTTTCTACAGGAGCTGTTGCAGATGCTGCCTTTGGGCATCTCTTCTGCAAGCTTCAACATGCAGTTTTGGGGGCTCATGTCAAGTACTAGGTGAAATAAAAGTCCCTTCTGGTAGTAGTTAGTACCCTTCTAGGAAGTAGTAGCAACAAACCAATTTAAAACTGCAGGAATTTGTCTGAAAAGGCTCTTAGGGTAATGAAAATTACTTAATAACAGATGAGTAATAGAAGAGACAGATGAAAATAGAAGAAACCTATGGTATGATAGCACAGAGACTTGTTTCAGACATAGATACTGGGTTACAGCACAGCAGCTACCCAGAAAAAAACAGTTAAGGTGAAATGTGTGGGACAAGCAGAAAAGAAGCAGGATTTACTATAAGCAATGTCACATCCTTTAGTATTTCTATTATCTTTAGTCTCCTGCATGTTCTTGTCGTATCTGAGCCAAAACCAACATAAACCAGCAAAAGCTAAAAAGGTACAATGAAGATGGAGAAACCAGAAATATTAAAAGCAACTCAATTTTCATGTTAAGGCTTTACTTTGTAATCATTACCTGTACTCTGTCCTCAATTTCCTGTTACAGGCAGTTATGCTTTCTTTAGAGTAATAAGGAAAGTTCTCCACTGATAGCAAAAGAGATAATGAATAAAGTTGCACAGCCTGAACCGAACAGCAGTAAGGAATATGACTTCTTCCCACTCTCAGTTTACTCCGTAATGTTGCTTATTTTCTCTAGGAAAACATGCCAGAAGTGAAGGATTTTTATTCTCCCTGTCCAAGCTCTCTGACCAGGCAGTGCCTGAGCTTGTTGCTAAACATATTTCTGCAAATGTACGTTTAAAATAGATAAAGTTTAGCCAGAACAAAAATCAACACCGGAAATCAGTTACTCCCAAGATTAAGCCACGCTTTTTGCAGTCACTTGCCAGGGATAAAGGAATGTAAAGCAAACCAACAACTATTTCTGAATGGCAGTAATTGCAACAGAGTGAGTCGCACAGCTTCCTTGTGTGGTGTCCTGTTTAATTTTGCTTGCTGATGAGAAACATTCCCTCATCTGTGGAGTCCAGCTTGTTGTCCCAGCTATAAAGAACTACTTAGAAACAGCCACACCTACCCAATGAGTGGCAGCTCTGAACCCTTTTATTAGATTCAACTCTATTCTTCATGCTAAATTTTCTTTTGCGCTTCTTTCCCTTCATCTGATACAGAAGCAGTGAACCCTCACTTAACGCTGCTGCCAGGTTTCAATTCTACATCAGTATTCAAATGTTTTCTTCCTTTTGTGCAAATGCTAGATACTGTCTTTAGGCTAGGCCTGTTTTTTAAGCTTGCAGGCACAAAATGCAATGGAATAAACAACAGCACGAGTTAATATTTACCTTCCACACTTAACACAACGGGCATGATGCATTTCTGATGAGGATTCCGAGTAATACTTTGTCCAAAAGGTATAGAAGGCACAAGGCACACACTGCAACAAAAACAGTGCTTGTAGACAGGCTGCTTTGGTTTCTGAACCAGAAAGTCACACTGTTTGTAAAACCACACATGGTTTATGCTTCTGTATTCATTTGCAGCAGTTTCTGTTATTCAATAGCTGTATAGAATAAAATATTCACGTTCCTGCTTCTTTCCCTGCTAAGCACAGACATGCATTTGTAGGAGATGGAGAGCTGAACTGCTTTTGTTCAGAAGATGGCAACAGCTTCCTTGGCTAACAGCATTGGAATGGTTTGGAGTTTTATAGAACATCTGTGTAGCCATAGGGAAGGTACATTTCAGACAGGACAGAATGTGTTGTCAAGGAAGGCAGAGCTGACTCATGCAGACCGAATTATGGCAAATAACATTTTGCCAACTGCTGAGCAGACACAAGAGTTTTACTTGCAAAACTTCTCTGCAGTGCAGGCACTCAGAAACGTTTGAGTACACATGAATTTCACAAGTTTCAAGTGCTGGAGATAACACAGCAGTGGGGTTAAGCAAGGTCACCTGGTGCAATTTGCAATCCTTATGCTGTAATTAGTAAATAATACCTTGGTAAGCCAGAGTTACAAGTTCATTTCAGATGCATTTCTTTCTCCACACTCATGTTTTAATGCAAGCCAAGAAGCCAGTCTAATCCCAACAGGTTGATATCCCTACTGCATTTGCTATAAATTACTTTCCCCCCCCCCCCCAGAGCTTGCAGTTTTGTTTGATAGAAACATGCAATTGGGTACAAATTGTTAGGTTATGTGGTAAAAGCTCATGTGCATGCCCACAGAGACGCAATGGTGGGAAGGACCAAATAATACTCATCTTAGCTACTTGAGAGGCCATCAGCCCATCAAAGATGCATTTCCACAAGGCCAGAGGAGCATGAGGGCACAATGGCAGGTGACAACCCAAGGTATAGATGCCTAAGGAATGAACACCTTGGAACCATAGAATGGTTTAGGTTGGAAGGGACCTCAAGGATCATCCAGCTCCAACCCCCTGCCATAGGCAGGGACACCTCCCACTAGAGCAGGTTGCTCAAGGCCTCATCCAGCCTGGCCTTAAACGCCTCCAGGGAGGAAGCATCCACAACCTCCCTGGGCAACCTGTGCCAGTGTCTCACCACCCTCACTGTAAAGAACTTCCTCCTAACATCCAGTCTAAATCTCCCCTCCTCCAGCTTAAACCCATTCCCCCTCGTCCTGACATTCCCAGACCTTGTCAATAGTCCCTCCCCAGCCTTCCTGTAGGCTCCCTTCAGATACTGCAAAGCCATTCTAAGGTCTCCTCGACCTGTCCTTCTTGTGTTGGGGGCTCCAGAACTGCACGCTGTAATCAATGGAGTGAGAGCAGAGACCATACTATCAGCCATTAATGCTTCACTTGAATCTTCATGCAAGGTTTGTCTTGCTTTCGGTCTGCTCCTTGCTTTGGTAAGGGAAATCTATAATTCACTGATCTACTTCATAGATCTCAGAGACTTTCCTAAAATTAATTTGGCTGAAAAATGTTATAATGGTTAGACTGCAGAATTACTGAAACAGCTTCAGTTAACTAATAATTAGTTATTCCAGAATAACGAATAACCTTCAACTCTAAATAGTTGCAAGCAGCTTTTAGTGTTTACAGGGCTTTTACTGTTTAATAAAATTAATCCATTGGCACTTAGTATTGGCAGCCCCTCCAAAGAGATACTAGGCTGTAGTTGAATTTGCTTTTCCTCTTCTGCACTGGGATCATCTTGATTGGATGACATAGTGTAGATTAATATCTTGGCACTTAGCTTATTAACTGGAGTGACAGCTGCGAGCATGGCAGTTTCAACCTGCTAGAAATATCACATGTACAATAGTTGTGTCCCATGTTTCTGCCGTGCTGAAGTCCTGGACCATTTTGTTCTATAATGAGCCAGCTAAGTCCGGCCTAAGTAGCACTCACTAGATTGAGAGGATTTAAAATCAGATGAAAGAGAAGAAACTCTTTAGGACAGAGTCACAGCAGAGGACAGGAGCTTTGTCACTGTTATAAGGATGTCAGAATAACAAGATCTTTGTTTAGCATCATGAAGCCTTCATCAGTTCTGTAACAGTGAACAAGAAACATCATTGTCCTTATTTCAGGCCAATCTATGCCAGCAAATTCTGTGTAGTCCAGATTACAACAGCCCTGAGGAAAAGGACCTGGTGGTCCGAGTTGATGAAAAGCTCAACATGAGCCGACAGTGTGCAC
>WAAF01010884.1:0-16066 GCA_013400475.1 Tricholaema leucomelas
ATGATCCTGGTGGTCCCTTCCAGCCCTGACTACAGTTCACTGGCTGGGGCACTGAGAGAGGGCATGAGCGAGGGCTGATGGCTGGCACAGCACGGAAGGAGCCCAGGCTGAGCTGTGGTGGCCAAAGCTGCTGCTGCAAAACTTGGCACAGGTGGTGCCAAGGCTGCCAGCAGCATGGGGCATGGTCCCTGTGAGGCTGGAGCACAGGCAAGAAGAGGAAGGCAGAACTCAAGAGCATGTGCAGGGGGGGTTGCAGGAGCACTGCACACTGCTGTGGTAGAGCCATGGAATGGGTTGGGCTGGAAGGGAGCTTCAGGATCCTCCAGTTCCAGCCCCCTGCCATGGATAAGGACAGCTCCACCAGCCCAGGCTGCTCAAGGCCTCACACAGCCTGGCCCTGAACACCTCCAGGGAGGAGACAGCTGCAGGCAGTGTGTGCAGAAGGAAAAGCATCCCACAAGAAAACCATCCAAGGGCCCTTGCTTCCCTGAGAGGTACCGTGGAGGGCCCATGCCTGCAGGCACTCAGGATCAAACCCCAAGTGTCCCTGGGCAGCCTGCTCCAGCTGGAGGGGTCCCTGCTCCCTGCAGGGGGTTAGACAGGATAAGCCCTGAGGGTCCCTTCCAACCCAGTGCCTTCTGTGGTTCTGCTATCACAGCAGTGGCTCAGACCCACCAGAGATCCTCTAGATAAAATGTGGCTGTGGCTGTGGCTGTGGCTGTGGAACATGGCCCCAAGCAGCTGGCAGGACCTGCTGCCAGGCATGGAGCAGATCAGTGACACCAGTAACACAGTGGCTGATGGCAGAGCTAGGATGTTGCTGCCCCTGGGCTGTTGCCAGCCCTTTGCCCAGCCTGCAGGAGGGAGTGTGCTGGGGAAGAGGGGGCTGCAGAGCAGAGCCCTGACCGAGCAGCTGCTGGAGGATGCTGCTCACACTGAACAGGAAAGCAGCCTGGTCTGGGCTGTCCTGGGCTCTCGTTTGCTCTTCTGGTACCTCACCTGAGTGAGGAAGCTGGAGGCTTGTTGCAGAAGTCAGAGCTGTGGAACACAGTCTGCATTTTGAGGAGAATCAGCTCTACAGAGAGGAGCTCCAGGGCAGTGCCATCTCCATCCAACCCCTTGAAAGAACCAAGAGAAGAGCCTGCAAGAGCACTAACTAAATGGATCAGCTCAGGGATGGGTGCTGAGGGCAGAATAAGAGCAGCTTCTGTATTTCAGAAAGCATCACAGCTTGGATCCAGCTCAACACCAGCTGTAAGCTTCACTTCAGCAGTCAGCAGAGGTGGCCTAAAGCCAGCATGGCTCAGCACAGCTGAAACCGAGGTAGGTCACAGCACAGGACCCTGCTGAATGCATTTTCAGCTGGGAGTTCCTCCAAGTCTTTCCTATCATCTTTTCAGCAAAGAGTTTCCTTTGGTGTCACTTCAGAAACAGCTACACAAGGGACACAGCCAAGGCAAGTGGGGACCTGATGGACTGAAGGGCAGATTGAGACTGGAGATGAGGAAAAAACTGTGTAGAGTGAGGTTGCAACACAAACCCAGCACCACCATGGCCACCAAACCATGGCCCCAAGTGCCATGGCCACACAGCTCTGGAACACCTCCAGGCATGGGGACTCCACCACCTCCCTGGGCAGCCTCTGACAGTCCCTGACCACTCTTGCACCAAAGACATCTTTCTTCCTCTCTAGTCTAAGCCTCCCCTGGCCCCACTCCAGGCCATTCCCTCTCCTGACTTACTAATCTCAGACAAAGCCTTCTGGTTTGAACATCCCGGGCTGGGTTGTGTGAGGCTCCCTGAGACAGGCTGTGCACGAAGACCTTGCTGGGTTTCATCCTGCCTGGTGCCGCTGACTGCTCCTGGAGCAGTTCACAGGAGGTGAGGCAGGGAAGCCAGGCTCCTGCAGTGCCAAGAGAGGACAGAATGTCTCAATCCTGCCCTGGCAGTGCCTCTGCACTTTGCCTTTGGAAGCGGTGCCGGCGGTGAGCTCAGCCCAGCAAAGTGCTGCTGTGCGTGGAGATCTCAGAGAGCTTCCTGGGCATGACTGCCCTGATTCATGCCAGCAGGAGCTGCTGCATGCACCAGAAACACTGCCAGGGACAGCACTGCCAGCACCATGCTCTGGGGCCAATGCCTCTGTGCTCTGTGCCCTCTGCAGACCACTGGCATGTAAGGGGCAAGGCTTAGCTGGAGGCTCAGGGGGGTTGGTTGGGCAGACCTCACAGATGGTCTGCAATGCACCCAGGGCAGCTGGCACTGGGCAGATCAGAGAATTGTGGAATGGTTTCGGTTGCAGAATGTCTCTGAGAGCATCCAGTCCAGCCACCAACCCAGCACCACCATGGCAACCAAACCATGGCTCAGGTACCATAGCCACATGGGTCTGGAACACCTCCAGTCATGGGGACTGCACCACCTCCCTGGGCAGCCTGTGCCTGTGCCAGTTCCCTTACTGGGAAGAGATTGTTCCTGGTATCCAACCTGAACCTCCCCTGGCACAGCCTGAGGCCATTGCCTCTTCTGACACTTGTTGCATGTGACCAGAGCCCAACCCTCCCTCACTGCAGCCTCCTCTCAGGGAGCTGCAGAGAGCAATGAGCTCTGCCCTCAGCTTTCTCTCCTCCACGCCAACCCCCGCCAGCTCCCTCAGCTGCTCCTCCCCAGCCCTGCTCTCCAGACCCTTCCCTACCTTTGGCACCCTTCTCTGGACATGCTCCAGCCCCTCAGTGTCCTCCTCACAGTGAGGGCCCAAACCTGACCGCAGCACTGAAGCTGTGCCCTCCCCAGTGCCATCATCCTGCCCCTGAGTGGAGGAGCAGAAATGCCACACCGGAACTCCTCAGCCCCTGTGCCCATGGCTGGGCTTGCCCTGAGCTTGCTGCTTGCTGTTTCATTGATGTTTGAGCTTCTCCTCAGATCCATCTTCAAGACCAGGGTAGAATTCCAGCACCAGTCCCTGCCCTTGGTTTGGGTTGATTTTGCTGCTCTACTCCTGTGCCAGCCCAAGCTGTTGGTAGGACAGCAGCTGTGATCCAGGGGCAGCACCCAGCCCCCCTGGGGGCTGCAGCTGCCAGCCGCAGATGGAGAGCCTGTCCCAGTGCCTGCTCTGCCCTGCCTGCTGCACTCAGCAGGAGGGACCCAGCAGCCTGGGAGGGGAGCGTGGGGCACACAGTGGTCACACAGACACCATCTGGCACAGCTCCTGGTGCCCTGCTGTGAGACACCCATGGGCACAGCTCCTCATGCTCTGCTCCGTGTCACCCATGGGCACAGTTCCTGGTGCCCCATCCCAAGAAACCCATGGGCACAGCTCCTCACGCCCTGCTCTGAGTCATCCATGGGCACAGGTCCTAGTGCCTGCTATGAGACACCCATGGGCACAGCTCCTCACACCTTGCTCTGAGTCATCCATGGGCACAGTTCCTAGTGCCTGCTATGAGACACCCATGGGCACAGCTTGGGTGCCCTGCTGTGAGACACACATGGGCACAGCTCATGGTGCCCCACTGCGAGACACCCATGGGCACAGCTCCCGGTGCCATGGGCAGCAGGCTGCGGAGAGGGAGCAGCCGTGTGCCATGCAGCAGAGCCCTGGGCCACTCCGGCGCCCCCTAGCGGCAGCCTCCCCCCACGCAGCAGCAGCCAGTCTCCCGCAGCCGCAGTCAGCCCTTCTCCTCCTTCTCCGCAGCAGTAGCTCCCCGCAGCAGCAGCCCCGGAGCCGTTAGGGGCTCCCCTGCGTTCCCGGTCAGGGTGTGCGGGAGCTGCGTGGCCGCGGCCGCGCTGCCGTTAGGCGCTGCTGGGCTGGGCTATCTTGGAGACCTTTTCCAGCCCACACCAAGCCATGTCCCTTGTGGTGCTCTCCACTGCCTGTGTCAGCAGCTGCTATTTTCTGCCCCCAAGGTCGCAGCTGGGGGAGAAGCTGAGGATCACCAATCAGTGTGCAAATCACCTCATCGCGCCCTGCTGCTCACATCCCACCCTGCCAAGCGTTCATCACCTTAATTAGCCTGCTTTGATTCTCTCTCCAATCAACTCTGCGTGAGGATTTACTCTGGAGCAGTAAGCACAGCATCCCCCACTGCCCGCAGGGTTTGGTCATGGTTATGCTCCTGCAACAGGCACCTTGGCTGGCAGCATTAACCTTGGCACACAGAGAGGCAAAGGGCACTGCTGGGCTGTGTGTGCAGGGTCCTCGCTGCAAGGGAGACACTGAGGGGCTGGAGCAGGTCCAGAGAAGGGCACCAAAGGTGAAGGGTCTGGAGAGCAGGGCTGGGGAGGAGCAGCTGAGGGAGCTGGGGGGGGTTGGTGTGGAGAAGAGGAGGCTGAGGGCAGAGCTCATTGCTCTCTGCAGCTCCCTGAGAGGAGGCTGCAGTGAGGGGGGATTGGGCTCTGCTCCCTAGGCTCTGGTGATAGCAGGAGAGGAAATGGCCTGGAATGGTGCCAGGGGAGGGTTAGGTTGGAGAGGAGGAAAAACGTCTTTGGTGCAAGAGTGGTGAGGGACTGGCACAGGCTGCCCAGGGAGGTGATGGAGTCCCCATGCCTGGAGGTGTTCCAGAGCTGTGTGGCCATGGCACCTGGGGCCATGGTTTGGTGGACATGGTGGTGCTGAGTTGGTGTTGGACTGGCTGATTTCAGAGGCCTTTTCCATCCCAACCCATTCCATGGTTCTGTGATATCTGCTCCTGCCTTCCCTCTCCTTTCCCCACTCCCCTGCCTCTTGGGACAGAAATGCTGCTCTGGTAGGGCTCCCGTGCTGGGCTGAGTCCCCCAGGGGCTTCTCCCCTTTCAGGGGTCCAGCCCCAGCCAATTGCTGAGATGTAAAGGATACCAAACCCAAGCACCCAGCAAAGGTTGGCAAGCCCACAGAGCCCAGAGGGTGCCTGTGGGAAGGACACATTCCCAGGCTGGGCAGTGTTGAATGCTCCCAACCTGGAAGCAGCTAATGAGGAGGAGGAGGAGCAGGGAATTGTTTTCCTCAGCACTCCCCAGGACAAACAAACAGTGCTGAGCAAACAAACCTGTTTGGGAGGGAGGGGAGGCTGAGGCAGGCAGCAGTGCCCATTTGTGGTCACCCAAAGCTCTTCTCTGCAGATGCCTTATCTTTGTTTACTGCTCTGAGTTGCCTCAGTGCTGTGAGCAATGCTGGGCGGGGTGGATGCTGTTTGTGTCTTTGGCTGGGCTTGCCCTTGGCCTGTGGGTCAGAGCATGGCTTGAGTTGGAAGGGACCTTAAAAACCATGGAATGGCCTCTGAGATCACCCAGTCCCACACCAGCCCAGCACCACCATGGCCCCAAGTGCCATAGCCACACAGCTCTGGAACACCTCCAGGCATGGGGACTGCACCACCTTCCTGGACAGCCTGTGCCAGTCCCTGACCACTGTGACCATCTCCTGTCTATCTCCACTCCCTGACCATCTCCTCTCCTGCTATAACCTGAGCCTAGGGAGCAGAGCCCAACCCCCCCCCTCACTGCAGCCTCCTCTCAGGGAGCTGCAGAGAGCAATGAGCTCTGCCCTCAGCCTCTTCTTCTCCACACCAACCCCCTCCAGCTCCCTCAGCTGCTTGTCCCCAGACCCTTCCCCAGCAAGGACTCCTGGGATAGGTTGGGTTAGAAGGGATGTTGAAGATCAACTAGTTCCAAGCCCCCTGCCATGGCTGCACACCCCCAGCTCCCTCAGCCTCTCCTCACAGCGTTTGTGTTCCAGGCCCCTCCCCAGCCTTGCTGCCCTTCTCTGGACACCTTCCAGCACCTCAACATCTCTCTTCAATTGAGGAGCCCACAACTGGACACAGCACTCACAGTATCACAGTATCACAGTATCACCAAGGTTGGAAGAGACCTCNTGCCTCATCTTCAGCTCCTCTCTACCAGCACTCCCAGGTCCCTCTCTGCCTGCCTGCTCTCAGCCACTCTGTCCCCAGCCTGTAGTGCTGCTTGGGGTTGTTGTGGCCAAAGTGCAGAACCCTGCACTTGGCCTTGTTCAGTCTCATCCCAGTGGCCTCTGCCCACCCATGCAGCCTGGCCAGGTCCCTCTGCAGGGCTCTCCTACCCTCCAACAGCTCCACACCTGCTCCTAGCTTGGTGTCATCTGCAAACTTACTGATGCTGGACTCAATCCCCTGCTCCAGATCATCAATAAAGATACTGAACAGGACTGTGCCCAGCACTGATCCCTGGGGCACACCACTGGTGCCAGCTGCCAGCTGGATGTGGCACCATTCACCTCCACTCTCTGGGCCCAGCCCTCCAGCCAGTTCTTGACCCATATCAGAGTCAATCTGCCCAAGCCAGGAGCTGCTTGTGCCAGATGATGCCAAAGGCTTTGCTGAAGTCCAGCAGGTTAACTCCTCTTTTTTGGAGTGCTGACAAGCAGCTTTAGAGTTCATCCTGAGAAGCTGTGGGACAAAAATGGTAACCAACCCATTTCACAACCCCTGCTGCCCCCTCACAACCAAGGCTGCCCTTAGCAGCCACTGGTGAGTACCTGCAGCTGTGGATGGTGCCCGTCGGAGGTGGGGGAGGGTCCTCTGGTGAGGCAACGTGGGGCACACTGGGCTCTGCCACGCCAACCTTTGGGGCTAATGAATGGCTGCATGAGAGAACAAACCCAGGACAGAAACCTCCACCTAATGAACTCCAAAAGGAACCACCAGCGGTGAGGATTTAATTAACTCTACGGTGAACACTGCCCCGTGGCCACCTGCAGCCCTGTGCCACCTCTGAGGACATGCTGAGGACATTCCTCTGCTCTCATGACTCTGCTGACTGCTGCACTTCTCCCTGCCCTGCCTGCTTGCCACTGCCCCACAGCTGCACTGCTCTGCCACCCAGTTTTAGTCAGCAGGAAAGCTCCAGACCAGATATGAGGCTTGATCTAATCTGGATCTGATCTGATCTAGACTGGAGATGAGGGAGAAACTTGACAAGTGAGGGTGGGGAGAGACTGGTACAGGTTTGCCCAGGAAAGTTGTGGATCACAGAATCACAGAATGTGATCTTTGATCACATTCTGTGATTTCTGTGATCCCCAACCTCCCTAGAGGTGTTCAGTGCCAGGCTGGATGAGGCCATGAGGGTTGGACTTGATGATCTGTGAGGTCTCTTCCAACCCTGATGATACTATGATACTATGATGATGAGCACCCTGGGCTGCTGGGAGGTGTCCTTACCCACGGCAGAGGGTTGGCACTGGGTGATCTCTGAGGTCTTCATCCAGTTCTGGAGCCCCTGGGACAAGAAGGATGTGGAGATGCTGGAGTGTGTCCAGAGAAGGGCCATGAGGATGCTCAGAGGGCTGCAGCAGCTCTGCTGTGAGGACAGACTGAAAGAGTTGGGGCTGTTCAGTCTGGAGAAGAGAAGGCTCCCAGGTGACCTTCTTGTGGCCTTCCAGGATCTGAAGTGGGCTACAAAAAAGCTGGGGAGGGACTTTTTAGTCTGTCAGGGAGGGACAGGACTGGGGGAATGCAGCAGAGCTGGCGGTGGGGAGATTCAGAGTGGACGTGAGGAGGAAGTTGTTGAGCATGAGAGTGGTGAGAGGCTGGAATGGGTTGCCCAGGGAGGTGGTTGAGGCTCCATGCCTGGAGGTGTTTAAGGCCAGGCTGGATGAGGCTCTGGCCAGAGTGATCTAGGGTAGGATGTCCCTGCCCATGGCAGGGGGTTGGAACTGTCTGATCCTTGTGGTCCCTTCCAACCCTGTCCGATTCTATGATTCCTCCAGCACCACCACAACTGCAGCTCTCACGGCAGCCTCACCTCTTCCCTGCTCTATTTTAGCTGTCAGGGTTTTTTTTCCCAGGCTTTCCCTTAATGCATTTGTGTTGTGTTTTGTTTTGTTTTGTTTTCTCCAAGGGCTGAAACCTGTTCTCCCAAGCTGTGGGGTAAATTAGCTGAGTAAAAGAGCTGGGTGTTTATAGACCTCTTTTAAACAGCTTTATTAAGTGTGCAAGAAATGAGAGACCTACATCAAGATCTGCAGGTTGGGCTGTTGGAGTTTCTTTTTAGTGCAGAGTGAATTTCAGACCGTGGTGGCCCTCACCCAGGCATCCTCAGCTACTTCGGCAGCTAAATGAGCTTCGCAGAGCCACAGAATGGTTTGGGTTGGAAGGGACCTTAAAGATCCTACTCCAGTTCCAAGCCCCCTGCCTTCCTCTCATGGCCTCCTTGTGGTCCCGTAGGCTGCGTTCGTACAGGCAGGAGCTGCGCCTCGGCCAGCCACCTGGGCACAGCCTCAGCAGCTGCCTGGGTACCACCTCAGCAGCCACTTAGGCACAGCCTCAGCAGCCACCTGGGCACAGCCTCAGCAGCCGCCTGGGTACCACCTCAGCAGCCACTTAGGCACAGCCTCAGCAGCCGCCTGGGCACAGCCTCAGCAGCCACCTGCAGCGACAGGCTGAGGGCAAAGCCGCAGCAGCTCAGCGCAAGGGCAGGGCGGTGGGCTAGGGTCAAGGGGGCACGATGGCGGCGGGCTGGGAACCGGCACAGTGGGCGCCCATGGCCCCGCAGTGAAGCACCCCACGTTGTTCTGAGGCACCCGTGTCTCCTAGGGGGTGAAACACCTGCAAAGTACCCCTGCCCCTGGGTGCACCACTCATGTCCCCTCGATGTCGGTGCTCACGTCCCCTGCATGAAGTACCCCTGCCCCTCGGTGCACCACTCATGTCCCCTCGATGTCGGTGCTCACGTCCCCTGCATGAAGTACCCCTGCCCCTCGGTGCACCACTCATGTCCCCTCGATGTCGGTGCTCACGTCCCCTGCATGAAGTACCCCTGCCCCTCGGTGCACCACTCACGTCCCCTCGATGCCGGCGTTGAAGCCCCCCCGGGGGTGGCGCAGCACTGAGCCTCCGGTGCGTTGCTGCTGCTCTCCCCCCGTGCCCGTGCCCGTGCCCCTGACCGAGTCACGCAGCACGGTGCCACCTCGAGCGGTGCCGGCACCCAGCGGCCCCTTCCAGCCACCCACTCCGCCAGGAGACCCCTGGTCAGGGAAGCACTCCGTTCCCCCCCGCCCCCCCGGAGACATGACGAACCGAGCGGCCGCCGGGGGCGGGCAGAGCAGGCGTGGCGGGCCCGGAACGCAAGTGCAGGGCTGCCGTTTCCAGGCCGGGCTGCAGTGCGGGGGCCCGGTGCGGTGCCGGCATGGACGAGGAGGACACGGTGGGCTCCGGGAAGCTCGGGGAGCAGGGGGGAGCAGGCGGCGCAGGGCGCGGGGGCGCAGCCGGGGCCGGTTTCGCTGGGCCGCAGGGCGCTGCGCGGCGGCCGCGTGGGAGGCGCTTCCCCGGCGGCGTTCAGCGGCTGCCGGCTGGGGGTGTGGGGTCTGGCGGCTGCCTCGCTTGGCCCGGCCTGGCACGGCCCTGCCCGCTGGGCACGGCGGGCGAGGCCCTGCCCGGACCCCGCGGCGCGGCGACTGCGGTGGCGGATCCTTTGTCCCGGCCGGGGAACGGAGGAGGGCCGCGGGGGTGCGGCTGCCGCCCCCTCCCCGGGCCCGAAAGGAGCGGCCGGTCCCCAGCGCGCCGGCGTGGGGTGCTGCTGGCAAACGCTGCCTCTTGTGGCTTCTTTTCTGCTTCCTCCGCCGCCTTCCCCTGGAAGCCTCCTGTTGCGCTGGCTCTCGTCCCTGCCTGTGTGCCGACGCAGCCCTCCCAGCTCCCCCTCCCTGCTTCCATTTCTGGTGGAGGCTTTTCCAGGCAGCCCCAGCTGTGCCCTAGCTGGGGGTCGTTGTTCCTCTTGTCCTGATGCTGATCCTTGCCACCTCAAACGATTAATGGAATCATAGAATGGGTTGGCAAAGGCCTCTGAGGTCAGCCAGTCTCACACCAACTCAGCACCACCATGGCCCCCAAACCATGGCTCCAGGTGCCATGGCCACATGGAGCACCTCCAGGCATGGGGACTGCACCACCTCCCTGGGCAGCCTGTGCCAGTCCCTGACCACTCTTGCACCAAAGACATTTTTCCTCCTCTCCAACCTAACCCTCCCCTGGCACCATTCCTGGCCATGTCCTCTCCTCCTGTCACCTGGTACTGGGGAGCTGAGCCCAACTCCAACTGCAGCCTCCTGTTGAGCTGTCACTGACATAAGTGCTATGATTCCTTGGCATCAGTCAGAGGTGACAGAAAGGGCACAAATGCTGTTTATGACCACCCTCAGAAGCTGTGCAATGCCTGGCAGTGATGTCTGTGTTTGCTGCACTCCTGCCAACTCTTAGTTTGTTTTTTCCCTTGCAGAGAGATTTCAATGAACGCTGTGCCCAGTGCTCAGAGGTGAACTGGGGGCTCACTGATGCAGGTGGATTTTATTGCAGATCTTGTCACAATGTCATTGAGGTAAGAGAAGTTCAGCTGCTGGCCTTGGAAAGGTTTATTTCATAGAATCCTGACGTGGCTCAGATTGGCTGGGACCTCAGAGCTCATCTCCTCCAACCTCCCCACCATGCCCAGGGACACCTTTCAGCTAGACTCAGCTGCTTAAAGCCTCATCCTGCCTCGACCTGAATACCCCCAGGCAGGAGGCAGCCACAGCCTCCCTGGGCAGCCTGTACCAGACTCCCCACCCTGGTACTGAAGAACTCCTTCCTCAGCTCCAGTCTAACCCTGCTCTGCCTCAGCTCCAAACCATTCCCCCCTCTCTTTAGTTTGAGGCATTTGAACTAGTTCCTTCAGCTGTATTTGCTGCTGAGGCCATCTGTGCCTGGCTTTCCCCCCAGCTGAGCTGTATTTCTGTTTTGCAGAGAACCAGAGAGGTTGTGAGTGCTGATTTTGTTTCTAACTCAAGAATCCAGACCATCTCCAAAGGCTCAAGAGATAAGAAGGAGAAGGGTATGTGTGACTTGATGCACTTTGCATGAGAGTGTGATGGTGTCCAAGAGCAGAGAGCTGGGAAGCAAAATGCTCTCCCAGATGCTGTCAGCATAGGATCAGCAGCAAAATGCACCCCAAAGTGATGTCAGTGTAGGGACAGCAGCAAAATGCTCCCTCAGGTGCTGTCAGCATAGGGACAGCAGCAAAATGCACCCCAAAGTGCTGTCAGTGTGGGGACAGCAGCAAAATGCACCTCTGGTGGGACTGGATTGCTGCCTGCCTTGGAGAGAAAGAAGCTTGAGGAGGGTACATTTAGACCAGATAGTAGAAGGAAGAGAAGTCCCTTCTATGGAGGTGGTCACGGCCAGATTGGATGAGGCCTTGAACAAGCTGGGCTGGTGGGAGCTGTCCTCTTTAGTTGTTGTAGTCTTCTTCTTTTGTCTTCTTTCTTCTTTCGTCTTCTTTCTTGAGTCTCCTGTCTTCTTCTTGAGTTTTCTTTCTTGAGTCTTCTGTCTTCTTCTTTAGCCTTCTTTCTTCTTTAGTCTTCAGACCAAGTGACTGGAGGTTAGTGCAGTGTTCAGTGTATGGAGCATGCCTCACGATC
Source organism: Tricholaema leucomelas (assembly GCA_013400475.1). Classification (NCBI taxonomy): domain Eukaryota; kingdom Metazoa; phylum Chordata; class Aves; order Piciformes; family Lybiidae; genus Tricholaema lacrymosa; species Tricholaema leucomelas. The sequence continues at coordinate 11,405 of WAAF01010884.1, forward strand.
TCAGGTTGGTAACTGGAGACCTGTCTGGGTCCTGATGCCAGGAGGGCAGAATGTTAAGTAGCAATAGATGTGTCAGAGGTTTAAACCCCAGCAGAGGAGTAGAAAGAGAACCAGCTCTGACCCATTCTTTGTTCCCTTTCCCCTCAGATGGAGGCTTTGAGTGGTACATCTGTGAAGGCTTTCAGCTCGTGCTCAAGAAGCAGGCTGAGGCTCTGGCAGCTTTGGGAGTGAGTCCACAGATGAAGGTATGGAGGGGTCAGTGTGAGCTGCAGGGGCTCTGTGGGTGACAGGAGCTTCTGTTTCCACAGGCTGGCATCCTGAGAGGGGGTCAGGCAGCTGCCTGGGAAAAACATGGACCACAGGGGAACAAAGCTCAGCTTCTCTGGGACTTGTAAAACAGAGTTTGAGTTCAAAACCCAGCTCCAGGTTAAAACTCAGCTCAGGTTAAACCCCAGTTGCTTGGTGTACTCTTGGAAACACTTCCCACTGGAGTCCTCATCTCCAGCAGGTTTGGGGTGTGGCTCTGTGTGGAATCTTGTTTTAATTAGAAATTCTCTCCAGATCTGGAGGGAATCACAGCCTGGGAACCAGGTACCTGCTGTGTCCTAGAGAGCAGGGACTTGGACCTGGCTGAGCCTTCCACAGGGTGCTCAACTTGCACTTACTCTGCCCCCATTTTTTCTGGCACTCCTCCAAGCCAGGTGAGCTTTTAGTGCTAATTGTGTCACTGACAGTATGGATTTGGCCCAGCAGCCCCTGAAGTGTGATTGCAATGGGAGAAGTCCTTGGCCATGGCAGGAAGTTGGAGCTCAAATGTCTTCAAGGTCCCTTCCAACTCAAACCATTCTGTGACTAGCAGAGCACAGAATCCTTTGGTTGGAACCCCTAGAAGCTCATCCAGCCCAACCATTCTCTGGCTCTGCCCAGGCTGAGACTAAGCCATGGCCCTCAGCACCACAGGAGCTCTGCCCTCAGCCTCTTCTCCACACCAACCTCCCCCTCACCAGCTCCCTCAGCTGCTCCTCTCCAGCCCTGCTCTCCAGACCCTTCCCCACCTTTGGTGCCCTTCTCTGGACCTGCTCCAGACCCTCAATGCCCTTCTTGCAGTGAGGGTCCCAAACCTGACCCCAGCACTCAAGCTGTGGCCACCCCAGAGCTGAGCACAGGGGCACAGTCCCTGCCCTGCTCCTGCTGCCCACACCAGTGCTGATCCAGGCCAGGCTTCTGCTGCCTTTCTTGCCCACCTGGGCACATATGAGCTGACTCATCTTCAGATGGCTGTGATCAGCACCCCCAGGTCTCTCTCTGCTGGGCAGCTTTCTAACCACTCCTCCCAGCCTTCAGGGCTACATCACAGTTACAGACCCAGAGCTGGGCTATGTGCATGTGTCTGAGTTGGAGGCGATGCTGTCAGGGATTCCTGGTCTTGTAAACTCTCTGCTCATCCATCTCCATTGGCAGGATGAAGTCCTGGGCAGGTTTTGGAGGTGCTACCTTCAGAAGAGCAAGCAGGCATACTGCATCAGGCCAGCTGCCAAGTCTTCTACAGTAAGTGCAGAGCTCCAATCCCAGAGGGGGTTGGATGGCTTCTTAAAAAGCAACAGCAGAAACCTTCTGTGGTCAAACTCACCTCTAGCCTGTATGAGGCCAGCTCAGCATGCAGGATTCCACAGGGCTGTGCTGCTGTTTATGCTTCCTCTTTTCTGTTTCAAGACAAATGATTTCTCCCAGTGTGGCAAACTGCTTGCTGAGAAATATTCACTCAGAGTCACAGAAGGGACCTCTGGAGATTATCCAGTCCAGTCCCCTGCCAAGGCATCCAGGGCAGGGCACCCAGGAGCAGACAGGTTTTGGAATGTCTCCAGAGATGGAGACTCCACAGCCTCTCTGGGCAGCCTGCTGCAGGCCTCCAGCACCTTCACATCAAAGAAGTTTCTCCTCATGCTGAAATGGAACCTCCTGCGTTGCAGTTTGTGTCCTTTACAGGGTTTCTTTCCGTGCTGGTGGTGCCTGGAGAGAGGCAGAGAGTGAGCAGCTGGGCTCTAGGCTCTCTTTCCTGGTGCTGTCCTTGGTGTGCTCAGGTGGCAGCAGCAGCAGCTCACAGCTGACAGTGACTTGTTCCCACCCCCCAGGGCGGTGAGAGCAGCACGGATGTGGACAGTGACACAGACACCTCCAGCCTGCTGCAGCTGCGGTCTGAGAGTGAGGAGGACCTGCAGTCGCAGTCTGATTGCAGCTTTGCCTCGTCTGTCACCAGGCTTTCAGGTAGGAGCAGTGCTCTGAAGGCTCTGGAGCCCACTTGGTTCTAGGCTGAGCACAAATCAAGGTGATTTGTGCTGGGGACTGCAGGAGCTGCCTGGCTGGTGGAAAGTGTCCAGTCCTGCTTGCCAAAGAGCACTGCAGATCCTACCAGGTATAGGAGAGCTGAACAGGAGTTGGAAATGGGCAGTGCAGAGGAGGGGCTGGTTTGGAAGGAGCTTCCTCCATGACTGCTGCCTACAGCAGGGAGAAATTGATGTGAAACTGCAAATCATAGAATCAGGGTTGGAAGGGACCACTAGGATCATCCAGTTCCAATCCCCCTGCCAGGGGCAGGGACACCTCACACTAGGTCAGGCTCTCCACAGCCTCATCCAGCCTGGCCTTAAACACCTCCAGAGATGAGGCTTCCACCACCTCCCTGAGCAACCTCTTCCAGCCTCTCGCCACCCTTATGCTGAAGAACTTCTTCCAGCCTGAATCTCTCCATTTCTAGCTTGGTTCCATTTTCCCCACTCCTATCCCTACCTGACAGCCTAAAGAGCCCCTCCCCAGCTTCCTTGTAGCCCCCTTAAGATACTACAAAGTCACAATAAGGTCACCTCAGAGCCTTCTTTCCAGGCTGAGCAGCCCCAGCTCCCTCAGTCTCTCCTCACAGCAGAGCAACTCCAGCCCTCTGAGCGTCCTGGTGGCCCTCACAGCCATAGATGTCACTCCGATCACATTCTGTGATCCACAACCTCCCTGGAGGTGTTCGGTGCCACGCAGGATGAGGCCCTGAGCAACCTGTGGTGGTGGGAGGTGCTCCTGCCCATGGCAGGGGGTTGGCAGTGGATGTTTTTGAGGGTCCACTCCAAGCCACTCCTTGGCTCCTTCGTCAGTCGCGGTCGCCGGCGGGCAGCGCCGTACCAACAGAGGGCGCCAGAGTCCAGCGGTGCTCGGAGCGCGGTGCCGGCAGCGGCTGCCTGCTGCTTGCGCTGCACACTGCCGGCTGTCCGCGCAGGGCACTGCCCGCCAGAGCTGCCTGCTGCCTGCGCTGCACACTGCCGGCTGTCCGCGCAGGGCACTGCCCGCCAGAGCTGCCTGCTGCCTGCGCTGCACACTGCCTGCTCCTTGTGCTGGGCACTGCCCGCCAGAGCTGCCTGCTGCCTGCGCTGCACACTGCTGGCTGCCTGCACAGGGCACTGCCCGCCAGAGCTGCCTGCTGCCTGTGCTGGGCACTGATCACCAGGGCTGCCTGGGGCCGCCTGTCAGGCTTGGCTGGCACCTGCCACATGGAGCTGCCAGGCTCTCTGGGGATTCAGACTGGGGTCTGCAGGCTGCTTGCCTGAGCAAGTGAGCAGGCAGGGGGAGGAGCTGTGCAGGGCTGGTGCTACTGCAAGCCCCATCACAGAGCTGCTTGGGCTGGAGGCCTCTGAGATCACCCAGGCCAACGCCAACCCAGCACCACCATGGCCGTGAAACCACAGCCCAAGGGCCATGGGCACACAGGTCTGGAACACCTCCAGGAGAGGGAAATCCGCAGCCTCCCTGGGCAACCTGTGCCAGTGTCTCCCCACCCTCACTGCCAAAAATTTCTTCCTCCTCTCCACTCTCCGTCTCCCCTCTCCCAGCTCAAGGCTATTGTCCCTCATCCTGTCACTCTCAGCCCCTGTGCAAAGTCCCTCCCCAGCTCTCCTGGAGCCCCTTCAGGCACTGGAAGGCTGCTCTGAGCCTTCTCGTCTCCAGGCTGCACATTCCCAGCTCTCAGCCTGTCCCCACAGCAGAGACTCTCCAGCCTTGGGTAGACTGAGAGTTGGGCACTGGTCCCTCTCCAACAGCTCCAGGTCTTTTCTGTGATTTCATTGATTTCCAGGCAGGGCTAATTGCTGGGACAAAGCTCCTTGCATGCTCCTCTGAGTTGTTTTGTGAGTGCCATGGGTTGTGTGCATATCTCATCAGCTACTGCTTCTCCTCTGCTTTGCACGCCCTGCCCAGGGACCACCTCTGCCTGCTCTGGCTCCGTGGATGGCAGCACCTATCTGAGGGAGAGCTCGAAGGAGAAGCTGAAGATGACGATGCCCATGACCCTTTCCTTCTGCTACATGGCACTGCTATGGCTGAGAGAGCCAATGACCTTGTCTGACCTCCTGAGGTAAGAGTGGCCTCTGCTCAACCTCTATTGAAAGCCATCCTATGTTGGACATGGAGGCAGCACTGCTGGCCTCTTGCTGCCTGTTGTGCTGCTCCTCAGCCCAGCCAGCTGGCAGCTGTGTGAAGGAAGCCATGAGCTGTGCTGTGCAGCACCTGCTGCTGCCCTTCTTCACCTCAGCCCAGTTAGCACAGAATCTGAGCATGCCAGGCTGGAATGGACCTTAAGGACCATCCAGTTCAACTTTATAGAATCATAGAATCAGTCAGGGT